>OX578147.1:86343633-86943633 GCA_951213105.1 Amaurobius ferox | reverse complement strand
AAATCCGCTTAAAAAATGTTTTAAAAATTAGGTCCCATAGGGTTCAGTGTATTTCATTTTTTTTATCCGGGTTCAATACAAAACTAATTGGGTGATATTATTCATTTATATTCCCATAGGCCCCACAGATCGTCTGAACAACATACTGTGGCAACTAAAAAATAAAATAGGGAAACTTGGAGTTTAACTTATAATTAACATTAATTGATTATTATTATTAAGCATTAAAGGCATGGCCGTTGATCTCATAAAGTGGAATTAACATTTAAATCGTACATCGCTCGTTGTTGTGCCGCAAAAAAAACCTCCAATTATTTTTACCTTTTGTGTAAGTCCTGAAAAGAATTATTAATTAATGTTAAAAGATTAGACTATTTTAAAACTTAAACAATATCATTTATTAACAACATCAATTTATCAAAAGCACCAATTTTCATAAATATCAATTTTCAATTATTATCAATTTTCATTTGATTATTTTAGCGAGGGGAGATATGCGACAAGAATTATTAGTTTTACCGTTGTTGTCTAGGACCTGTTATTATGAGCATATACCTTCCAGTTTAGTCTTTTGCTCATCATCTCGCTTGCATCGGGCTTATACTGCCATAACTCTGTGGTGTGTGGCCCCTCCTTGTACTACTAATGCACTCGCACATAGATTCCTTTACGGGACACTCAAGATCTACTCGTACTTTAAGTCAAAATTCGTGATTATTTTCCTTCATGTCTGATCTCCATTTCTGCTCCTCGTTGTCTTTCGTATGCTACTGCACTCTCATTTTGTCTATAACTGAAAGTCGTGTATTTCGTCCACAACTCTGGGGTGTGTTGCTTCGAACTCTGATTTCTTTCCTCTTAAGTCATGATAGTGTAAATACTCGTACTCAAACTGCAACTAAGTCATGTCTGCTAGGTCATATTCACTTCGCTCATTTTGTAAATCTGTTATAGACTTGTGGTTCCTTCGGCGGGGGGGGGGGGGAGGGGTAGCTCCGCCCTTCTTCCCCTTGGCGCTCATTGGTTCTTCTGAACCCAATGGCATCACTTCACAGCCCCTCTCAGCCCCTGTGGCCTGGCTCACCTAAATTTATAGAATTTGACCTAAAAGTTCAAGTTGTCGTAAAGTTCGGCGCCAGTCAGACTCAAGCTTTCTTTTCCTTAAAGGACACCATAAATAATCAAATAAAAATGTCTCATGTGAGAACAATTTCTGGTCTCACACATACTAAAATTTCATCTTGATTAAGCCATTTTTAAGCTAGTTATCGTACTAACAGACAGACAGACAGAATGAACAAAGTAATAAACGCTTTTCAACTTTATTGTAAAGTGTTAAAAAGCAAAAAAACACAGAAGAGAGAAGGAAGAAATCGAAAAGAGAGAAAAAGACGCTTAAACAGATTCTTCGGTGTTTAAAAGACTGAGTCTCTGGACATTTATATTATTGACCACTGAAATGAGCCTATCGGAGCCCGCTTTTCGATTTTTCTTTCAAAGTGGACAAAACTGTGAGGAGTGGTCGTCTTAAAAAACGCTCTGAAAGCCTCCCGTCCGCTTTCTTAGAGAACTAATATGCTAAAACTAGATCACGGGACTGAACCTGACTGGGATAACTTTCAATTGTGACAACCATTTTCGGCGCAAATCATCATACCTTATTAAAGAAAATGCAACTTAAAAAAAGTGCAGCATTTTTTTTAAAGTGTTAGTTTCCGTCTTTGACAGACTTATTTGTTAGTGCGTGATAAGTAATAAATAATAAAGTGTTAGCGGAAAGTTGATCTACTAGCCCGGAAATGCTTTATCCATTAAGCTATTGAGAATATTCTTGAAGCTCAGCTTGGTCCGAGTTGAGCTTCCTCGAGCAAGTAGTGTGCCATTCTATTGTTCGGAAAAATAAAGATTTTACTTTCCAGGATTTGCTATAGATCAGATGATGACTTATATGGAGTCACCATCCAATTCCGGAGAAAGTAGAAGTGCTCAGTTAGGATTTACACTTCCTAAGGATTTACTTCTTTTTCTACTTCCGGCCAAACATTTTTATATTGCTGAAAACATTTATTTTTCAATATTGGTTATAGATAGAGCTAAAATGATAAATGATATGAATTCAGCAACACATTCTAAAGGAGGTAGGCTTATTTACTAAGGGTTTAGATTTCAGGATATTTTTTCACAAATTTCAAAACTCTATTACTCAGATTAAAATATGGTTAAAAAAATTTCCTTTGAACCATCTATTTCTCAATATTGGCTATAGAGAGAGCATATATGACTGATATGGATTGATATGGATGCAGTCGTAGGGTCTTACTGCAGATTTTCATAGCTTTGAAGTTATAACCCTTCATTATATTGTTAAAACTGTTGCTAGAGATATACAAGAAGCAGATACCACTAAACCCATATTAAAGAAAATAAAATTGTGTGGAAACGCGTCGAAATAATCAATGCTTTAAAAATAAAGACAACCAAAAATTGGCCATAATTAAAAATATTTTATTAAAATCTCCTTTTACGACATCCTAAAATTACGCAGACATAGCCCTTTCGGGCATTCATCAGTGGTAAAGTAAAAATAAGGGGCGAACATGTGCTTAAATACAGGCCATAACTACCAGAAAAAATTTACATATTAATCATGTTACATTTTTAAATACGAGGCATTTAAAATACAATTTAATTATAAAATACAAAAAAATACAATAAAAGGAAAAAAGGTTCATAAATTAAATGGTGACCAATAGATATGTCGTTTGAAAAAAAAATAAAGCATCTACTAAATATTCAGAAAATAATATAAAGGTTTAACACTTTCTTTGATTGTATTTTTTATATTTTATAATTAAACTATATTTTATAAATGCCTCGTATTTAAAAAATCTGATGTGGGCAGCACAGGATTTTCCCTGCAGACTTATATCCACGTTATGTTTATTTTAATTAAATTTATTTCACTCAAAATTCAATTTGCCTTCTAATTTGGTAACTGGACTTATTTTCAAAGGTGTCGTAGAGAAAATACGAAAACACCAAAATATCTTGAGAACGGCTAGCCCTAGTGTAATGGGGTTGGTCTTATTGTTTTCCTCCTTAAAAAATACGTATAAAACAAGCATTTAGTGGATATATTTGTGCATATGTAGTTTTTATTTTAAATTTTGGCGATTTTTACTGGCCAGTTTGCAAAAAAAAAGGCAGGTTATTTTTTCTGAAACGTACCAAAATCTAATCAGCACCAAGGTGGCCCCCAAACGGCGACTTATCTACCGAATTTTGTGAAAGTCGGTCTATTAGTTTTTCAGCTAGAGTAGATACAGCCTTTTGCGGGGCCATTTTGCAAAAAAAGTTGGGTTCTTTTATCCCGAATCGTACCCAAAACTAATCAGCACCAGATTCGCCCACAAGTGACTTACCTACCAAATTTTATGAAATTCGGTCAATTACTTTATTAGTTAGAGTGAATACAAAATCTGCACAGACAGACAGACATACAGATACACACACATACGTCACGCTAAAAACAGTTTTTTCGTATTCTAGAGGTCTCGAAACGTGAAGATCCGTTGAAAACTCGATTTGCGATTTTCGGCATGATTTCAATACTTTCCCTATACATTACCATGTATTGCAGGGATGTACGCACATGTTCGTCATTTAATTTCACTTTGCCACTGATAGTATTGCATAGTAATGCCCGAAAGCTTTATGGCTGAGTAATTTTAGTACGTCTTAAACGGAGATTTTAATAAAATATTTTTAATTACGGCCAATTTGTGGGTGTCTTTATTTTTAAAGTACCATATTAAAGATATTTACAATGGCAATGTAAAATAATTCTGTAAATACATAACTAACATTTAGGTAATATTGAGAGAATAATATTTATACGTCTATCACTAGGTGTCTGGTAATTATTCACTTGGTTTATTTCGATCAGATATACGCTTACTAATGTTCTGTGTCAATCCCAAGGAGCATTCCATTCGGACTAGATACGTTCCACAATCACGGAAATGTCTCTACTAGACAACACAGTTTCGTACTCGTGTCTAATTAGATAATTTATATATATATCTTTTAATCTAAGAAATGGGGGTTTGAGAGGAAAATGAATATGAGAAAATTCGAATAATTTAAATTCTTGAGGATATATATGCAGTACAGTGCCAAACATGTTCTTCAAACATTTTCACATTAGAAAAAAAATCTAATATGGACAACACATGACTTTAACTACACAATGCAATAACTTCACTTCCTTCACAGCAAAATAATTGTACATAAGATCTAGGACACAATATTCCAACGTTACGCATTAGTATTTGGCGCTTTCTGGATGGCAACATGTAAAATGATCACCCAATTAATTAACATTTAGAGCCAATCTCGAGCTCGTCTATAAGAAATATTGTGGAGTAAGTCTATATATTAAAATATTTTAATAAATAATTCAACAGTTTTATATCGTATTCCTTAATTTTACGTAATTTTTGCCAATTTGGCGATATTTTGCTCAATTTGTACCATTTACAAAAAAAAAGTTGCTGCAGGCGATATTTTGCCAAATTAGCTACCCAACTTGTCAAATTTATCACCAAGCATATTTGACGACTACTAGACTATATTAGACTATAATGAACTATACTAAACTACTGGAATACTAGACTATACCAGACTACCAGCAGAATATTATGCTAGACTTCCAGCAAAATACTATACTAAACTACTTTAATACTAGACTATACCAGACTACCAGCAGAATATTATACTAGACTTCCAGCAAAATACTATACTAGACTGCCAAGATATTATACTAGACTAACAGAATACTACACTATACTATTATACTAAACTACTAAATGAGACTACTAAGACATTAGACTATTAAACCATACTAAAAGTGGCTTAAATTTATAGTTCTTTTAATGTGGAAATTACGGTTTGTAAAAAATATTATATATCCGATCACTGTATAATGTCTTATGTTCAACGTTTTCAAAACATTTTAAACTAAAAATAAATTAATCATAGCATTATTTTTCAATTGTTACATTTCTAAATATAGGCCTCAAACAATTTCTGTATTTGAAAAGTAACTGGGTTACCATTGTTACCACAATGGCATCAAAAAATCTGATGTGGACAGCACATGGCTTAACTGCAGATTTATATCCACGTTCTCTTTATTTTAATTAAATTTAATTCACTTTTAATTCAATTTTCGTTCTCATTTGGTAACTGGACTAATTTTCAAAGGGGCGTAGAGAAAATACGAAAAAACTAAAATATCTCGAGAACGGCTAGTCCTAGTTTAATGGGGTTGGTCTTATTCTTTTCTTCGTTACAAATATTACGTATAAAACAAGCATTTAATGGATATATTTGTGCATACGTGGTTTTTTTATTTTAGATTTTGACAATTTTTGCGAGCCATTTTGCAAAAAAATGCAGGTTATTTTTTTCCGAATCGTACCAAAATCTAATTAGTACCAGGGTAACCCACAAGCCTACCGAATTTTGTGAAATTTGGTCCATTAGTTTTTTAGCTAGAGTGGATACAGGTTTTCCCGGTCATTTCGCAAAAAAAAAGGCGGATTCTTTTATCTCGAATCGTACTCAAAGCTAATTAACACCAGATTCGCCCACTAGTGACTTATCTACCAAATTTTATGAAATTCGGTCAGTTAGTTTTTTAGTTAGAGTGGATACAGAATCTGCACAGACAGACATACAGACAGACAGACAGACACACAGACAGACACACAGACAGACTCACATACGTCACGCTAAAAATAGTTTTTTCGTATTCTAGAGGTCTCGAAACGCGTAGATCCGTCGCAAACTCGAGTTGCGATTTTCGGCATGATTCCAATACTTTCCTTATACAGACGGACTATGTATTGTAGGGAAAGTAAAATTAAAAATAATTTCATTGATAAAATGAAAATTTCGTCTGATATAATTATAAATTAAAATAGCATGTCAGATACATGCTCAGTATTGTTCTGCATAAATTTAAAATGCATTTCTGCTCCTGTGAGACATCTCACATGTATGCTAATAGGTCTGCTATAAAACGCAGCTCAATTTTCCTGCCAAATTAGTTCCTAGGAGTAATTTTAGTTCTAAATGAGTCTTTTGTATAAAATATGCAAGTAAAAGATAGAATCCTATCAGGGATTTTATCAGGTAGGATAGATTGTTAACTGTATAACAGTTGCTAAAGTAGTAGGAAATTTTGGAGATGCTTATTTAAATGACATTTTTTAATTATATGAAGATATTGGTATGCATTGGAAGTTCTAATAATATATCCAACTCATGAATAAAAGATTTATCTTTATTTCTTTATTAATTCACTAAATTCAGTTTAATTGCACAGAAAGATGAATAATTATTTGAAATTACACTTAATTTGCACTTTAAATTCAATTTTCATTTTCATTTGGTAACTGGGCGTATTTTCAGAGGCGGTGTAGGGAGAATGCAAAGAAACTAAAATATCTCAACAGTTAGTCCTGGAGTAATGGGGTTAGTCTTACTTTTTTCATCGTCAAAATTAGGCATGAAACAATCATTTAATCGATACATGTGATAATACATTTTTTTTTTTTTAGAGTTTGACGATTTTTGTAGGCCATTTCGTAAAAAAAGGCAGGCTCTTTTATCTCCATTTGTAACAAATCTAATTAGCACCACGAAAGCCCTTCAAGTGACATATCTACAAATTTTGTGAAATTTGGTCAGTTAGGTTTTTATCTAGAGTGGATGGATGCAATTTTTGCGGGACATTTCGGAAAAAAAGACAGGTTCTTTATCCCGAATTGTATGAAAATTTAATCAGCATCAGGGTAACCCAAAATGTAACTTCTTACCTATAAAATTTTATCAAATTTGGTTCATTAGTTTTTGAGTTAGAGTGGATACATACATTGCATAGACAGATACACACAGAGAGACATCAAGTTAAAATCGTTATTTCGGTCCCATAACGTGTAGATCCGTCGAAAACTCGGGTTGTGATTTTCGACACGATTCCAATACTTTCCCTATACATTACCATGTATTGTGGGGCGAACAAGGAATCTGATCAAAATTTTTCGACGTTAAGAAAAATATACATTTCTTATTAACAATAAAGCCTGTGAAAGACAGAAAACCGAACACTCTAAAAAAATTAAGTATTAACTTTTTTTTAATAAGTACTATTTTGTTTAACAATTTATAGCGCTTCGCGTTGAAAATAATCATCTTAATTAAAGTTGGATTCGTTAATCGATTCTGTCCCGTGGTCGATCTTATAAGTGTCCGAAATTTTAGCCTCACAAATATCAGAGGATTCCTGGAAGATTTATAAAGCATTTTCACTGTTCTTTATCACCCTTCGGGGGAGAAATCGATAATCCGGCTCCGTTAGTTTACTTCCTGGAGACAATACCATAAGTGCACAAATATTCAGAACTAAAAGTGTGCAAATATTCAGTTTTAACTATAAGTGTATAAATATTCAGAACTAAAAGTGTGCAAATATTCAGTTTTAACTATAAGTGTATAAATATTCAGAACTAAAAGTGTGCAAATATTCTGTTTTAACTATAAGTGTATAAATATTCAGAACTAAAAGTGTGCAAATATTCAGTTTTAACTATAAGTGTATAAATATTCAGAACTAAAAGTGTGCAAATATTCAGTTTTAACTAAAAGTGTGCAAATATTCAGTTTTAACTATAAGTGTATAAATATTCAGAACTAAAAGTGTGCAAATATTCAGTTTTAACTATAAGTGTATAAATATTCAGAACTAAAAGTGTGCAAATATTCAGTTTTAACTATAAGTGTATAAATATTCAGAACTAAAAGTGTGCAAATATTCAGTTTTAACTATAAGTGTATAAATATTCAGAACTAAAAGTGTGCAAATATTCAGTTTTAACTATAAGTGTATAAATATTCAGAACTAAAAGTGTGCAAATATTCAGTTTTAACTATAAGTGTATAAATATTCAGAACTAAAAGTGTGCAAATATTCAGTTTTAACTATAAGTGTATAAATATTCAGAACTAAAAGTGTGCAAATATTCAGTTTTAACTATAAGTGTATAAATATTCAGAACTAAAAGTGTGCAAATATTCAGTTTTAACTATAAGTGTGCAAATATTCAGTTATAATATATGAAACTATATTCAATTTGTAGTTATAAAATAATTTTGTTTTCGTGTTGCTATTTAGAGCATTTTTAAAATAGCAGTTATATATATATATATATATATATATATATATATATATACACAATATACGACAAGTGCTATAAGCAATCACAAAGATGTAAACCAATATTACCAAGGAACAGGCGCAGATGCTGCTCTTTAATCCGAAGTAAATATACTATTGTAATCAAAAATGAGGATAAAGTTCAATGGAGGGGAAACCAAATACAATGCATGCAATGGCAGAGGAGGATGGCGACTCCTCATTCCCGTTTAAAGCTGCTTTTCCAGCCCGGGCAAACGCTCACGGAACCAATGCATTGCAAAGGTTGATCCCCCATACGTGCCCAGTCAGAAGCACCCAAACATGGAGAAACAGACCACTGAGAATGGAAGTCAAGAAACGCACAAATGAAGAAACACAAAATCTCCTATTATATAAATAACTATGCGCATGTGCAAGTCTTCAAGTGATATGCAGAAACTATCCCAATTCAGCAAAATCCCTTTTGAAAGAATTTGCTTCATTTTTATTGTTGAAAAATGAATTATAATATTTCTTCAGGAAATTAACAGGGTAATTCTTTCTTAATGCTTCTAATATTATCCCCTTGTTACTTGATATGCAATCCTTTTTTAAAGTGTTGCAAATTTGGTTTCTCTTGAAATGTCCCAAAAGTATATTTCTAAAAATGAATCTTGAAAGGTTCGTATTCCAAGTGATGATATGGTTAATTTTTATGCCATAACTTGTTCTTTTATCGTGTAGACTCGTATAAATTCCATTCTCTGTATTGTACTTAATGGTGATATCCAAGAAATTCACCGATCCATCCTCAGCACGTTTATTTTCAACCAATTCCAAGCCATTGGGGTAAAAATCGAATGCCAACCAATACTGGTGCATTTTCATAATATCCATACAGCACGTCATCAACATAACGAAAGTATGGTATCTCATATAATAGGTGTGTTCCATGCTCATATTTAGTGAGATATATGTCAGCCAATATTGATGAGCAACTTCCTCCCATTGGAATTATATAATTCACATAATAGTAAAACATTGACCAATCGGATCAAAGCCTTATACAAAAGAATTGATATTGATCTTAAAAACGTTAAGTTCCCTTACTTAGTGCTTATACCAAAGATGCATAAGGAACCCGTTAAATTCCGCACTGTTACCGTAGGATGCGGAACTTATTTGACCATTGCTAACTTAAAACTTTTAAATATCCTAAAGCAAGTTATGATTCACCTTCAAAAGCAGGGAACTGTTATTATCAAGAACAGCCATGATATCATTAAAAGACTTAAATTCTGTGACAGGGAATTGCGATTCAGAAGTTATGATTTTCGCGATCTTTTCAATAATATTGATATTGCACAACTTTACGTTATATTGAAGGAATTACACGAGTTACATGATTTGAAAGAGTACATTACATATCGAAAATATATGGACCTTATCAATCTGGTTTTGAGGGAAAATATACTTTTTGACGGAAAGTGCTATTATAAACAGATTAAAGGAATTCCAATGGGAGGAAGTTGCTCATCAATATTGGCTGACATATATCTCACTAAATATGAGCATGGAACACACCTATTATATGAGATACCATACTTTCGTTATGTTGATGACGTGCTGTATGGATATTATGAAAATGCACCAGTATTGGCATTCGATTTTTACCCCAATGGCTTGGAATTGGTTGAAAATAAACGTGCTGAGGATGGATCGGTGAATTTCTTGGATATCACCATTAAGTACAATACAGAGAATGGAATTTATACGAGTCTACACGATAAAAGAACAAGTTATGGCATAAAAATTAACCATATCATCACTTGGAAAACGAACCTTTCAAGATTCATTTTTAGAAATATACTTTTGGGACATTTCAAGAGAAACCAAATTTGCAACACTTTAAAAAAGGATTGCATATCAAGTAACAAGGGGATAATATTAGAAGCATTAAGAAAGAATTACCCTGTTAATTTCCTGAAGAAATATTATAATTCATTTTTCAACAATAAAAATGAAGCAAATTCTTTCAAAAGGGATTTTGCTGAATTGGGATAGTTTCTGCATATCACTTGAAGACTTGCACATGCGCATAGTTATTTATATAATAGGAGATTTTGTGTTTCTTCATTTGTGCGTTTCTTGACTTCCATTCTCAGTGGTCTGTTTCTCCATGTTTGGGTGCTTCTGACTGGGCACGTATGGGGGATCAACCTTTGCAATGCATTGGTTCCGTGAGCGTTTGCCCGGGCTGGAAAAGCAGCTTTAAACGGGAATGAGGAGTCGCCATCCTCCTCTGCCATTGCATGCATTGTATTTGGTTTCCCCTCCATTGAACTTTATCCTCATTTTTGATTACAATAGTATATATATATATATATATATATATATATATATATATATATATATATATATATATATATATATACATTTTTATATTTTGATGATTTTTAATGGCTATTTTGTAAAGAGAGAAAGTAGATCAAGAATTATTTTGCTAAATCGTACCAATATCTAATCAGAACAAGGGCTAAAATTGAGTACAAGTTTATTTAAAAGTTATGTGCTAGTTTTCTGTTTTTGACATACTTAAATACTTGTATAACTAGAAAAATGCTTTTGAAAAACATATATGAAAACCATTAAGTTTACGAAAATACAGAAAATTTTACAATCTAAAGGAATAATATTCTGCACATGTGACAAAAATTTAACCATTTGGAGCTCACGAATTGAAAAAAATTGAAAAAAATAGAATTAGCCTTTTTCTCGAAATAACACACCTCTCCCACGAAGGGGCGCGGTAGCCCTGTTGTTAGCGGGCTGGAGTTGCACTCGGTAGACCCGGGTTCGATTCCAACCACTGCCAAAACTGCCGCCGGGTTCACGCGGAGTACGATCACGTTAAACATGTGTGTCCGTAAGTTCTTCCGAGAGGTTGGTGGTAGGGGAAGGAGGGTACGGCCCCTGTGGATATCTTCGCCCACTGGGTTCCGGTCTAAATTGGGTGGCACTTCCCGACCGTCCAAACAGTTACCTTGCATCTTTCTGGTAGGTTGGACGGTCTGGGTTTCAACAACAACAATCCCTCCCCCGAAAAAAAATATAAACATCGACATAAACGTATGTATAAAAGATGCACAGTGGCTGCAATCCGATGAACTCTAAATGATTTTGCGTGAATAATATTTTGCAAAGTAAAACTACAGTAAATTTAAAAAAGTTTATCCGTTTGTATCAGACTCATTTATTTCGTTTTACAGGTTTTAAAAGCGCTGCAAATAACTCGCTTACTATTTATAGCTATTTAACACTTTTAGTTTTCGCCCATATTTCATCTGGATACTCGCTGGAAACTAGCTTTTCGGTATATAAACTAAATTTATACTATATATCTGACGACATTTCACATTTAAGTTAATCAATAAACTTGCTTGGCAGCACATATATACGTATCTGAATACGTATATGTCCATCATTTTTGTTCTTCAAACCTCTTTAAAAGTCGTTAGAATTCCCAAGTAAATTTAACCGCCGAATCTTTTTAAACACAATAAAATAAAATCTGATGTGGGAAACACATGATTTTCCTTATATAATGCAATTAATTTACTACTTTTACAGTAAAAAAAATAGGTTTTTCTTATAGTAGATACTTATATTCTTTGCAAGATATTGAATTTTCGTTAATTAGTCGTCATTTTCATTGATTTAGCGTCATTTTAATCCATTTGGCGAGATTTTCGTTAATTTGATAACATTTCAAAAAGTCGCCAAGTTGGCGACATTCCGCCAAATTTGTCGCCAAAATCTCGCTAAGCTTTACTGACGGAGAAATAAGTTATTCTTATAACAGATAAATGACTATTGGCGTTCAAATACAAAAGTATTACTCGAAGTATCTTTTCTCATGAATGGAACAAGATAGATCCTCGAGAATGATGTCATCCAATTTATCGCATGGTATTACATATGAAAAGTGAACATGTTTCTCAATATGAAATATATATATTTTTTTATATGACTTTTTGATAATTTTTTTGAAAAATGTGAAATATCTCGAGAACGGTTCATGTTAGCGTTCTAAATTTTATGTTAATCGTTTTCTAATGAAAAGTTACATAAGAAATGTCTATTTGCGTAACTTTATTAGCGCTTTTGATTTTTTGACAATTTTTTCAAAATTTCACTCGAAAATTTAGGGGGGTTCACACACACACACACACACACATAGACATCACTTCAAAAATGTTTGATTTGTGATCAGGGATGCTTGAAACGTGCTCTCCCGTCGAAAACTCGAATTCGAATGTTCGACCCCGTCACAATACTTTCCTTATACATTATGTATATAAGGAAAGTAATATCGAGCTTATGCACTAATGTTTCAACAAAGGAATGAGTAGGTTGATCTGCAACAATCGTGATGTTTTATGTATTACAGTTCTACCACCATTGCAAGACCCAGGTTAAAATTCTAAAATTTCGAGTCTGTGGAGACGATATCTCACGAACGATTGGAGCAATTCGAATGAAATTTGGTACAAAAAATCACAATTCGTGAATACAGGAAACCTATTGTTTTTAAACACAATCGAATGTTCAGAACTCCCTAAATTTTCGAGTGAAATATTGAAAAAATCATCAAAAAATCAAAATCTTTAATAAAGTTGCACAAATAGACATTTCTTATGTAATTTTTCCTTAGAAACCGATTGACATAAACTTTAGAATGCTAGCATGAACCGTTTTAGAGATATTGCACATTTTTCAAATAAATTTATCAAAAAATACCTTAAATTAAAAAAAATATTAACTCTTAAGAAACATGTTCAATTTTCGTGGATTTAGCGCGTTCCATTCATGAAAAAAAGTACTTTGAGTAATACTTTTGTATTTGAATGCCAATAGTCATTTATCAGCTATAAGAATAACTTATTTCTCCGTCCATAACGCTTGACGAGATTTTGGCGACGAATTTGGTGGAATGTCGCCAACTTGGCCACTTTTCGAAATGTTGCCAAATTAATGAAAATATTGCCAAATGGATAAAAATGACGCTAAATCAATGTAAATGACGGCTAATTGTCGAATATTTAATATCGTGGAAAAAATATAAGTATCTAATTTAAGAAAAACCTATTATTTTTACTGTAAAAGTAGTAATTCATTGCATTATATAAGGAAAGTCATGTGTTGCCCACATCAGATTTTTGGTATTTTGACGGATGCATCCTTAAATATTCAAAATGCTCAGGTGTTCCACACGCATAAAACATAAATTTTATCAAAATCATTTTTTATCTACATAAAATATAAAATATAATAAACCTGATGTAGGCAGCACATGCTTTTCTCTACTTAAGTCAACTACTTTACTTTTTTACTGCTAAATAATGGTGAAGAAGATCCACAGCGCATTGTTTTTGGCATTAAATTAACACCCCGTAAATTGAAATTTGCCCCTTTTGGCAACATAATTGTCCAAACGGAATGATTTACTCTTACTCAGCTGCAACAAAACCTTCATGAAAAAGCTATGGCCATTTAATCAATATTCCGTGAAACAAATGAGTAAGGGGAAAATATTGAACTTCAAAATACGCAACTATTACAAAAAATATCTTCCTCGGTGAATGGCATGAACTAGATCCACGGGAATGTTGTTGATAGCTTTTTTTGCATACATAATATTGAATACGGGGAGTGACTATATTTGACGATACTTGCTACCTTTTTAATTTTAGGTAATTTTTTTTGATAAATTTATTTAAATGTATTTAAATTTATCTATTTATATTTTTAATAAATTTTTTTAATAAAATTGTCTAAAAGGCATGCAGAAGATCGAAAATGGTTTCTGCTATCGTTCTAAAGCTAGTGTCTTTGTTCGTTCTCTAATAAAAATTACCTATGAAATGCATATTTATTTAAAAGTAATAAACGTGCTGATGTTTTACTGATTGCTTTTAAAAATTCGTTCGAAAATAAAACAATATCTCAATGGTTTTTGATAGCTTTCTAAAATGTGTATCACTCATTTTTTAACGTAAACTTACATATGAACTGATTAAGTTATCAAAGATGTTGATGTTTCGAAGATGTTTTCGAAAATTCATTCGAATATTTAGTAATCTTCCAAACATTTGATTGCATTTATAACCAATATTTTTCTAGATTTCACCGATTGTAATAATTGCGCAAATTTTTTATTATATGCCAAATGCGTCATTCCTTCGTGAGATATTGTGCCCCCTCACATGTAAGACCTCAATAACAGACTCAAAATCAGGGATGCCTAAAACGTGTTTTTCTGACAAAAACATAAATCCGAATTTTTGACTTCGTTACAATACTTTACTTATACATATATGTTAAAAAATTAATAATGTATTATGTTAGAAAGATAATGTAGAGGAAAAGTTCCCTACTAAAATCAACACAAAATCTACAGCTGGAAGAATTTAAACAATTGATATTTTTTTGCTCATTTCATGTATACACTTTGAATTTACATTACTTACATTAAAATTTTACTTTGTATGCAAGATTATTAGTTCTCTTAAACTTTCGAAAGTTTCTCGTTAATTAAATTAAATACATGCAGTTCTTTGGGAAATGTTTTTTAGAATTAAAAAAAATATTTCTATCGAACAAAAAGTCTTTCAAAGATAACATTTTTTGTCGTGGTTTTTAGATGTTTTTTTACGACTTTAAGTCATTGTTTCTAAAAGCAAAAGTAACACTAAATTTCAGTTCACATAATTAAAGTTAACGTAAAGTTATTTCTTCAAGTAAAAGTTGATATATGATACGCAATGTTATATCATTTAAAAAAATCTGGTGTGGGCTGCACACTTTCCCACCGTTTTTAATTTTATGCGATTTTATGATAAATTTATTTGAAAAATGTGCTATATCTCGAGAAAGGTTCATGCCAACGTTATAAAGTTTACGTCAATCGTTTTCTAGTAAAAAGTTACATCAGAAATAATTATTTATGCAACTTTAAAAGTATTGATATTTTGATGATGTTTTCAAATTTTCATTTCAAAATTTGTGTGTTCTTAGCATTTGATTACGTTTAAAAACAATAGTTTTCCAGTATTCACGGATTATAGTTTTCACTCACACGCACACACACACACACACAAACACACCCACCCACACCCACCCACACACACACACATACACACACACACACACACACACACAAACACACACACACACACACACACACACACTCACTCATGCACACAAACATACAATACCCAAAAAGCTTTTGATTCGTGTTTAGGGATGCTTGAAACGGGCTTTCCAGTCAAAACTCGAATTCGAAATTTCAACCCCGTCACAATACATTCCTTATACATTATACTATGTATATAAGGAAAGTCGAAATCTGTTGTTAAGACTAATAAGATAATTAAAAATCAATCGTGGACGACAGATGATTTTAATTATAAACACTCACCATGTATTTTCTCTATTTCGTTATATTTATATTCATTGATATTCGTTTTCTTTTCATATTAATAATATTTGGAGTAAAAGACGTCACTCAGTTGTCTCAAATATTCACATTCCATTGTGTTTAGTTTCATTTGAAACATAATTACTATCAGCATACAAATAAAGTTATTGTTCTCAGATTTTGTAATTCACTTATTCTTAAAATATTTCACAAAATTTCCTTGGCATGCCAATTTGAAATAAAATTATTTTTCAAGTGTAATGATAATGAATGTGATTAATCTGGTACACCTGTATTAATTTATATTAGGTTAATGCAGTTACTCCACAGAGTAGTTCAAAATATAAATTCAGATTAGTGCAGTTTATATACATTCCCTTCTGCGTTATATATCTATTATTGTTTCCGAAATTATCCTTGTTTTCTACAAATATATATATATATAGTATGTATATATATATATATATATATATATATATATATATATATATATATATATATATATATATATATATATATATATATATATACAGGGTGTCCCAAAAACATTGATCTCGGCTTTTATTCCTTAAATAGTAATCATAGATATATATAATAAATTACAAAGTTGCGTAAAAAAGGTACAGAATTTTATGAAATCGATTAAAATTTCAAGGAAATTAAATTTTAAGAACTAAAAATTTATATTTTTATATGGCCCCCGTACAAAAATATTTTCAATGAATGGGTAAAATGTGCCCCATACACTAATAAGGTGATGTACAAAATTTCATCATTTTATTATAAAAAGTCCCAGATATATGAAAAGACAAAAATTCTGAATTAAACCACTTATCGATGTATCGACATGGATTCTCAGAGGGGAAAAATCATGTCGGCAGATCGCGTTTCAGGGGTCATACACAAATTACGAAAGAAAACAATTATTGCATAAATAAATAATAATTTTACTATTTATTGGTACAAAAGTATCTACACTGTGTCGAAATAATAACTTTACACAAAGATTACAAGGCTTGCTTAAAATGTTTTCCATCCATGCCAAAGATCCATTAAAGATAAAAGGCAGATATTATTTGCCTACGATGTATTTCTGTGTAGCGTCATTTGCACTCTCGCTGTTAACATTTACATTTTAATTTGTGATTAATTTCTCACCAACTTTGTTTAAACATATCTCTCGGACTTTTTATGATAAAATACTGAAATTTTGTACATCACCTTATTAGTTTGTGAAGCACATTTTACTCATTGGAAATATTGTACGGGGGCCATCTAAAAATTTAAATTTTGTATTTCTCCAAATTTAACCCCCTGAAAATATTTATCGATTTCATAAAATTTTATACCTTTTTTTACGCAACTTTGTAGTTTATTATATATGTCCAAGATCAATATTTAAGGAATAAAAGCCGAGGTCAATGTTTTTGGGACACCCTGTATATATATAAATTTTTACCTTGGAATAGGTTGATCTCTAATAGAATAGAATTAATAAAAATCTGATCTGAGAAAAACATGCCTTTCCTTATATAACGCAATGAACTTACTACTCTTTACAGTGAAAAAAAATGTATGAGATCCAGGGTACTGTGCTTTCATCGATGAATTGTACATTTAGGATTTTCCTGATGACAGCATGTAAAACTATTTCAAATTACCAATTGACTTATATTTCGCGCAACTCTAAATAAACAATTAATTATCAATATTGATAATTTTAATCAATATTGATAATTAATCAATATTGATATTGTGCATATAAATAAAATATTGTAATAATTAATTCATCAATTAGGCGTCATTTTTATTAATTTAGCGTCATTTTTGTAATTTTGACGAAATTTTTGTCAATCTGGAGCGAAATATTAGCAAGCTGGCGATACTTTGCTAAATTATTCGCAAAGTTCCCCAAATGCATCACCAAGTGTTACAGACAAACGGATAGAAGAGCATTTCTTATATACTAGAAGGTATGCCTGTCATATGTCGGAAATCAGAATTTACGAAACATTACTTCCCATTTGGCGACCATCCTCAAAAGCTCACCAAGCGTGATGGATGGAGAAATAAGTTGTTCGTATAGCAGATAAATGACTGATGGCGTCCAAATACAAAAGTATTACCCCCAGGTATTTTTCTCATGGATGGAGCGAGCTAGATCTAGGAGAATGATGTCACCAAATTTATCTCATGATTTTACATATGAAAAGTGAACATGTTTCTCAACAGTAAATTTTTTTAAATTTATTTGATTTTTTGATACATTTATTTGAAAAATGTGCAGTATCTCGAGAACGATTCAAGCTAGCGTTCTAAAGTATATGTCAATCGTTTTCTAAGGGAAAATTACATAAGAAATGTCTATTTTCGCAACTTTATTAAAGGTTTTGATTTTTTGATGACTTTTTCAAATTTTACATATGAAAATTTTCCCAAATTTTACATTACTTTTTTGATATTACATATGAAAAGTAAACATATTTCACAATAGTTAATTTTTTTTATATTTTATATGATTTTTTGATAATTTTTTTTGAAAAATGTGCAATATCTCGAGAACGGTTCATGCTAGCGTTCTAAAATTTATGTCAATCGTTTTCTAATGATAAATTACGTAAGATATGATTTTTTATGTAATTTATCATTGGAAAACGATTACATAAGATATGATTATTTATGCAACTTTATTAAAGATTTTGATTTTTTGATGAAATTTTCAAAATTTCGCCCGAACATTTTGGCGGTACAAACAGATACACACACACATATACAATTACAGAAATTTACACACATACATCATCTCAAAAATGTGTGATTCGTGTTCAGGAAAGCTTGAAACTTGCTCTCCCGTCGAAAACTCATTCGAATTTTCGATCCCGTCACAACATTTTCCTTATACATTATGCTATGTATATAACGAAAGTCTATAGATATATAGTTCTAGTTTTTTAGATAATGTTTCTCAATCCAGACAAGTAAGTGTGTAAGTGCCCTGTTTCACGGGTGATTGCGTCCATAACTTGCAAACGCACACACACACACACACACACAGAGAAGTGTTTAAATTAGGTTAAAAAGGTCAAAACGTGATTTCAACTATCAAAATCTCGAATTCGATTATTTTCGGTGCAGTAATACTTCTTGGATTAAAAAAATATGAGAAAGTAAAAATATAAATAATTTTAATTGTTTCTTAATATACAAATTTTGAAATAAATGGCTGTAAGTGCATTGCTTGAATTATCATATTCATGCCATACAGACATGAGATTAACACTTACATACACACAGACGGACATTTTTCTGAAAGTATGTTTTCTGGGTTATTAAAATGTACTTATCCATTAGAATTTCGAATTCAAAAAATTTCCGGTAAACAATACTTTTATATACATTTCTTTGATAAAATAAAATTAATTGGAATGAGGCCCTACTCGACTAAAAATAGTAGTATATATTTTATAATAGGATAAATTAAATATAAAGAAATAAAAAAGTATATATTTTTTAGTATGAGAAAGAAAATATAACGAAACAAAAAATATATATCTTATAGTGTAAGAAAATAAATATAAAGAAATAAAAAGTATATATTTTATAGTATGAGAAAGTAAAAATAAATAAAAAGTATACACTTTATAGTATGAGAAAGTAAGAAATAAAGAAATAAAAGGTATATATTTTATAGTATGAGAAATTAAAAGTACAGAAATAAAAAGTAATATATTTTATAATATGAGAAATTAAAAATATAGAAAAAAAATGTATATATTATATAGTATGAGAAATTAAAAAATAAAGAAATAAAAAGAAATATGTATTTTATAGTATGAGAAATTAAAAATATAGAAATAAAAGGTATATATTTTATAGTACGAGAAAGTAAAAATAAAGACATAAAAATTATATATTTTATAGTATGAGTAATTAAAAATAAAGAGATAATAGGTACATATTTTATAGTATGAGGAAGTAAATTAAATAAATAAAAAGTATACACTTTATAGTATGAGAAAGTAAGAAATAAAGAAATAAAAGGTGTATACTATTCATAGTATGAGAAATTAAAAATAAAGAAATAAGAGGTATATATTTTATAGTATGAGAAAGTAAAAATAAAGAAATAAAAAGTATATATTTTATAGTATGAGAAATTAAAAATAAAGACATAAGAGGTATATATTTTATAGTATGAGAAAGTAAAAATAAAGAAATAAAAAGTATATATTTTATAGTATGAGAAATAAAAAATAAAAAAATAGGTATATATTTCTTTCCTCATATATATATAATGTATAAGGAAAGTATTGTAACTGGGTCGAAAATTCGAATTCGAGTTTTAGACGGGAGAGCACGTTTCAACCATCCGTGATCACGAATCAAACATTTTTGAGGTGATGTCTGTGTGTGTGTGTGCGAAAGCATGTGTGTGTGTGTATCAGTGAGTCTGTGGCGACGATATCTCACGAACGAATGGAGCGATTCGAATGAAATTTGGTACAAAAATCACAATCCGTGAATACTGGAAGTCTATTGTTTTTAAACACAATCGAATTTTCAGAACTCCACTACATTTTTGAGTGAAATTTTGAAAAAATCATCAAAAAATCAAAACCTTTAATAAAGTTACGCAAATAGACATTTCTTATGCAATTTTCCCTTAGAAAACAAACGATTGAGATAAACTTTAGAATGCTAGCATAAACCGTTCTCGAGATATTGCACATTTTTCAAATAGGTTTATCAGAAAATCCCATAAATTAAAAAATATATATATTAACTCTTGAGAAACATGTTCACTTTTCATATGTAATATCATGTAATGAATTTGGTGACATCATTCTCGTGGATCTAGCTCTTTCCATACATGAGAAAAGATACTTTGTGTAATACTTTTGTATTTGAATGCCAATAGTTATTTATCTACTATAGGAATAACTTATTTCGTCGTCCATAACACTTGTCGAGATTTTGGCGACAAATTTGGCGGAATGTCGCCAACGTGGCGACGTTTTTAGATGTTGCCAAATTAACGAAAATCTCGTCAAATGTATAAAAATGACACTAAATTAATGAAAATGACGACCAATTGACAAAAATTCAATAGCTTGGAAAGGATATAAGTATATTCTATAGGAATAACTTATTGTTTTTGCTGTAAAAGTAGTAAATTCATTGCATTATATCAGGAAAGTCATGTGCTGCCCACATCAAATTTTTTTATAGTATGAGTAAGTAAAAATAAATAAATAAAAAGTATATATATTTTTAGTATGAGAAAGTAAACATGAATAAATAAAAATATATACTTTATAGTATGAGAAAGTAAAAATATAGAAATAAAAAGTATATATTTTATGGCATGAAAAATTAAAAATAAAGAAATGAAAGGTATATATTTTATAGTATAAGAAATTAAAAATAAAGAAATAAAACGTATATACAGATAATATATATACTTCCATATACTGTAAAATATATACATCGTATGAGAAAGTAAATATAAATGACTCCGTAAACAGGATCGTCACGTACAAACTCAATATTCTCTCAATAACATTTTGAGACAGATACACATATACGTCAGTAACTAAACTACACTTTGTGCGGAGGATAGGGAAAACTTGCGAAGCGTATATAAGCACAAATAACACAATAATGCAGTATACACCTGTTTCGAGGATACGCGGGACCTCTTTCGTCAATGCAGGAAAACCAACATACCTGAAGTCCAAAAGAGGAATGGGCGGAAATAGAACTTAACTTAAAATATCGTACAGGACAGAGCATCAGGGGCGAAGCGCCTTTAATCTCCAATCTCATTATGTGCTTTTTATCATCAAACTGTGACATTTATTCATTGACCCGTGGTTGGAGGTTCGAGGTTTTTATTTACAACTTTTTATTATTTGACCTAGCTCCTAGTGTGGCAGTTTGTTGCACATTTAGAGTTTAAACAGTTTGGGGGGTTGATGCAGATATAAGGGTTACCTGGCAATTTGGCAGTTTAGGGTTTAGAATATTTTTGTATGAAAACATTAATCACGATTTTTATTTAATTTCAACTGTTTGAGTTTTTAATTCCGATTATCGATGTTAAGTACACCGCGGGGTCTCTTACGAGATTTGGCCTTGCAATGATCATAGTCATGCAGATTGAATAATAGTTCATTTGGAACAGATGGCAAATTATTGTAGAATTTAAGCGCTAGCTTTTTAATTTGGGCTCTCACGGTTTTTATTTTGAAGTCTTTTCTAATCAGCGAGTTTCTTAAACATCTAGGGGCTTTCCTGATACACCTAAGGATTTTATTTTGTCTTGTTTCTAAGGTAGTTTTACAGGCATATCCCCATACGGGTGCTGCATACAGCATTCCCGGGCGGATGACCGATTTGTAGATTAATAGCTTGTTTTGATAACTAAGATTTCCGTTTCCTATCATTAGGTATAAGGCTCCAGTGGCTATATGCGCTTTTTTAATTATATCTGATACGTGCAATTTCCAGGTTAGGTGGGAGTTTATCGTTACACCTTGGTATTTGGTTGATTTTTCCGCGCGTAGAGCATGGTTGTTTATATACAAAGGCGGCGGAGGTTTATGCTTCCTAGAGAAGTAGATCGAGTGACATTTATTGGGGTTTAATTTTATTCGCCATTTTTTCAGCCATGTTTGGAGTATGTCTAAGTGTTGTTGTAGCTGTCTGTGCATTACTGAGAGGTAAGTGTATTTTGCAAGTATCGCACTGTCGTATGCATAGAGTGCCAGCTCGGTGTTTGCAGTCCTGGGGATGTCATTCAGGTATATGTTAAAAAAGTGTCGGGCCCAGGATGGATCCTTGCGGTACACTGCTTTTTATGAGCTTGGGTGTAGATAAGCTGTCTTTAATTCTGACTTGAAAGTGTCTGTTATTTAAGTATGAGATTAAAAGTTTGACTAGAGCGTCAGGGACTTTTAGAGTGATTAATTTGTATGCTAATCTACAGTGCCACACTTTATCAAAAGCTTTTTGTATATCCAGGAAAACTGCAGCTGTGGCTGTCTTACTATTAAATCCAGAAGATATGTACTCCACCACTCTCAGCAATTGATGAGTGGTGGAGTGTTTTGGCCGAAATCCAAACTGCTCCGGAATGATATTGTTATTCTCTCTAAGGTGCGTGTTCATTCTGTTAAGTATTATTTTCTCAGTAATTTTACTAAGTGTCGGTAGCAGGCTAATTGGTATGTAGTTGACTGAAATTGTGACATACTCACCTGGCTTATGGATCGGTATAATTATCGCTTCCCTCCATTCTTTGGGGGAAATAATTTAGTTTTAGTATTTTATTTATTAGGATGGTCAAGTAAGATATTATTTAATGGTAGGTTTTTTTACCGCGACATTCCTGATTTTGTCATGCCCTGTGCTTTTACGGTTTTTGATAATCTCTACTATCTCTTGCGTGGTGGCTGGATTAATCTCAGCCGTGACTGGGGAGTTCCTGAAGTTATTTAGAGTTTGTCTAACCATTCTTAGGGTGTCCTGACATATTAGATCGTGGTTTGGTTCGAATTGCTTTCCATAATGCCTTACATGAGCCTCGGCTTTTCCTTCATCTGAGTAGGCGATTTTAGCGCCATCTGTTAGCGGCGGGAGTTTAATTTGAGGTTTTCTGAGTCGTTTAGCGAATTACCAGAGCGATACATATTCCGGGCTAAGGGATTCGATTAATTCTTTATACTGTTGCTGCTTTTCTACGACAATTTTTTCACTGACTTTACACGTGAGTCTATTAAGCTTCCTTTTAAGGGTAGGGTCTCTGTTAGCCAGCCATGTCTTACGCATTCTGTTCCTTTGCCTATCTAATTGTTTGACATGGTGGGAAAGTGAGGGCATTTTTGGTGATTCACGATGTGTTGTGGCAGAGGCAATAGCTCTCTTAATTTCTGTTGTGAGTGTGTGCGTGGCACAGTCAATATCCGCCGTGCTTATTATGTTGGGTACTGCTAAGTGCGGCTCGAATAGTGCGCTTTTGAATACGTTCCAGTTCACCCTCTCTTGTCCGAGAGAGGCTGGAAGCGGAGTGTTCAGATCGAATGTCTCCAGTGCCGGTAAATGATCCGAGTCGAATTCATCCATGGTATCAATAGTGTGAGCATATTCTATATTTCTCGTTAGGACATAGTCTATGAATGAGCCGTTGGCACCTGAGAAGCAGGTTGGTCTCGGTGGTGCAATAATGTTGGTGTTTGTTGTGTTCAGCAAACTGTGTATCTGTGTCCCGCGTGTGTTGGCTCTCCTACAGCCCCACGCTCGGTGGTGACCACTGAAGTAGCCCGCGAGTATTGTGTTTGGATATCGCGAGAAAAGCAGTTCCAGTTGCGCAGCTACATTTATTCCACTCATGATTTTGACGTATGTTGACGTTAGGATAAATGGATTTGCATTATTTATTTTAATTTTTATACTAGTATTTTCTATACCTTGAAGATTTAAATTAGTTATTTCCTCGTGGGGAATATTTCTTTTAATATAGATTGCTGTTCCTCCATGGGGATTTCTAGGAAGGAAATAGAAAAAACATAGATGGTTATGTGAGACCAGAAATCGTTCTCGCATGAAACACTTTTATTTGTGAAATTTATGATGCTCAGAACGGCAAACAAAGCTGTAGTCTGGCTGGCACCAGGGTTTATGAGGACTTGATCTTTAAGGTCAAAGGACTATAAATTCAGGGGTGCAATACCAGAGGGGCTGAGCTGGGCCATACTAAATGTGCAACAGTGCAATTGGGTAAAGAAGAACCAATGAGCGCCAAAGAATTAAAGGCGAAGCTACCCCCCCCCCCCCCACCGAAGGAACCACAGCCTAAGAGAGAACGATATGAGATGTAGACGAAAAAAGATGGAGATCAGACTTTGACGAAACAGTTGGATTTTGACTTAGGAGACGATTATGAGTTTTGACTGAAATAGGACATGTGTGCAACGACTGCGACGTTATGACTTGGGCGGAGGCGTGCCTGCCATTATGATATAACGGCAATACTAAAGAAGCAGAATATTGCGTGGAATTTCCCAAATAAGGGAGATTTAGGATGTGTTCAGTGCAACCAATATTTGCAAGTATTATGGTCTATTACAAAGGCCCAAATTGAAGGTATGTTTTCCTCAAATATCCACAGGTTATTAAATATGTTAGGTATGTGGTTCAAGGTCTCACGTGCTCCCCTCTCACATGCTATCTTAATAAAAAATCTGATGTGGGCAACACATGACTTTCCTTATATAATGAAATGAATTTACTACTTTTACAGTAAAATAAATAAGTTTTTCTTCTAGTAGATACTAATATCCTTTCCAAGATATTGAATTTTTGACAATTAGTCGTCATTTTCATTGATTTATCGTCATTTTTATCCATTTGGCGAGATTTTCGTTAATTTGGCAACATTTCAAAAAGTCGCCAAGTTGGCGACATTCTGCCAATTTCGTCGCCAAAATCTCGCCAAGCGTTATGGACGAAGAAATAAGTTATTCTTGCAGCAGATAAATTTGCGTTCAAATGAAAAAGTATTACTCAAAGTATCTTTTTCCATGAATGGAACGAGCTTGATCCACGAGAATGATGTCACCCAATTTATGGCATGGTATTATATGTGAAAAGTGAACATGTTTCTCAATAGGAAATATTTTTTTTTCTATTTTATATGACTTTTTGATAATTTTTTTTGAAAAACGTGCAATATCTCGAGAACGGTTCCTGTTAGCGTTCTAAAATTTATGTCAATCGTTTTCTAATGAAAAATTACATAAGAAATGTCTATTTGTGTAACTTTATTATAGGTTTTGATTTTTTGACAATTTTTTCAAAATCTCGTGTTCGAAAATTTATGGGGGTTCTGAACATTCGATTGCGTATAAAAACAATAGGCTTCCAGTGTTTACAGATTGTGATTTTTGTACCAAATTTGGTTCGAATCGGTCCATTCGTTCGTCAGTTATCGTCTCCACAGACCCACTGACACACAAACACACACATACTTTCACACACACACACACACACACACAGACATCACTTCAAAAATGTTTGATTCGTGATCAGGGATGCTTGAAACGTGCTCTCCCGTCGAAAACTCGAATTCGAATTTTCGACCCCGTCACAATACTTTCCTTATACATTATGTATATAAGGAAAGTAATAATTAATAGGAAGAATAGTTAATGTATTAGAATTGAATAGGTATTTTGTATCTTTAATAAATGTTATTGTTAAGTTTAAATTGGTCTAATCTTTGTAATAATTTAATAATATTCCTTTACAGGACTCACACGAAAAGTAAAATAATTGGAGGGTTTATTGCGGCACAACATAGCAATGTACATTAAATATAATTCCACTATGTGACAATTAACGGCCATGTCTTTAATGCTTAATAATAATTAATGTTAATTTTAAAGTTAAGCTTTTATCTTTTTTTTATTTCGGTTGCACAGGTTATATATCCAAGACTTGGATTAAGAGTCAACTTGAAATAACCAAACAGAAAGCAGAAGGAAGAACAGTCTAACCAATCCAGTCAATGGCTGAATAGCCCAGCCAATTGGACTGCCCTTCATTCTGCTTTCTGATTGGCTCTGTCAAGTGAGCTTCTAATCTATACCTCCTTCTTTTTTTCTATTTGTGCCTGTTCCTCTTTTAGACTTTAGGTTTGTAGGTTCCCTTTCACTGACAAAGTGGATCCAGCATATCCTCAAAACAGATGTTTGCTGCATTATTGTGTTAGTTGTGTTTATATAAGTTTTTTAATTTTTTTTACACTTAAACGTATTCAGGTAGTCTCCAAACATGTAAATTCATCAAAGTTCGGTTGTCGTCACAATAACAATGTCTCCCCTTTATATAGCGGCCATCTTTGAATGATCTAAGAATGTAAACCTTAGATCTGTTTACAGTAAAAGGAACAAACATGGCCGATAAAATAAAAGCTATTGTAACGCCTCTAGAGGAGAATTTGGAAAGTTTGGATAACGAACTCAGCAACAGAGCGTGGCAAACGAACACAACTAATTATAAAGTTATAGAACATTATCTATAATTGGTAGGAATCGAAAATAAAACTGTTGTAAAATGAATTTCTTCTGTATTTGCTACAATATTACCATTGTCGAATTGCTATACGATTCAGGAATGCTAAAATAAACAATATTACATGCACAGGAATTTAATGCACAACTTTTTTTACAATGCCCCCTGTCAACAACAATGTTCATTTGAATTCGAGAATGAATATTACCACGGACTTTGAGAAGCATTGCACTTGCACTGTGTTACACGCTCTGTTCATCAGTCTTTTATACAGGTATTTAATGCTTTATTTATATATGTTTCATGCTATCCTGCTAGCGATTCCTACTAAATAGACAATTCTCTACGACTTTGGGCTTTTTTCGTTTATATCTCTTCGTTGCCCAGTTCGTTGCCATAACTTTTTAAATCCTTCACTAGGAATGATGCAATTATTTTTTACTCAATTGAGCATTGTTACTGTACTATAGATAAATCTATAAACCTAACTATATATACTCATAGGCCATTTTCCTACAAAATTATTGAGGGTGCTTTAAGGCTTTCCTAGTAACTCTATATATATTGTATAGTGTAAGGAAAGTTAAAAATAATAACGTAACCTGGATGGAATTTTTTGTAACATTAATAATATATTATGACTTTACAGGTAATTTTATTGTTCTATAAATTTATTATCCTTCCGTTGCAAAAACTATTTTAAGCATCACCTCTCATAATTTACTTAATACGGAATTCTTCATAAAAGTGTCATTTTTTGCCTCCAAGTATTTCTGAAATCAAGACAAATTGCTTTTCTAAGCTAACGGAAATGACTTTTTCATTCATTTTGTGTTAATTCTAAGAAAAATTAAAGTGTGTCGATTATTAAAGTATGTGGATAATAAAGATTTTTGATTAATTGCTTATTATACATATTTTTTTGGTTCATTAACTATTAGTATTTTAACATGTTTGATTGCTTATTAATGAAATATTTTTTTTAACAAATCGGCTCTAATTGAAAATGTAAATTTTCCCAAATACATTGCCTAAGATTGCGATGCAAATTCTCAAATAACGAACGCACCTGTAGATTTTATTGGATGAAACATACTGCTGTAGCCGTTGGGGTAAATATCAAATGATTTGTTCAGTAGCGATTTGCTTCCCAAGCAATATGAAAACTAGCCGTGGGGTAAAAACGGCTTGCTTGCGCCTAAGAGTTTAATTGCTGAAAGAAAATTGGTTAAGAATGATGTTGGATTAGATTAGCTTTGTTATGGCACAGAAAATAAGTTTGAAATATTTTCAATGCTGGCACGATGCTAAGAGGCATGAGGCAGGAGAGTGTATTAGGGACAGCGCCATTTATTTCTGTGGACCATTATATCATTTCTCGCTAATGAAAATAATTCCAAACAAGCAGAAGAGCCTTTCTAGATCTTATTGAGGTTGCAACATCCTTTGATGACCAGTACATCACATTAATATCCATAAGTAATCGCACCAGCTTTCCGATCAATGGTTACCACAACCGATTGAAAGTCGCTATTCACCGGTACTATCAGACAACGGCTACATTTCAAAAGACTTGCCGTACTGTAGAGACTACGTACCGTGGAATGCACAGTACCGTGGTACCAGTAAAAGTACTCGGGTGCCACTCAGCGCCAATGCCATATGAGCATGATTAAAGTGGTGTCAACAGCATGAGATTTGGACATACGCGCAATGGTCCTTAACGTATGAGTCAAGATTTTCCATAAATTCCGACATTAGCGTGTAAAGATCTGGAGAGAACGAAGAACCCGCAACCAGCCCGATAACATTATTGAATACAACGCCTCTAGCCTTGGCAGTATTATGGTACAGGATGATTTTTTTTGGGATTTTGCACAGACCTGCAAGTAAGGTGGTACTTTGGCGGCTTAAGGTATTGGGATAAAGTCATTGAATCCTTCGTAGGACTTTATGTTGCATCAGTGGGTCCCCTTTTTCGTTTGATGAACTTTAACGCTTGTCCAGTTGGTTCATTGGGGTTGAATGGTGCAAAATTCAAGTTGAGGACATGCTGCGCCAAATATATGGTGAATTAAACAATTCACATAGAAAGTGAAGTAATACAGATAAAAGCAATAAAATGGATAAAACAACAGATAATCAGACATATATGATAAAATTAAAACCACGTTTAAGATCCAGAAAAAGTTATAAACTACCAATATACCAAAAGCATAATCGTACTGCTATAGAAAAAATAAGTTAATATAAAAGTCCTAATATAAAAGTCCTAATTGTTGATATAGCCAGTATAAAGGTCCTTAAAATAACGTGCAAGTGTGTTAGTAGAGAAATGAATTGCAAATGTGAAAATACGAAAATTAATTCAGAAAATGACGATACATTCTGTGTTGTCTCATTTAAAAAATAAACTCATCTCCGCTATATTATCATTAGAGTCATATTTGATGGAGCTTAATAGCATCCTCATTTTTCTTTAAGGACATTGCTTCTATTTCATCTGACTCCTCAGCTACAGCTTTCCGTTTTACATACTTTGAGTTTCTCCTAAGATATTATAAGTCTCTCATTTTTTAGACATTATTACATTTCTTTTTTATTTGTTGAGTTTGGCAATCTATAATTGACAATATATTTGATAATCTATTGCGATAAATTCAGAATCTGAAGATCTTTTTCTAATGGGATGTCACACTGGTTTATGTATACTGGCGGGAAATGTCACTACAGATATATGATTTGAATATTTTGATATATTACATTTAATAGGTTTAGGAAGTTGTTTATGGGACTGAGATGGGTTTTTTATACTAGTAGCAATTGGAGACATTGTTTCGACAGATTTGGGACTTATTTACTGGTTTAACTCGGTTGAAGAGAATACATCGGAAATGGATTGATTAGTTTGTGATGCAACGTATCTTTGGACAGTAGTAGTGCAATTGCTTATAGTTATTGCTGGTAGTTTGGTATTTACCTATGGAAGCTCTGAAGAAGCATTAGTAGATGATTCGATTCGGGGGAGGTAAAATGGAGTGAGGAATCTATTTGGATGATAATAGACTTCATTATTTTGGATGAAACATCTACAGCATTACCAACTCGAGCAGAATGACTAAAAATAATTTTTTGGGGTCTCAGGGTACGAAAAATTGTTAACAGTTTTTATTGTTTGGTTCTCTTTATCAAGAATCTATTTTGGTCAAGATATAGAATAAGATGGATATTCCCCGGTACAATTTATACATGTTGGTTCCTTTGTGTAGGAAAGGTTGTCGTAGCCAATTTCAGAGCACTGTGCACAAGTCATAGATTTTCCACGACAGGCGATCTTCATGTGCCCAAATCTTTGACACAGAAAGCACCTCATAGGATTGGGTATATATGGCTTGACAGGGTAGCTTAAATAAGCTGCTATTATTAGCTGTGGTAATAGTGGTGTTACAAAAGTCAATAATATTGGATGCTTAGTTGGAAATATTATCTCTTCCTTGAGACATGCTATACGCCGAACTCCACATACCGTTTGGTCTTTCAATTGGTTCAAGATGCAATGAGATGTAGCTGTTATTAAAACTAAATTTTGTCATCTGCAAAAATGCTTTATTTTATGTGATAGAACTGGGTTTGTGCAAGGAAATACCCGGATCTTAGTTTTTTAAATGATTTATACTCTCCAGCGTTTACTAAATGTTTGTAAATCGAGAATAGTGAAGTATTGGAAGAAGAATCTATAATATTATGTAAAATGAAAAATTTAATATTAGTCATTACCTGAGAATGTTTCGATGCAATTTGTTGCTCCCTCGATGAGGGAGAAGATAAATTTGTATTTTTGAGCACAATTCGTAGTTGTAAGGAGAATAATTCAGATGCAAAAGCACCACCCACTATGGAGTAGAACAAGGAGACACAGATACTGCTCCAGTGTTGGTTGGGTCTATTCTTTCACAATTGATTCCTGAAGCAGCTACCATCATTAACGCAGTGCCCAGTAAATCAACGATCACTTGACCCCTAGTTGATGGGAACCCTAACTGACTAGCCGATTGATTCACTGGGGGACACAGAGTACCTCTCGTTTACCTGAAGCATTGTGTTGGTTCCCTCAATCACCAGGATCCCTCTTTCCACGAACACGGGTATCCATCCACTCACGGCAAACACATGGATCAAGTGCAGACTAATAGATGCGATTCATTGAACCTATAACAGAGTCTTCACTTCTAAAATGGAAACAACGAGGGAGAAAAGAAAAAGAAGGGGTGAGGGAGAAAAGAAAAAGAAGGGGTGAGGGAGAAAAGAAAAAGGAGAACAGAGGGAAAGATAGTAAGAAGAAAAATATTGCAACAGTACCTCGGGATTGCAACACCCGTACTCACTAAAGAAGTGAACACCTGACGGGAAAGATCGTGCACACAGAGCAAAGCTGGTGGATGAGTACCTTGAAAGCAAAGTTATTGTTCGTATACGGTGTCTAGAGTATTCTCTGGACCTCAATCCCGTCGAAAATCATAAAGATACCCTTGGAAGAGCTGTCTGTACCCTTCTACCTCCTCCAACAACTCTTTAAGAGCTGAAAACTGCCCTTCTACAGGAAAACTGCCCTTTTACAGTTAGTTATTGCTCTTTCCTGGGCTGAATCATCTGATATGTAACGTAAAGTTTTTGTCAGAGTTAGGGACGTTACATCTCATATTAGGACTTGTTTGGTTTGTTTGCATAGCACAAAAAACTGTTTCCGAATGTACTAAGTGTTAAATAAGCACTCCAAGGGTAAAACTACATCTAAATAAATTTTATTATACACATGAATATATTACTGTAAGGACTACTTTATTTTGTGAAATTTGCAGTCAATTTTTGGAGCCAGAAGTTTTATGAGTAATGCTGGATTTACTGCATCGTGTTTAACGTTTGGCAATGTACATGCTAATCAGTGATAAAGCAATTTACTTTAGGCAGGATAAAAAAATTCAATTTTATAAATACGATTGATTAATAAGAACAAAACTTTGTAATGGAAGACATAGCAATTTATTTAAACACAAACATAATAATAATGCAATATCAAACTGTTTAGAGGATACTTTTGATCTCCTTCGCAAATGCGAGACAACCAACAACTCCAAAGGCAAAAAAGACAAAATGAACTAACTGTATGCTGTATTGTTACTCTATTTGTGCTTAAGTACATTACTGCAGTCCTTTTAGATTGTTAAAATTTGGTGGTAACTTTACTCGTTATTCTACACGTTTTCGATTACATTGCTTCTTGATGTAGTTTCTGTGACCATTGAATTGGGTATTCAGTTCGTTACTAATTCCCCCGTGGTGAAGGAGCGCCTACGTACCACGTCTATAAGACCTCTCAGGGTATCCCATGGCGAAGGGGAGGAGATTTGCAGCTTCACTTTTATAGAGGCTCCCCGAAGGGCGGAAGACTGACTTGGCCTCGACATGACGAGATCCATGCCCGCTAGCGGGATTCGAACCCGCAACCCGGCAATCCAGCGATCAGACGGAAACGCATGCACCTGACCGCTCGATCACTGGATCGGCGGGTATTCAGCAAATCACGCAACCCATGGAAAACCACAGTATATCATAACAAATGTAAAAAAAAATGTTAGCTATACTCAGATTCATGCTATTGAAAGTGGAATTATGTTGTGAAATACCTTTCGGAGTGTGACCCGTTGCTTGTAACATAAACAATTGCGACATCAGTACTGAATGTGTGGGTCGCAATTCTGACAGTGTGATAAGATGCCAAATTGATACAGTGTATCCGCTTATACATTAATATCCGTTGTTCCTATATGAAGTTCAATTTTTTTTGTTCTAAAATCTTTCAGCCAGTTACAGTACTATTTCTGTTTGGAAAAAGCATTAAAATCACATACTATTGTTTTTCCCACGGGTTGTGTGACTTATTGAATATACTGTATTTTGAATTGTGGTGATGGATTTGATTAATTGATTATCTAAATCAAACAGATAAGCCGCATCGGGAACTAGGTACATGCTCATGATAAGTACAATAACCATCTCTAAAATGTTACATACAATAGAAAGCTGCAAAGAAATTTTATGGAACTAAATTTCTACTGAAAATTAAAAAGCAACAGTAGGTAAATTCAACTTGCTATTTGTTGTTGTTGAGACCCAGACCGTCTGACCTACCAGAAAGGTATAAGGTAACTGTTTGGACGGCCGGGAAGTGCCACTCAATTTAGACCGGAACCCAGTGGGGGAGGTCGCCACAGGGACCGTACCCTCCTTCCCCTACCACCAACCTCTCGGAAGGACTTACCCACATGTTTAACGTGATCGTACTCCGTGTGAACACGGCGGCAGTTTTGGCAGTGGCAAGAATCGAACCCGGTCCTACACAGCCCAATTCTCGCGCGCAAACCACTGGTCTACTGCGCCCTAACTTACTTATTTGTGTAATTAATTTGGATTCTTTTGAATCATTTCAAAATTCGAAGTTGCAATGTATTTTTGAGAAAAATTAAATAAAAGTACTTGCTATAAAGAGTTTTATATTCAATTCTCATCTCACCGCCTGCATAGTGCTGAAGAGCCGCAAAGCCAGCGAAGTCATGTTCCACGGGTGGTGATGGATGATTAGCTGAATACTTCTTTGCTCAATGTAAACAACAGCTTGATAAGATTAATAATTGGATAATTGTATCTCGAAAATATGCATTTCTTGCTTAAAATTCAAAAATAATATATCATAAAAGTTCTCTGTATCGAATTCAAATGCCATGTATCAAAAGGCAGATACTACAAGAAATTAAAGTGGAATATGCCTTTTAAGATATTTCGAAGACTCACAATATGAAATGACGATCAGTATATTCTGGGAAAACGGCGATGCTTATGAAAGAATTTGTATTCAATCTTTATTTTTCTCTCACTATCTTAAAAATGCTATATTTCAAATTTTTCCATTTCAAAAGTCCTTTCAGTTTTCAAATGCAGCATTTTATGACATCTTCTCAACATTTTTTTAACGTAAATATATAATAAAGTACATTTTAGAATAATAAGAACTCGATTAGCTATTTGCTTTTATTTTTATACTTCATTATGCACTAGCTCATAAAATGAGAAAAATAAAATTTGAAAATCGGATTATCATTTAAAAAGTGTACTGCATGATGTGAATAATATTTATAGTGGAATATATCGGATTAGATAGGAACATGGTAGATTCTAAGTCGGGTATATTGAAGTTGGATATTTCTGGAAAAATGATACCGGCTTTATCTAGAATGATGGTACTTGCAAAAGTAGAAGGCGAGATGAAAATTAAATTATGTTACAGCCCTAGAACTAACTAACACTATTACTATATAGTTACGATATTTTCTATCACCAGGATTTTAAAAATAATAGTAGATTTATATCTAGCATCGCGTATATTTGGAACAAAGTATGAAGGCATAAAAAGTAATTAAGAGAAGTTCACAAATTCAATTATAGTTTAACCATGATCTACGGTTGATTATTACTAAAAATGAGGTATTTTATATTTACCCTATATTGCATATGCAAAAAAAGTATTGTAGTATGATCAAGAATTCAATGTCGGGCTTTTGATGGTGGTTTTATATTTTCTGTGCACCGAAAAACACAAATTCACTAACTTTATCCTAACGTTTGCATGGGCGTGTGTATGTTGTGTATGTATATGGTGTGTGTGTATATTTGTGTGCGTGCATGTGTGCGATTTGTATGTATTTGCTTTATTTTCATGCACTTCCGGTTCAAATACAGAGATAAACTTAATTTTACTCTGCAGCTCAGTGGTCTGGTCGTTATTTGACTAGCTGGAGTTGGTATGTTAAAGGTTTTTACACTGTAGTCCGAGCAAATTAATACATCCACGATTCCATAGGATAAGTCGTAACAATTTTATGAAATTTTGAGGGTAGCCTGGAAATAGTCCACTTGAAATTTAGTCCATATTTGGAGTTTCTACGATCAGTGGCTCTCGAGTTATTAGTAAAAAAACGAAATTTTCGTTTGTCTCATCATCACGGGAGAACGGTTGAACCGAATTTGATGAAATTTTGTGGATAGCCTTGAGATAACCCCCCATAAATTTAGCCCAAGTTTTGTGTATCTAAGACCAGGGTTTGTCGAGATATTAATGAAAAACGAAACTTTTTCCTAGGAGTTCTACTCTCTAACTCCGTGGTTTATTCAAACGAACAGCTTGGAAATCGTTTAAGAGTGAATTAAAACTTTATCTTTGAGTTTGGTGGGAGATTTTTTGCGCTAATTAGTTACTTTCTAAAAATATGAATTGTTTGAAACATGATTTAAATGGGAAATCTATCTGCATTGTTTATTTTCCACAAGCTTTTACTGAACAAAAGTATAAAGAAATCAAAATGGTTTTTAATTTCGCAGTTTATGAAGATTCTATCCTATATCATGTTGCTCAGAAACGCAATTAAATTAAATCTGTCAGTTAATTTTAATTATTAATTTTTTGATTTGAATAATAAATAAATGGATATAAAAATATATTTTAGAAAATAACGATTTGATTTTTCTTATAGCATTTTTGACTGGATAATATCAATTACGGTCTTCAGGTTTAAACGTTATTATTATTGATATTTTCGGGGATTATTGATTCAGGGATTATTGATATTTTCAAATTATTATGCTATTGCTTTATTGTGACAAAAATGATTTAAACTCATATATTGTACTTTGTACGAGTAATTTCCCACAAATACACGGGTATATCTTCTAATTTGCGAGAATATAAGTAGTACAGGTATATTAGCATATGTTTTGATATATATTGGCATATATTGGAATCATTACGACCTTGTGAAATAAAGATTACGGGGATTATTGATATTTTCAATTTATTACGTAATCTCTTTTATTTTGAGACTCATATTGTAATACGGGCAATCTTCTAATGTACTAATACAGGTTATATCTTCTAATATTCGCGTATATAAGTAGTCCTATACAATTTTAATGCTTTCATTTTGCATATATTGATTCAATTCCTTTTTTTTGTAAATTTGTTTACAAAAGGGACCAGTATGTTTTATTCTTCAGATTTGCCCGTGAAGATAATTTTTCATAGTGAGAACAGATATTCTTAAACTTCTCTTTATGAGCAATAAATTTAATATTTTAACAGAATTTGTACATGATTGCGAATTATAAGTTTCTTTATATTATATACCCCGTACGAAGAACGGGTATGCTGCTAGTACATTATATGAAAACTAGAACTGACTATTTTTAGCAATTTACATGATCAGAACACGTATTTGTCTAACGACAAACGGTATGTTTGTTTAGCATTGACATACAGTTTTTAGATCAAAAATTGTTTTAATTACACCACCGTGGTGGTTAAGCGGTCAAGGCAAGCATTTCCTTGTGCACGCTCGGTTGCTGGGTTGTGTGTTCTAGTCCCACCTGCGGTCATGGATGTTGTGTTGTTGGGCGCAGTGTCCCCCCCCCCCTACTGATACGCCAGGGCAACGTCATGTGACTGCTAAATGATTCATGTGTCTTTCCGATGTATAGGTGAACGATGATATATCACGAGTCTGACCATTCTTATATAAAAGCAAAAGAAAAATACTTTGGATTACGATATATTAAATCAAACAGGTGAAAATCAAAATGCCAAAGTTATTCATAGCATATATTTTACTATAATATGTGAAGCTCATTCGAACGATTTCAATTCATGGACGTGGTAAATATGATAAACAATCTATAAAAGTAATTGTCTCAAGAATTCTTGCTAAAATGTACAAGAATAACTGTAAAAGGAAGTATTAAAAATTTATTTAAAATAAATTTTTAAAAAACGTGCTAAAAACGTGCATAAATTTATTTAAAAACGTGCTATATCTCGAAAACGTTTATTCTTAACGTTCTAAAATTGGTAATTTATCATTCGTTATCTAATGATAAATTATATACCAAATGATTATTTTATTTTATTAAATAAAGGTCTTGATATTTTTCAAAAATCCATTCAAAAATTGGCGGGCTTCCACACATTCGATCCCGTTTAAAATCGATAAAGTTCCAGTATATATTGATGGTAATAATACTACCAAATTATTTTTGAATCTCAACATTTGTTCATGGGATATTGCTTCCACGTACTCATGTACACATATACATACACATGCAGTAACACAAACACTAGAATACTCATACACTAATATATATACATACACATTAACATACATGCATTAACATACATGCACTGTAATATACATATATATACACCTACATACAGGAATCATCTCAAGAACGCTCGGTTCGAGTTCAGTAATACTTGAAATGTGCTCTTATGTCGAAATATCGAATTCAGATTTTCGGCCCCTTCTCAATACTTCCCCTATGTATTATACTATGAATGTAGAGAAAGTGATATTAATTTTTGAATATGCTTCTACACACCATGCGTTCATTTACTTTTTCATTCTTAGATTATTATTGGCAATTTACTGAAAATATTAATGCTTTTTTAATAGGATAGTTTTTTTTATTTATTGTACAAGGATTAAGCGTCACAGGGAAGCTTTCTCCAATTAAATATGTCCGAAAATAGCTTTTAATTAAAGATTTAGAAGTATAATCAGTAATCCTATGTTTATTTTATAGAAATTACTCATGGTTTGGAAAAGTATACAATTAAAAATATAAATTCTTGCAAAATTTTATTACGTTACTTTTAGAACAGCGTTTCTTTACATTTTCGTTTTGATCCAAAATTTTGACATACACTTAACTGATAACATGCGGTATGTTTGTTCAGCATTAATATACTGTTTTTTATAACAATAACTCATTTTTACTTTCCTTATATACATAATGTATAAGGAAAGTATTGTGACGGGGTCGAAAATTCGAATTCGAGTTTTCGACGGGAGAGCACGTTTCAAGCATCCCTGATCACGAATCAAACATTTTTGAAGTGATGTCTGTGTGTGTGTATGTGTGTGTGTGTGTGTATGTGTGTGTGTGTGTGTGAAAGTATGTGTGTGTGTGTGTCAGTGAGTCTGTGGAGACGATAACTGACGAACGAATGGACCGATTCGAACCAAATTTGGTACAAAAATCACAATCCGTAAACACTGGAAGCCTATTGCTTTTATATGCAATCGAATGTTAAGAACCCCCCTAAATTTTCGAATGAAATTTTGAAAAAATCGTCAAAAAATCAAAACCACTAATAAAGTTAAGCAAATAGACATTTCTTATGTAATTTTTCATTAGAAAACGATTGATATAAATTTTAGAACGCTAACATGAACCGTTCTCGAGATATCGCTCATTTTTTTAAAAAAAATTATCAAAAAGTCATATAAAAAAAATTCCTATTGAGAAACATGTTCACTTTTCATATGTAATACCATGCGATAAATTGGGTTACATCATTCTCGTGGAACTAGCTCATTCCATTCATGAAAAAATATACTTTTAGTAATACTTTTGTGTTTGAACGCCAATAGTCATTTACCTGCTGTAAGAATAACTTATTTCTTAGTGCATAACGCCTGGCGAGATTTTGGCGACGAATTTGGCGGAATGTCGCCAACTTGGCAACTTTTTGAAATGTTGCCAAATTAACGAAAATCTAGCCAAATGGATAATTGTCGACAATTTAATATCTTGGAAGGAATATTAGTATCTACTATAATAAAAACCTACTTTTTTACTGTAAAAGTAGTAAACTAATTACATTATATAAGGAAAGTCATGTGTTGCCCACATCAGATTTTTTGTTTTCAAAATTGGTAATTAGTATAACTGATTATACTTAGGGGCTAGTGGTTCTTAAACTTTCCTTCTGCGATCCACATTTTTATGTACATTTATCTACGACTCAATATATGCTTGTTGGGTATTGACATACCGCTGTGTGATCAATAATTTATAACTCTTTTCCCAATTTGGTCATAAAACAGTAGTTAGAACACAATGCCCTTAATTATAGATACATCATTTATTTGCCCCGAATAGTTGTAAAGAACCTTGCTGGCCGAATCGAAAATGGCACTATGGATCTTCAAACTGGCCAACAAACGATCTACTGCTGAATTTACAAGACTCCAACTGAATTCGTTTATAGTCGTACTAGGGACATTTTCAGACCTCAAACATCTTTGCACTAACCTACATGGTTGAATTTTTTCTAGCACCATTATAAAGAACCTTTCTGCCTCACCCGGGAATCGAACTGCGAATCTGGTCTCTGGTCAACGGATGTTCTACGGTTGAGCTAACTGCATAGAATTGCAAGATTTATTGTCGGTAAGGACAATTTCTTAGAATTTGTAAAAAATTTTGCTGCAATACATTTTCTTCGTTATTGAACTTATCTTTTAACAATGTGTGTTTGTTAAGCATTGACATACTGTTCTGTGATCAATAATTCATTCTTCGTTTCTAAATCTGGGTCATAAAACAGGAGTTATGACAGAATGTCATTAATAAAACTTACAGAATCAGACCAACAGTTTCTTAAAACTTTTTTATAAAATTTCGTTGCAAGATATATTCTTCGTTTTTGAATATGTAACATTATAAAGATAATATGCTTTTTTATAGTGCATAGTTCCGATAAGAGATATATCGTCACAAGCTTTCTTCATGTTTTCCGCAGACAGATGTATTTTCGTCTTTCTATCTTAAGGTTTTACTACTTGAAAACACTATAAGAAGTAGGAAATGAATAATATTGCTAAAACACGAAAATACATAGCAGGGGTTGAAGGAATCACCTCGTCCGTTGCGCACTACACGTTATGCCCTGTTGTGCACAATTGGGGTGTAATAGCCACTGGATTAAGACGGCGAAATATGGAAAAACGTGACCTGGAATTGTTTGCTCCTCTTTATAATTTTTACTTTCCTTATATACAATAATGTATAAGGAAGGTATTGTGACGGGGTCGAAAATTCGAATTCGAGTTTTCGACGGGAGAGCACGTTTCAAGCAACCCTGATCACGAATCTAACAATTTTGAAGTGATGTCTGTGTGTGTGTGTGTCAGTGAGTTTCTGGAGACGATAACTGACTAACGAATGGACCGATTCGAAAGAAATTTGATTCAAAAATTACAATCCGTAAACACTGGAAGCTTATTATTTTTATACGCAATCGAATGTTCAGAATCCCCCCCCCCCCCTAAATTTTCGAGTGACATTTTGAAAAAATAATCAAAAAATCAAAACCTCTAATAAAGATAGACAAATAGACATTTTTTATGTAATGTTGCATTAGAAAACGATTGACATAAATTTTAGAACGCTAACATGAACCGTTCTCGAGATATTGCACATTTTTCAAAAAATTATAAAAAAATCATATAAAATAAAAAAAAATATTTCCTATTGAGAAACATGTTCAATTTTCATATGTAATACCATGCGATAAATTTAGTGATATCATTTTCGTGGATTTAGCGCGTTCCATTCATGAAAAAAAGTACTTTGAGTAATACTTTTGTATTTGAATGCCAATAGTCATTTATCTGCTATAAGAATAACTTATTTCTCCGTCTATAACGCTTGACGAGATTTTGGCGACGAATTTGGTGGAATGTCGCCAACTTGGCCACTTTTTGAAATGTTGCCAAATTAATGAAAATATTGCCAAATGGATAAAAGTGACGCTAAATCAATGTAAATGACGGTTAATTGTCGAATATTTAATATCGTGGAAAAAATATAAGTATCTAATTTAAGAAAAACCTATTATTTTTACTGTAAAAGTAGTAATTCATTGCATTATATAAGGAAAGTCATGTGCTGCCCACATCAGATTTTTTTTAAATTACATAGGAGGACAAAATTTGGCATGATAAGGCATAAAAGGGTTTATTTATGGATCAATGATCATGAGACTTTATAGTTTCAATCATTGTTGTGAAAAGTAGCCGAGATACAATTATTTTTTGCTCGTGACGTCATTAGTCCCCTGGGAGGACAAGTTACTCGCTCCTCAGGAAATATATCGTCAAGAATGGTACCAATCGGAAGTTTTTTCAAGCCCTTTATGTGAATTTAAAGTCAACAACAGCAACACTATAACTGCAATCATTTGGACCCATATGATACCGATTTTTCAAACTTTTTCTTGTAAAATTTGGAAAAGGATAAAGTTATTAAAAATGGATTTTAGTATCAGAAAGTCGACTTGAGCTACACTTCAGTTAATTTATATAGTCTTCATATACACACAATACGCAAACACTATAATTTGCCATCACATCACTATAAAAAAAAATCTGATGTGGGCAACACATGACTTTCCTTATATAATGTAATGAATTTACAACTTTTACAGTAAAAAAATAGGTTTTTCTTATAGTAGATACTAATATTCTTTCCAAGATATTGAATTTTCGACAATTAGTCGTCCTTTTCATTGATTTAGAGTCATTTTTATCCATTTGGTGAGATTTTCGTTAATTTGGCAATATTTCAAAAAAGTCGCCAAGTTGGCGACATTCCGCCAAATTTGTTGCCAAAATCTCGCCAAGCATTATGGACGGAGAAATAAGTTATTCTTACAGCAGATAAATGACTATTGGCGTTCAAACACAAAAGTATTACTCAATTTATCTTTTTTCATGAATGGAACGAGCTAGATCCACGAGAATGATGTCACCCAATCTATCGCATTATATTACATATGAAAAGTGAACATGTGTCTCAAATAGGAGATTTTTATTTTATTTTATATGACTTTTTGATAATTTTTTTGAAAAATGTACAATATCTCGAGAACGGTTCATGTTAGCGTTCTAAAATTTATGCCAATCGTTTTCTAATAAAAAATTATATAAGAAATGTTTATTTACGCAACTTTAGTAGCGATTTTGATTTTTTGACAATTTTTTCAAAATTTCATTCGAAAATTTAAGGGGATTCTGAACATTCGATTGCGTATAAAAACAATAGGCTTCCAGTGTTTACAGATTGTGATTTTTGTACCAAATTTGGTTCGAATCCGTCCATTCGTTCGTCTGTTATCGTCTCCACAGACTCACTGACACACACACACACACACACACACACACACACACACACACAGACATCACTTCAAAAATGTTGGATTCGTGATCAGGGATGCTTGAAACGTGCACTCCCGGCGAAAACTCGAATTCAAATTTTCGACCCCGTCACAATACTTTCCTTATACATTATGTATATAAGGAAAGTAATAATAGATCACAAGTTGCTAATTTAATTTATAAGTTGCTCATTATTCGATAAATGTTTGCAATCTGCATGCTACAAAACGTTCCAAGATAAATTTTATGGCCAGTAAAACGGATTTTATTCAGATTTAAAATATTTTAATTATTATTCTGCTTTGTAAACTTACATGAAACTAAATTTTTGATAGGCCATTATTCTGCATGATTAGCAAAAATAATGATGCCGTTTTAGTGATAAGTGATTTTCCGGACCAAAGATTCAGCACTACGATGAAGTACCAATTAAATGTGCCGTAAAACATTTTAACACTTTATCAAAGCATACCTTCTTTGAAAGGCAATCAATAGCCCTGTAACAAGTTTGTTAATGTTAACATGTCACGTTTCAGAAAACAAGTATCTAATTACATGAAAAGGCAGTGATGCATATTTTAAATCATTGCTTTTTGTAACGGCATGCTGTTTCTGATATTATCAATTAAAAGCTGCGTTTTGAAAGGATGTTTAGAAAAAACAAAAATTTTAGTTCTGGATGTATTTAATTCTTGTTTTATGTGATTATGGTATTTAGTAGATTAATTAGAATAAATTTTGTTTCCCATAAAAATGCGTTGTAATCAACATATCTTTCGTTACTGAGGTGCAAACGATATTTTGTTAATAATTTTTTACTTTCCCTGCAATACATGGTAATGTATAGGGAAAGTATTGGAATCATGCCGAAAATCGCAACTCAAGTTTTCGACGGATCTACACGTTTCGAGACCTTTAGAATACGAAAAAACTATTTTTAACGTGACGTCTGTGTGTGTGTGTCTGTGTGCCAGTGCGATGTATGTATCCACTCTAACTTAAAAACTTATGGACAGAATTTCATAAAATTTGGTAGGTAAGTGACTTGGATTTGACCCTGGTGCTGATTAGTTTTTGGTACGATTCGTAAAAAAAGAACCCGCCTTTTTTTTGCGAAATGGCCAGTAAAAATTTCATGTATCCACTCCAGCTAAAATACTAATTGACTAAAATTCACAAAATTTGGTAGATAAGTTACTTGTACTTTACTCTGGTGCTGATTCGATTTTGGTATTAATCGGAAAAAGAATAACCTGTCTTTTATTACGAAATGACCCTCAAAAATATCATGTACCCACTCTAGCTCGAATAGTAATTGACCAAATTTCACAAAATTTGGTAGGTAAGTTATTTGTGGGATATTCTGGTGCTGATTAGATTTTAGTATGAATCAGTAGAGAACAGCCTGCCTTTCTTACGAAAAAGCCCTCAAAAATCGCCAAAATCTAAAAAAAAGCTACGTATGTTCAAATGTATCAAATAAATGCTTGTTTTATACGTAATTTTTTATGAGAGAAAAGAATAAAAGATCAACACTATTACTATAGAACTAACCGTTCTCGAGATATTTGAGATTTTTAGCATTTAGTTATGCCACTGTTGGAAAAATGTCCAATTACCACATAAAAACAGAAATTGAATGAAAAATGCCAATTTAGTGTTATTTTGTGCAAGTATACTCAATTTAATGAATTATTAAAGAAATAATGAAAAAATGATTTTGAGTCTGCAGGGAAAGTCATGTGCTGTCCATATCAGATTTTTCGTTTTATTGCTGAATCATGGAGGCAAAAGTAAGGAGGTAAGACAGAACTGTGAAAATGTCACTATTGACATTTTCACAATATCATTTGAGACAATAATTTAAGTGACGCTGCGATAAAATAAATGCCCTGCTTTATATGTATTACTATAATGGAAGTCTTAAATTATTTTTTTAAACTGTCAATTTTGTAGTAATAAATTTGGAGCACAATGTAAATCAGTACTGAAACAATAAGAAATATTCCTACGTATTATATTTTTTTTAACCTTTCAATTTATTTTTATCTTCCTATATTCTGAAGCCTGTCTTACAACTGTAAAAAAATACTGATTAATTATGCTGATAATAAGGGCAACTTAATTTAAAAGTAATCAAAAATACATATACTCAATACTATGCCTCTGTATTCTGTCAAATGGAAACAAAGGACGCTTTAGTAACACTAGGGACACATAGATATAGTTATCTAAACGTTATGGCATTTTCAAGCGTTTCATCCACAGGAGCTTTATCTTCTTCCCTGTAACTCCACTGGCTGAATATCTGATCAATTTTCAGGTGTCAAATTGTTTTTTAACCTTATAGTATCTATAAAGTTTTCCTTGAAATAACTTCTTGGAATTTTTTTTTATTTGTAATGGATACGAAAGATTTTTACTTTCCTTATATACATAATGTATAAGGAAAGTATTGGGACGGGGTTGAAAATTCGAATTCGAGCTTTCGACGGGAGAGCACGTTTCAAACATCCCTGATCACGAATCAAACATTTTTGAGGTGATGTCTGTGTGTGTGTGTGGGTGGAGACAATATCTCACGAACGAATAGAGCGATTCGAATGAAATTTGGTACAAAAATCACAATCTGTGAATACTGGAAGCCTATTGTTTTTAAGCGTAATCGAATGTTCAGAACTACCCTAAATTTTCGAGTGAAATTTTGAAAAAAATCATCAAAAAATTAAAACTTTTAATAAAGTTTCGCAAATAGACATGTCTTATGTAATTTTTCTTTCGAAAATGATTGACGTAAACTTTAGAACGCTAGCATGAACCGTTCTCGAGATATCGCACATTTTAAAAATAAATTTATCAAAAAATCCCATAAATAAAAGAAAAATATATTAACTGTTGAGAAACATGTTCACTTTTCATATTTAATATCATGCGATAAATTTGGTGACATCATTCTCTTGTGCCTAGTTCGTTCCATTCATGAGAAAAGTTACTTTGAGTAATAATTTTCTATTTGAACGCCAATAGTTACTTTTCTGCTATAAGAATAACTTATTTCTCCGTCCATAACGCTTGCCGAGATTTTGGCAACGAATTATGCGGAATGTCGCCAACTTGGCACTTTTTAAATGTTGCCAAATTAACGAAAATCTCTCCAAATGGATAAAAATGACACGAAATCAATGAAAATGACGACTAATTGACGAAAAATCAGTATCTTGGAAAGAATATAAATATCTACTACAAGATAAACCTCTGTTTTTATTGTAAAGGTAGTAAATTCATTGCATTATATATGGAAATTCATGTGTTGCTCACATCAGATTTTTCTTTTTATAATAATAGTCCTTTCATATGATCACACCATTAAGACATTGAAATTGCATAAAAACCAGAGCACATTCAGACGTTAAACGTCCATCGTCAGTGGCAATGGGAAAAAAAGCCGGAAGGATACATAGGACGGTATACACAGTCAGAAACCTCAGAGAAAATTTGTATATGAATAGTCAGATTACCTAACACAAGAAATCAATAAAAACATCCAATTTTAAAATTTCACACAGCAGAAGTAAAATATTAGTAAGATATATTATTGGAAGTCAAAATATATTATTGGAAGTCAAAAAATTTCATTAAAAGCAAAATTTATAGAACACGATATCTAAGGTTTAACTCACAGGGAGTCGAGAATTAGACGGCAAGCTAATAGGATAGGAATTACAAATTGAGTCACGATAAATGCAAATTAAAAAGGGATTCGAAAAGCAAAATGTTACGAAGATTATTACAATCATTTAACAGAAATGTTTTATCGAGAATTGGGATACATTTATCATTAATATTAATTTGGGAAAGAGTAGTGGGCAGTTTATTAATTTTTATATCCCGTGAGTGTTCGGACAATCTAATGCCAACATTACGTTTAGAGCTGCCAATATAAAATTTATAATTATTTTTAGGGAACAAGAAGGAATAATACTACCTCAGCCTAATTTAAGACATCGTGACTCAATTTGTAACTTCGATCCCGTACAATACCCCAGATTCGCTTGGTGTTTCATTCTCGACTCTTTAATCAAAGATTCAATCAAAGATTTAACTCTGCGAGTTAAATATTTGCCTGAAGATATCTACAGGGTAGTTCAAAAGATCTTAGACGAAGTTTAAGGATAGGTCAAGCATACAAAATCGAGCACGTTTTGCATAGGAACACGTGACCGCAAACGTCACCGTCGGGTACTACAGATGCAAGAAGAAACAAAAAGAAAGGCATGCAGATAATACAACACAGGTTTAACAAGTTTATTAGACATAACAATTATAAGCCAACACAGTTCCAAGACTTGTACTTCATTGATTTCTTCCTCTGGGATTTCCCCAAAAACCTTTCTTACAAGACCCTGTAACATATGACGCTGGCCTTGTCGCTAGAGTCGTTGAGGCAGCAGCACGTGTCCAAGAGCGTCGTGGAATTTTTAAACGTGTTCGCCAATCCATGCGTCAACCTGCACATTTGCAGATGACAAGATATTTGAACACTATTAATACTATGTACAAAAATTGTATTTGATACTTGTTATTGGTATGTCTAATACACCTGTGTTGTATTATTTGGATTCCTTTGTATTTGTTTCTTCCTGCATCTATAGCACCCCACGGTGGCGTTTGCGGCCACATGTTCCTATGCTAAACGAATTTGTTTTTGAAACTTTACAACATAGTTGTAAAGTGTTTATGCCTTTGTTCATTCATTCTGTCTGTCTGTCTGTCCGCTAGCACGATAACTGCCGTAATCAAAATGAAATGTTAGTGTGTTGTTTAGACGGTCTGTGGTACCTATGGGAATATAAATGAAAAATCTGATGTGGGCAGTACATGACTTTCCTTATATAATGCAATGAATTTACTACTTTTACAGTAAAAAAAATAGATTATTTAAGATATTGAATTTTCGTCAATGAGTCGTCATTTTCCATGTCGTCATCTTCAATGAGTCGTCATTGATTTAGCGTCATTTTTATCCATTTGGCAAGTTTTTCGTTAATTCAGCAACATTTAAAAAAGTCGCCAAGTTGGCGATATTCCACAAAATTCGTCGCCAAAATCTCGCCAAGCGTTATGGACGAAGAAATAAGTTATTCTTACAGCAGATAAATGACTTTTGGCGTTCAAATACAAAAGTATTACTCAAAGTATCTTTTTTCATGAATGGAACGAGCTAGATCCACGAGAATGATGTCACCAAATTTATCGCATGGTATTACATATGAAAAGTGAACATGTTTCTCAATAGAAAATATTTTTTTTTATTTTATATGACTTTTTGATATATTTTTTTTTAAATGTGCAATATCTCGAGAACGATTCATGTTGGCGTTCTAAAATTTATATCAATCGTTTTCTAATCAAAAATTACATAAGAAATGTCTGTTTGCATAACTTTATTAGCGGTTTTGATTATTTGACGATTTCTTAAAAATTTCACTCGAAAATTTAGGCGGGTTTCTGAACATTCGATTGCGTATAAAAATAATAGGCTTCTAGTGTTTATGGATTGTGATGTTTGTACCTAATTTCTTTCGAATCGGTCCATTCGTTCGTCAGTTATCGTCTCCACAGACTCACTGACACACACACACACACACAGACAAATACATCACTTCAAAAATGTTTGATTCGTGATCAGGGATGCTTGAAACATGATCTCCCGTCGCAAACTCGAATTCGAATTTTCGACCCCGTCGCAATACTTTCCTTATACATTATGTGTATAAGAAAAGTAATAATATCACCCAATTAGTTTTTTTGGACTGAACCCGGGTTGAAAAAATGAGATACATTGAACCGTATGATACCTAATTTTTCAAACTTTTTTTAAGCAAATTTGAAATTCACAAATTACTTCGAAAGTTTAAGGAAATATTCGAATTATTCCATAAAATATATGAAAAATATTTCAGCAAAATATTTGATAGTTTTTAAATAAAAATTAAATAATAATTACACCCATATTATATAAATATATCAAGGGGCCCACTTCAAAATAATATATGGCATCCATCTTCTGCCAAAATCGTGATTTTTAAAGTTCTTTTTCATTTATATTTAGTATTGGATGCGTCGTAAAACCGCTTTATTTTTGCTTAATTTCGGTGCATCTACATTCTGAAACAACGCCATTACAATATATTTGAGTTTAAATGATCAACAAATTTTGATTATTTCTACAACGAAGCCTAATTTTGACTTATGGAGAATGTAAATATCAAAAGATGTAGAATGAGTTGTATAAGAATTGCTGCATTTCTTTAACTCAAAATTATTTAGCTCATGGAGTCTGCAATATAGCTGATATGAATGAAATATTCATTGATTTTACACAGAGAAGCAGACGATATTTTCGATGAAGTTTGAAGCATAGAGTTTATATTACTTGTATCTTAAGTTTTTAAATAAAATACATTGTTATAGTATTGTGATGAAAGAAATGAATGAAAAAAAGTTTATGAATGAAATGCTGCTTTTATAGAGAGAGCCAGGCGTGTTATATTTCGATGACGTCATTTGAATAAATTTCATTTGTTTTCGATAAAGTTTTTAAATATAATAAATTGTTGTAGTATTATGATAATTTTAAAAATATCACCGAGAAATGTATCGCATTTTAGAGATGTTTTAACCAGGCGACTTATATTTCAATGGCGATATTTATATACATTTCATTTTTTTTCAATGAAGTTTTAAGTTTTCAAATACAATAAATTAATGTAGTATTGCGATAATTTAAAAAATATTACCGCTGAATCTATCGCATTTTAGAGATGTTTAAATAAAATTGCATTGCAGTTGGAAAGTATTTCATAATCAATGCTTTATGCATGATTGATCTTTCTTGTTATATGTCTGACCTAGCTTTAAAGTTTGTCTAAGACCTTTTCGATCACCCTGTATAGTCTTGATATTCTAAAGAACTTTTTAGATATCTAGTTCTGTTAATTTTAATCGTACCCTTCATTTGGCGATAAATGACGACAATACCGGTTTCCAAATTTTTTGCTTAAAATATACCTTGACATCCTTAGTATATCCTGACAAATATTCGTGAAGATCCGAGAACTATAAATATATTAAAAAGGGTTTTGACTGCAACTGTGTCCCTTTGAATACCACGCCTACTTCTCCGTTTACAACGCATCTGCAACCGAATACTCCCTGTTTTACAAAATATTTCTACCAGGAAGAAGATGAAAGTGCTTAATCGTAACTTTAACTGATAAAGAAACATTGTCTACTTTTCCTATCTACTTTCGTTCGTTATTTGCATTTATTTTTTGTGCATAAATAGCAAGCAAAAGTCGTTTTCAAGACTCAGTTTCGATTGTGTTGTTCTTATTCAAACCTTCAACTTATTTATATATGGTTAGTTTGTTATTTTTGAATATGCTTCTCCAGAAACGTAAGAAGCATGCTTTTAACATGAACAGTAAACGTTGGTGTAGAGGAAATACCAATGTCTGTGACATTGCTCAAATTATCAGTGCTGGAGAAACAAATGTGTCATCTAATGCAAGACTGAAAAACTTACCTCTAGTTACTGAGTGTGATTATATATTATTGTCAACTATGAACAAATTAGTAAGCTATTTGTTAAATTAAAATGCCCAGATTGCAATAAACAAATCTTAAATCTTGAACTTGGTAGCAAATTAGGTTTTTCCTACAACTTAAACTTAACTTGCAGTTCCTGTTCTGAGAATATAACTACAGTTCAAACCTCCAATGAGAGAAAAGGAAATCCTATCCGTGATATCAAGCTACGTATAACACAGGCATTCTCTCATATTGGAAAGGGATACGCAGCCATTGAAAAATTTTGTATGGTAATGAATATTTTGCCCTTTCCTTCGAGGACTTTCAGCAAGTGCACGAAGCTATTATGCACAGCCTATAATATTGTCTCAGAGAACATAATGAAAGATGTTCATGAAGAAATAAGACATGCCTATCGAAGTTCGGATTCAGTTATTGATGTAGCTATGTCATTTGATGGCTCATTGTTGACTCGTGGACATACGTCCCTTATCGACATTCTTACAGGATATGTAATTGATATTGTCTCAGAGAACATAATGAAAGATGTTCATGAAGAAATGAGACATGCCTATCAAAGTTCGGATTCAGTTATTGATGTAGCTGTGTCATTTGATGGCTGATCGTTGACTCTTGGACATATATCCCTTATGGGTATTGAATGTGTTATCGACATTCTTACAGGATATGTAATTGAAACTGAAATTATGAGTAAGGTGTATCGTCATTGTTCACAAGCAAAAAGAGAATTGGGTGAATCAAGTGCGGAATGCAATATATGGTACAGTGGGCATGAAAGTGTTTGTGAAATGAATCATACAGGTTCATCTGGATGTAAGAAAATGGAAGCGGCAATGGTTCTTTGGAAGCGTTCAACATCCTTAGGTTTTCGGTACACAACACTATTATCTGATGGTGATTGTAAAACTTTTAATTACTTATCTGAGAAAAAGGTTTATGTTGCTGATATTGAAATCTAAAGGAAAGAGTGTATGAACTATTTTAGTAAACAATTGGGAACTGCTTTGAGAAATGTTGTCAAGGATTCACATGTGAAAGGTATTACATTAGGAGGTAAAGGTTATGGCACACTAAAAGACTCAACGATAAAAAGGTCAATCTTATTATCAGAAATCCATAATAAGAAATAAAGGTGACTGAAAAGCTATGAAAAGTGTAATTTATGATACACTGTATCATAGCATTTCAAAGGACAAAAAAGTCCCAACATTTTAAGTGTCCAACGGGGAAAGACTCATGGTGTTTCTACCAGTCAGCAATAGCAAAGAGAGAAAAGCCTGGTTCTCATAAATTATTGTGGGAACACCTGTAAAAGAGGCTATTTTACCTTATATTCTCCCAATTTATCGAAGACTTCAAACAAACTTTTGGAAAGGTGTATAAATTGTGGAACTCAAAACGCAAAATAAAGCTTGCACACTGTGATTTGGGCAAAATGTCCTAAAGAAACATTTGTACGTAAAAAACGTGTAAAACTCTGTGTGTTGGAAGCTGTGTGTGAATACAATAAAGGTACATTGACTGCATAAAAGAAGGACAGAATGCCTTAGGTGTACCTTTAGGGAAGTGCTCTATGAATCTCGGTGTTGTGCTCGATTCTCGAAAAAAAAAATGTTTCGACAAAGACGACGAAGTGCAAAATATCAACTTGCACGTAAATTGGTTAAAAAAGCAATTTTAAAAAGAGACATATTAGTTAGAAAGAAGGAAGGTGTAACATACAGTGCAGGGTATTTTTAAAAGAAAGTTAAGAATTAATGATGGTTATGCAGAATTTATATGCATAAAGTTACGAAATATTGTGTGTTTTTGTGATATGGATATATTTTCAAATATTGCATTTCTTTTATAATATAGACATCATCGCATTTATAGTTAAGCTATATCCTAATGAAATGAGTCGAATGTGTTTCATGGTGTAAAAATAATAATGAATTTGGTAAAATCAATTTTTGTTTATATTTTTTCTCGATTTTCTTTTCAATGTGTGACAACTAAGGTTTCGGCTAATGGCCACTTATATAAAATAATTATAGTTAAATTCAATGAAACAGCTACAGTTTTAAAGATAAGTGTATAATAAATAATTTAAAATCATATTTAAAGAAATTTAAAGTGGATTTGGAATATTTTGTCAAAATTACAATCTTTAAAGTGCTTTATCTAAGTTCGTGTTTTTTCAGTATAAAAACTTAAATATATATTTCTCAATTGACTTCATTTTTTTTCTGAATGTTTATTATAGTGCATTTTATGAAACTAAGGATCAAATTTGCAATAAAATCAAATGTTTTTTAAAAACAATAGATATGTACAAAAAATTCAATCTTATGTTGAATTTTTACATATGTATCAACATTTTATTTTCTTTCTCCCAAACTAATTAATTGTTAAGAGATCCGATCCTTAAAGTTATAGAGGACACTTCAAAGAACATTATGAAAAAAAATGTTGCAAAAAGTTAGAAATTGTAGGAGAAGATAGGTTTTAAAATTATTTAAATTAAAAAAAATAAAATTTTTCAAATTGTATCAGTAGAATTGTCTTTTTCCTTGGTGAAATAATTTTCCATAATACAATAGTTTAATAATATGCAAAAAAGAGTATTGTAAAGTGTGCTTAAACAAAAAAAAATTCTTCAGAAGATACCGAGTCCCCTTAATTTTAATTCTATTGTTTCACTTCTAAAAGGCTGATATTTATATTTTACTTCTGCTGTGTGAATTTTGTAGTTGAATGTTTTTATTCATTTTTTATCTTGGGTAATCTCATTCGTCACATACAAATTTTATCCGCGATATCTTTCTCTGCATAAAGTACCATATTCCTCTAATTTTTTACTCATTACCACTGATGATGGACGTTTAACTTCTAAAAGCCCTCTGGATTTTGAATAATTTTAACATACGTTTAATGACGTGATGTTTTTCTTTAATATATAATGTTTAGACATGTCGCCATCCATGCTAAATTTCTAATGGATAACAAAATACACCAATAACATGACATTAACATGACCAATGGAATTGTAATGCATATTCATAACGTTCATATGTCAGTCACTAACGTTCATATGTATATACAAAACGATACGGAATATGTTATTTGATACCATAATTATGTATATCTGTTTTCTCATCTTGAAATATATTTTTGTCTTATAAACTAAATAGTGATGCCAGACATAGTAATAATATCATGACGGACAGAAAGTTCTTGGGCATTTCATACACAAAGTAACAATGCCTTTCTTAAATATGGTTGAGCTTTTGTCATATACTGACTTACTAGAAATTCTTTCACGATTGTATGAAGATTTGAAAAATGATTCTCTCAACATTCTTGACAATTTCGAAGATGGGTATTCATTTAAGCCACAAGCACCAGAGACACAAGCAGAGTTCATGTTGCTATAGATAAGTTATGTAAACAAGTAAGTGCAGATTTAGCACTACAGAATGGTCGTTAATATGGATTTACTATACCATCTACCAGAACTACACCTTCAACTGCCAGAGCCACATAACTTCATGCTCTAAACCCGGATCAGCTAGCTCATTGGCCTACCAACAAATAACCTAAACTGTGAACGAGATTTAGCCAAGTTCGATAAATTAGCAAAACGATCTGCTCTATGGTCCAACAGAAAGTTCACTGATAAAGGTATTAGGAATGATATGATATTATACAAGTCAGAAGTTATGTCCGTAATGAAAACCACACAGAAAACTGAGCGAGTGGTAGATAGTAGAGAAAATGAATGGGTGGCTAAACAAGATATTTTAACAACAGGAAAGCTACAAAAGTCTATCGAAAGTGGTTAGAAAGCAGTGGAGAGTGGAAATGTCCTTCTTTACAAAAGCAAAATCTGGAGTAGAACTCTCACAACTATTAGAGAATTGTAGAACTAGAATTAGAGAATTATATAGAACAGAGTGATGACTAGAAATATCTGAAACATATTCTTCTAACTGAAGTTTGCCTCCAGAAGCATACCTCTCCACGGGATTTTTATTCTGAACCAAGTTTATATAGAGTAAATAAAATGTCCACAGAGAACTTAAACATTAATTTGATAATACTAATAACCAATAAATATTTTATCAATCTATCTCTGATTCCTGATATGCCAACTGATGATGACGTCTTGTGAGATTTAAGTTCAGATATCAGTGAAAATGCAACCACAACAGGAGAAACTGTTGAAGTTCCTTCAACAACTGATGATGGTGACGTTTTGATAAATGAAATGTGTATGGTTATTTGGTATTAAAATGATAAAAGAGAGTGGTATCTTGGAATGCGTGTGGAAACATGTGAAGAAGACACATATCAAATAGAGAATTTCAAACGTTGGGGAAAACATGGTGAGGATCTTCACCTACGCTGTAGGTATCAGATCTATCCCCAAAATCGGAAATCTACAGGGTTGCTCCAGAACAAATCTTACCATGAAATGTTATTGAGCCAAGGGAATTTGGCAGAAACACATCTTTCATTCAAAATACTGCCATATCATTAATAGTTTGTTTGTAACCTTTTTAAGACAGTAAAACAAGTTATGTCACAATGGAAAATAATGGACATAAGGCTTATTATATAATAAAAACTTTTGCAAATATGCTCTAATGTCATATTATTGTTTACAAGTTTGGTTTCTGCTCAATTTGAGTGCTATTGTGTATTGGTAGACCCCCAAAACCTAGGCAAAGACACCAAAACCACATTCTTATCTTAAAAAATATCCAAGTTATCAGCAAAAACACTGTATACCTTACACGTGAGACGGAAAATGTAGTTCTGTTCACTATTATTTTTACTTACCCTGAAATCTCAACTGATTTAAAAAAATAACTTTTATGTTATCCTGACACACTAACGCACAATTTGAGAGGGGTGTTCAGGTGACTCAGAGAATGTCACATTTTTTGTCCATGTATAGTATAACTTTACTATGTAAAAAATATGTTTTTCACTTACATTTTGTTAGCTAAGTTCGAAGCTTTCAAACAGATGTAGAACAAAACTCTATATAATGTCCTTCAACTCAATATCAATGCTGTTTGATGAAAAAGACGATTTTGGGGACAACTTAGAAACACCGAGACACCGAAACTTAGAAACACCGATTCTCAAAGGCAACTGAGTATCAACAATTTCACAAATTAATGTTGTTAAAGTTGATTCAAAAATGGACTTGCTTTTATTTAGTTCAACATGGCCGATGTGTGGGACTTTAATCTATAGCAGTATGATTGTCTGTCTGGGACAACTTTTGTCTCACTTTTAACATACTTTACTACGTTCTAGATAGTACACAACTTAGTCTAGTCGAACATTGTAATCAATAGAATTTGGCGTGTCGTTGAAGAATGGAACAGGCATATTTTTGCGAAATGGTACTCAAAATTCCCATTATCGCAAGATAGTTGAAAATAGGGTCAGCTATACCATTTCTCTTCTGTATACATATACAGGGTGAGTCAGAACTCATGGACCAAACTTTAAGAAGTGATAAATAACATCTAAACAAGCAATTTTTGTCATTCAAAGCAGGGTTGTAACGCAAGAGGTGACCAGCTAGACGTCGCTGACATTGAACGCAGTGACGACTAGCCAGGGTTTAAGAACTAACCAGGGTTTAAGCTGATCACCTGATCTCTCCTGTCTCGACTTTTTCTTATGGGACTATATGAAAAGTTTCATCTACGATAGCCCCATCGACTCCAACGACGACCTTGTTGCTAGGATTGCTATTGCTGCCGGCGTTGTCCAAGATATCCCGGTGTTTTTACTAACGTTCGCCGCTCGCTACGTCGCAGGTGAGAGGACTGTATTACTGCTGGTGGTCGCACATTTGAGCAGTTTCTGTAACTTTGTCTATGCATTCTTCAATTTCTGTCAGTAAAAGGTACTTCGTGCCTATTCTGTAATTTTTGTGTTTCCTATTTTCACGAGAGAGTCACCATTTTCTCATTTCATGAGCTACCACCTAGCGGTTCGCCTTTTGCCTTACGACTCTGCTTTGTATGGCAAAAAAAGCGAGCGGTCGGTGCACGTTACAAAAACGCCCTCCATATATTTGACAACGTCAGCAGAAACAGCAATCCTGGCAATAAGGTCCTCGTCGGTGTCGACGGGGCTATCGTAGATGAGACTTTTCATATGGCCCCATAACAAAACGTCGAGACAGGAGAGATCAGGCGATCAGCTTAAACCCTAGCTAGTTCTGACGCAGTCGTCACTGCGTTCAATGTCAGCGACGTTCAGCAGTTCACCTATTGCGTTACGACCTTGTTTGTTGAGATGTGATTTATCCTTAAAGTTTGACCTATGAGTTCTGATTTACCCTGTATATATACATATATATATATAATATATATATATATATATATATATATATATATATATATATTAGAAAAATGTAATAATAAAAAAAAATAAGTAATATTAACATCACAATAGAAGCAAAACCACGGCCATAATGCCGATAAGAGAAAAGAACAGCACTGATCCAAATTCGATGATTAACCAGAATGAAATTTATTTTCAGGTCTGAGTGTTTAATTCTTATCAACCCAAACAAATGCCTGTTTCAGATTGAACAATAGTACTTTACCATAAATGCTCAAACTCAGATTACAGGCATCAAAAGATGAAAAAATGAAGATATGAAACATTAAGAAAATTTATATTACCATGTGGCATGAACCCTTCTTCTTTCACCACGTGTATATGAGATCAAACTCAACAGTATAAATTATCTAGAAGCACCGGAATGAACATGTCGAAATACAACCAGGGAGGCAGTGCGAACGTTAATAGCAATACTCCCAGACCCGTCCAGTGAGTGTCAGAGCAGGAAACAGGACATTTATCCTTATAAGCAAATCAGAATATGAACATGAAGCAAAGAAGAAAATTCTTACTAAACAAGGGATTCATAGAAGAAATGGATAAACGAGAATGCCACTATACACTATTATAAAGGGCGCGCAAATCATAGTTTCAAAACTGGCTAAAGTTACAATTTTTTAGCGAAAATAAAATTCAGAACATTAATATGAATGTATGTTATTTTCCGACTTTTAGATTTTTCTAATTTTTTTAGCTTATTTTATTATTTTTCATTTTTATTTATTTATATAATTAATAAGTAATTATATATATATATATATATATATATATATATATATATATATATATATATATTGTGTGTGTTAGCCACTATAAATGGGAAAGTTGTCTTGGTTGTTATCGAGTGGAAGTTGATACATTGAGTTTATCATTTTAATAACAAAGGGAGGATATGCATTATTAGTCGCTATATATAAAGAAACAGAATACCGGAAATAATGGCGAGGATGGATGAGAGTTTAAAAATCCACATGTTTAAAGACAAAAATATGAAATTTGAAAATTGGCTATTCGTCTTGAGCCTTTATAAAGCACAACCTCAAGTTGAATAATAGCCAGCCCTTGGCAATTTCTGGGAATAATCAATGTATGTTAATATAAATCAATATATATTTTTATTCACTGGGCGATCGCCAAATCAGATCTCAAGAAAAAAGAAAGACACGTGATTTCAATGATTATTCGATTATATTGATAACTGAATTCGATACAATGGAATTTACATTCAAAATGAAAAAGAATCTCAAAAATTAATGTATATTGATTATTCCCAGAAATCGCCAAGGGCTGGCTGGTTATTCGACTTGAGATTGGGCTTGATAAAGGTTCAAGGCAAATAGCTAATTTTCAAATTTCCATTTTTTGTCTTTAAATGTTTGGATTTTCAAACTCTCATTAACCATGATATACAGTGTATATATACAGTGATGGACAAGACAAATGATGTCAAAATGTTTATGAAGTCAAAAACTATGTTTAATGAGATTGGGAATTATTTTTTGTTGAAAATTATGTAGAACATAATGTATATTATGCAGAAAATTATGTAGGATATAATTGAAATATGCTTAATTACAACATTCCAAGAAATAAACTATGCGGAAATTGCACATGTGTTCCTGAGTTGATAGTTACTGTATTAACTTTCGAATTATTGCTCATTGCATTTCTTAATTCAACTTCAGTCAATGTCTGACTGATAAAATTTATCTCTTTAATTATTCCCATAATTGACATGCATTACAAGTATGCTATTATGTACTAATTTAATACCCTTATTATTCCTTGATATATTTTATTATTAACATATAGATCGGAAATTAAAATTAACTCTTGCTTTGGGACGTTATGTGCTAAATCGAGACATTAATTTTCATTCTCAATTTTACCGCTGATTGTTTTAACAGCTTAGTGAAATGAATGGCGCTATTTTAATCGGAAAAATGTTCCTTTTAACTTTACAAAGATTAAGTGCCATCGTGAAGCACTCTCCAATTAAATATGGCTTTAAAACGCTCTTTAGTTCTTTAATTAAGGATGCATGCTTCCTTATCAAATAAGGGAGAGGAAAATCAATAATCCTATAGTAATTTCGCGAATATTGACTTTTCAAGTCAATATTCGCGAACAAGAGAGAAGTTTGAGAAAACACGTATCAAACTGTAATGAGAATCCTTGGTGCAAATTTTACACTTTGTTCATATTGCTTAGGGAATTATTGAACTGTAAAATGTTTTAATATAAACATTTAATAAATAGTGAAATATATTGCCTGTGTATTTTTTTTTAATTTCTATATGACGTAATTTAGAATTGTTAGTAGTTTAAATTAGATAGAATCAGTGCCAGTTTTTACAAGCATGAGCAGCATACGAGTATTAATCTCTAGCTCAATCGTTTGTTCTAAATTTTAAACACACACTCCAAATGACAGCAAGCTGTTTAGAACAAATGTTTGTACAAAATTTTGTTTGGCATTGATTTTCAAGATCATCGGCTCAGGACCGGGATAGTCCAGCTCAGAGAATCACACGCGTTAATCCCATTTTCGATCCTCGTCAGCGATTCAAGCTATCCCCGTATTGCTGTAGGTCCAAAAGTCCACCAAAGGGGTGATGAGTTAGGGAGAGGAAGGCACGGTCTCTGATAGCCACAGTGGTTTTTTGTCTAAATTGGGCAACCAGCTTAAATAATTATGTTTTGCCCCATAATTATTTAATTTTTTTTATTTAAATTATAATAAAACTCTCAGTGTTTTTATTAATATTTAAAGAAACACTTATACGTAAGACGTCCAGAACAAAATTCTGAAATCTACAAGAAATTTATGAAGGAGCCTTTATATGGTAGCAAGTTGTTTGTACACTTTATCTCTAATGGAACTCTTAAGCATTTTATTTCTTTTGCATACTTATTTCGTACAGTCATACCAATTTTCGAAAAAACAAAAACAAAACAAAACAGAACTAATATTTCCAGAAATGGAAGTAATAATTCTTAATGCATTATCTACCACTTTTTGAACGTCGATGCCGATCCATTTCAGCCTACACATAAAGCTACACTCTTTCTATATCCTGTTATCTGATTTAATTTAATGTTCGGGTACAGATTGGGCTAGGAAGCATAGCATAGCATACCGAGGAATTATTATAACATATTTTTAATAACTACTACAGCCCATTACAGAACATTAACACAGACACACGTGCATCTTAATTTTATACATATAACAACTACTGCAGCTTGGCCGAATGTGAAAATGAGCAGCACTATCTATACGCAGTGTCTGCAAAAACGACAAGATCTTGGTAGATAATTTAAACGTTTACACATTACGATACTTGAATATTACTAGGGAAATGCAGATTTCTGAATCAGAAGTGATATTTCTAGAACTGGAAGCGAAAACCCTTAGTCAGCGCTCCGTACAATTTCGATTTTGATGCTGAATCCCTATCAGTCATTATCTAAGCTTTATTTATAGTCAATACAAGAAAAATATGTTTCAAAGAAAATTTTTGAATCCCAAAAGAAACAGAAACCGTAATTGGAAAGCCCTAGAAAATCAATTTATCTCCTCCAGAATATGATACTAAATCCATATAAATTATCATCTAAGCCCTATTTATAGCCAATGAAAATACGTTCTTCAATGAAAATCATTTTTCTATAATTGGAGTTTCAGAAAGAACCAGGAGTGTGTAATCCTTTATGAATCATCATTCCGAATTTGATTCTGAATCCATATCAGTCCTCATCGAAGCTCTATCTATAGCAAATCCTGAGAAATGTATGCTTAAAAATTTAATAAAAATAATACTATGCCAAACTTTTACCAACAGCAATACAGACACATGCAGGCTCGTTCATGTGCGATGCATAGCTGAACATATACTTATTAATAACAAATTCGTTGATATCAACACGTTATTCACTCTACTTATGAGCAGACTTTATTTTGTTGTTTTAAATTTTGCGATAAGATATATTTACAAAGTGGCAGAAAATTATTGGTGAAGCAAGTACCATGTAAAAGTTATACTGTATTTGAAGTTTAAAATCATGACTATTTTTTGGATGATGCTATTTTTAGTCTTGATATGGTTTCCAATTTGCGAAGTAGTTCGAAAAAAACCCTACTACTATTTCAGCTATGAATAGAACTAGCGTCTTCATCTAAACGGTCGACAGTCTTTTCCATTGATCTAGTGAGATGGTTGTCTTACTGGCTAAGTTTGAATTGTAACCTACAGAGTCAGTAACTTTGCAACAAACAATCTAGTTTTGAGTTACAGTTCTTAATATTAATTTCCATGCTAAGACGCTACTACGTACTGAGCTTTTCTGCTTTATTTAATATTAACTTAACTGTCGCTTAATTGTTTTTGTTCATATGTGTTAATTTCCGTCTAAATCCGTGTTTGCTCAAGTAAATGTTTATTTAAGAATTAGTAAAGCTAAGTCTTCCTGAGTATCCAAATCTTCTCTTTATTCAGCAGACAACCCTCACGATAAACTGCAGGATTTCATGCAATAATAGTATTTCTCACACTAGCATCAAATATGAATATAAATGTCATAAATATTATGTAAATATATTTGATAAATTATAATTCTTTCAGCTGAGTAAAAAGAAAAAACGATGTCATTTTAATACATTCTACTAAATTATTTTGCAGTGACTAATTGCCAAAGTAAATTTCTTTCCATTTAAATATGTCACGAAAACGTTTCTAATTAATAAATTAAGTGTAGAAAAAATATGAAATAATTCTATAAAAATATATCAGTATTAGTTTTTCCTGTCTGGAAGCACAAGTACCTTAATACAGGAAAAGCTTTGTACTTTTATCTTTTTCTTTAGTATGTTGTTATTTATGAAATTGTTATTTGTACATTGTGTTACACATTTTTTTTATAGAAAGGCTTGATACAGAATGGATTATTTTGGATTTTTAAATTAACTTGATGTGACCTTGAATAACTCTTAACTTGGTGTTGAACAGCTAATCTTAAGATGACTACTTGACGCTCTTCATTATTGAAATATTTGATGGATTACATTTTCTTATATATTTAAAGTAGGTCCTATATAATTATAGCTGTAAATAGTTTCAGTTACGATGAAAGCTGGCTACTGGCCACGAAAAGTGCAAGTGCAAAAAAATATTCCATCAAATAATGTTTGATTCCATTTTCTATGTACAAGTAACATTTCTGAATATTGAACTTCCTTGAGCTAGAGAATCCTTTTGATAATAGAAGACGATGTAGTTTGCTTAGTACGTGATAGTTCTTAAACTGGATCTTGTATTCATTGAACGAAGTTGATTCGGGTGTAAAATGCGCAAAAATACTTTCTGGCCACGTTTAGCAACCAGACTGCACACCAGACGAAGAGTCTCGTGACTCATTATCCTCTCGTTCCTTTGATCACTCACATGAAATCCGCTGCTTACTTAACATCGATTTCCAGTTGTGGTTGGGGTATCCCTAGAGTCGCTTAAGTTACTATGAAAATGTTGAGCTGTAATATTATTTAGCTTATCACCACAATGTTCGCCTTATAGAGTTAGAAGAAGGAGATAGATATCTTATGGATGAAGTGTTTAAAAATACTACAATGCTTTAAAAATTATATCTAGATGTTGCTAGTGTTAGTAAAGTAGCCGTTATTGTTAGCTGACACAACATAAAGGCGTATAGTATTTAATATATGTTTTTTTTGTTTATTCTTAAAGTAAGGGTTCCCTAATGATGAATGTAATTAACCAGTATTTTTTCATAGTTGTAGGATAGAGTACAGAATATAAGGAGATAAAAAGAAATTGAAAGGTAAAATAATTTTGAATGCGTAAGTGTATTCTTTATTGCTTCAGTTCTAACGTGCATTACACTAATAATTTATTACTTTCCTTATATACAATAATGTATAAGGAAAGCATTGTGATGGGGTCGAAAATTCGATTTCGAGTTTTTGAGTTTTCGACGGGAGAGCACGTTTCAAGCATTCCTGATCACGAATCGAATATTTTTGAAGTGATGTATGTGCGTGCGAGTGTGAAAGTATGTGTGTGTGTGTGTGAAAGTATATGTGTGTGTGTCTGCGTGTGTGCGTGTGTGTCAGTGAGCCTGTGGAGACGATAACTGACGAACGAATAGACCGATTTGAACGACATTTGGTACAAAAATTACAATCCGTAAACACGGACGCGGTAGCCCTGTGGTTAGCGCGCGGAGGTTGCACTCGGTAGTCCCGGGTTCGATTCCCGCCGCTGCCCAAACTGCCGCCGTGTTCACGCGGAGTACGATCACGTTAAACATGTGGGTCGGTAAGTGCTTCCGAAAGGTTGGTGGTAGGGGAAGGAGGGTACGGTCCCTGTGGATGCCTCCCCCACTGGGTTCCGATCTAAATTGGGTGGCACTTCCCGGCCGTCCAAACAGATAACTTACACCTTTCTGGTAGGTCGGACGGTCTGGGTCGAAGAAGAAGAAGAATCCGTAAACACTGGAAGCCTATTGTTTTTATACGCAATCGAATGTTTAGAACCCCCCCCCCCCCTAAATAGTCGAGTGAAATTCAGAAAAAATCGTCAAAAAATTAAAACCTCTAATAAAGTTACGCAAATAGACATTTATTATGTAATTTTTCATTAAAAAACGATTCACATAAATTTTAGAACGCTAACATGAACCATTCTCGAGATATTGCACATTTTTCAAAAAAATTATCAAAAAGTCACATAAAATAAAAAAAAATATTTTCTATTGAGAAACATGTTCACTTTCCATATGTAATACCATACGATAAATTGGGTGACATCATTCTCGTGGATATAGCTCGTTCCATTCATGAAAAAACATACTTTGATTAATACTTTCGTATTTGAACGCCAATAGTCATTTATCTGCTGTAAGAATAACTTATTTCTCCGTCCATAACGCTTGGCGCGATTTTGGCGTCGAATTTGGTGGAATGCCGCCAAATTGGTGCCCATTTTAAATGTTGCTAAATTAACGAAAAACTCGCCAAATGGATAAAAATGTCGCTAAATCAATGAAAATGACGACTTATTGACGAAAATACAATATCTTGGAAAGCATATAAATATCTACTATAAAAATAATCTATTTTTTTTTACTGTGAAAGTAGTAAATTCATTGTATTATATAAGGAATGTGATGTGTTACCCACATCAGATTTTTTTTATATAATGGACAGTTTAAATAAATATTAAGCCTTTCGCAATAAAAATGCATGCAATGCAGGACTACTTATCTGATTCCAGTGGCACCTGAATTATTTTATCTCAAACGATATTGGAGTCTTCTTAATATGAAGTTTTAACTCCTTATTTTTGGTTCCTCCATAGTTCGCCTAGTATGCGTTGGATGCGTATTCGATCCTTGATGTTGCCAAACACCAGTGTATTTTATTACTTACATCGAAAATTAATATTAATTACTATTTTAAAAATATAAATTAATATTATTATTTTCACGATAATTTTAATTTTCAGACTATGCTTCCAGACTATTATTATTCTGTCAACTTAGCGAAATTAATGATGCTTCTTTCATAAGATATTTTTCTTTAACAGTATAAGGAGAAATTTCCATGATAAAGAACTTTTCAATTAAATATACCTTAAAAACGTTTCTTAGTTACTTAATTAAGGTTGCATACTTGAAAGAGTAATCCGTAATACTACAGTAATTTTGTGAATATTAACTTGTCACGCTTGAGTAAACCAGTATCTAATTAAAAAAATTATGCGTAAAATTGCGTTACATAACTTTTTTTAAAGATTATGGAATACATTAAAGTGGTTCATTTTTTAATTTCTCTTTCTTGTTCCTGAAGCTAGTTTCAAAGGACCTGATGTACTTATAAGGACAAATGTAGCATTAGTACGAAAACAGGGAAATTCTATGTTAATAGATGAAAACAATTTCGATTTGTTAGAAAATTTTAATCTTGAATGTGATTCGAATTGCAAAGCAGTACTTAAAAGTGAAAAAGCTGTGATTGCGCAACCTCATAGTGTACAGCTAGTTAATTCTGTAAATGATAATATAAATTTAAATTCCTTTATTATTGAAGAGCAGAACTCTCAAGGTAATGAAATATATGTTCAAAGTGGCGTAACATGTGCTCCAGTCATAAATTTTACCAATAGTACAATTCGCATAAAAGAAAACCAAGTCGTCCTTAGAGGGAATGTAATTCCAATTACAGTAGTAATAAACAATGAAAAAGAAAATTTTGATGAGAATTACTTAAATACTACACAAGATAATTGTGAGGAAAATGAAACTTTTGATAAGTCCTTTGAATTTGGTGAAAGTCTACATATCCAACTAGAAGTTCAAGAACCTTCATTTCGTGAACCGTTAATGTTAAGTCAAATTAAAGTCAGATCTCAGCTCACAGAATCAGAAGTACAAAAGGTGTGCGATCTTTTAAATGAATTTAGAGACTGTATTGCAGTGAAAACCAATGAGTTGAGATCCATTAAAACCACAACTATGAAAATTACGGAAGTTCTTGGAAGCAAGCCAGTTTCGCATGCTCCATATCGTAAGTCATATCACGAACGTGAAATTTTACGAAAAATTATTACCGAACTGAAAGAATAAGGAGTCATTCAAAATAGTACTTCGGATTATAGTAGCCCTGTGTTACTAGTAAGAAGAAAACAGGAGATTACCGTATGGTCATAGATTATAGGCGTTTAAATGCACAAACGGTAAAAGATAAATTTCCTTTGCCACACATTGATGACTTACTTGATAGATTGACTGGATATAATCTTTTCTGTATTCTCGATGCTGCACAAGGTTTCAACCAGATTCCTCTACATGCAGATTCAAGACACAAGGCAGCATTTGTTACACCCGATGGCCATTATGAACCAAAAATATTAATTTTTGGATTAACAAATGGACCTGCTGTTTTTCAAAGAGCCATGACAGTGGCGCTGGACGATCTCTTGTGGAATGTCGTAACTTGCTTTATCGACGATATGCTCATAGCAGCTAAAACAGTTGAAGATTTGATAACTAGATTACGTAAAGTTTTGACGAAACTTCGTGAAGCAGGAATAACGCTCAAACTATCGAAATGTGAATTTGCGATGGAAGAAATAGACTATTTGGGTTTCTCAATATCAAAGGAAGGAATAAAACCTGGAACTCGAAAACTTGCTGCAATTTCAGAAATTCCACCACCAAGAAATGTAAGAAAATTGAGAATATTTTTAGGACTTTCTAGTTTCTTTCGCAGATTTATAGAACGCTATGCTTTATTAGCATCTCCGTTAACCCAATTGTTAAAGAAAAATTCTACATTTGAATGGACTGCGGATCACCAGAATGTATTCGATGAATTAAAGTTACGTTTAACTTCTAAACCAGTACTAAAACTTTATGACAACCGTGATGAAACTGAACTCCACGCAGATGCAAGTTCAGTCGGATTGTCTGGAATGCTCCTGCAATACGATAAAGATAAAAGATTACGTCTAGTATACTGCGTAAGCCGTCGAACGAGTCCCGATGAAGCAGTGTACCACTCAAGTCGTTTAGAGTTGATTGCTACTGTTTGGTCAATGACACGATTGCGACCATTTCTTATTGGAAAACATTTTACTCTAGTAACGGACTGTTCAGTGATAACAGTTCTTGTCACTTAAAGGAATCTCAAGCCTCAGATAGCCCGGTGGACAGAACTCGTGAGCGAATTCGACTATGAAGTAAAACATCGTTCAGGGGATAAAATGTGTCAGGTTGATGCCCTTAGTAGAGCACCAGTAGAAGAACGAAAATATACTCCAAATGATGAATTCGATCTAACAAGCCCTGTTGAACAAACAGATTCACCTACAATACTGTATATTACTACTGAAAACGATCAGGTAGCTATACTTCAGTCTCAGGATAAGGAAGTACAAAGTATTTTGCAAGCAATAACTAAACCCTCAATTAATCGAAACCCAGCAGAACGTCAACTTACCAATAAGTATATTCTAGAAAACGGAATTCTTTATAGAATAATAACAGATCGTGATGCAACCAAGAAACTGTTATGCCTCGACCCATGCGGAAGTATTTAGTTGTCCGATATCATGATTTTGCTGGACACTTTGGAGTCGATAAAGTCAGACAGCTAATTCAAGAAAAATGTTGGTTTCCAAATATGACGAATTACATAAAGCAGCATATACGGCAATGTGTTAGCTGCACTTTTAACAAAGTTCCTGCTGGAAAATTTCAAGGGAAGTTAAACCAAATTCCCCCTGGAAGACGACCACTTGAAATTATTCATATTGACTTTCTTGGACCCCTTTCAACTAGTTCCCGCAGAAACAAGGAAGTTTTTGTTATCATAGATAACTTAACGAAGTTCATACGTTTACATGCTTGTTCCACTTGCACAACGGCTAATGTGATCAAATGTTTAGATGAGTTTATCAAAGATTTTGGAGCTCCGCTTCGAATAATCTCTGATCGAGGAACATGTTTTACCTCAAAGGCATTCACCGAATGCTGCAGTGAAAGAAAAATTAAACACACATTAATTTGCAGCCAACGACCCCAAGCAAATGGCCAAGTCGAACGAATAAATCGAATTTTGATCCCTGCTACTACTGCCAGTTGTAATAAAGATAATCAAAAGGATTGGGACAAATTTCTGACAGAAGTCCAAAGTCAAATAAACTGGACACCAAGCAAATCCACTGGCAAATCTGCATTCGAGTTGTTGTACGGTTATGTACCAGAAAGAACTAATGATTTTCCAGTTGACCTGTTACCGGAAGAAGGGAAATATTGTGAACCCAAAATCCTACAGGCAAAAGTAAAAGACGTTATTTCTGAGTCTCAAGCTAAAATGAAGAAAAATTACGATAAACGACATTGCCCTGCTTTTAAGTATGAAATCGGTGATGTTGTCCTTGTGAAGCGTTTGCTAGAGTACACTGGTAGCAGCGCAGAACTACAGGCACGGTACCGTGTACCCTTAGTGGTAGAAACTGTTTTACACTCTGACACATATACAGTGTCTGATCTGCGGAATATTGGACAAGGACGAAGACGACGTCCAAGTTACGAAACAACTGCACACGCCTGGCAATTGAAACTGTTCAAATTAGTGAACGACGAGGAACATTATGACTTTGAGGATGTAGATTGCAAAACTACCGCAGATGCACCATAGACGAGGACGCCTATTTTGCAGGATGGCCGATTGTAAGCTAATTATAAACGCCAACAGCAACCGAGAACTATTTTCTTGTAACCTTGTGCTAGCAGGACTCAGTTCAGTGAATCTCGTGATGATATATATTCGACGTTTGATGCCCGCATATGATGTACGATTGATGCCCGCATATGATGTACGATTGATGTCCGCATACGATGTAACACGATGTAATACGATGTTCGACGTACTCGATGTACTATATATTTTGGTTTGTTACGATGCGATGACGACGATGTAATTTAATAAACCTTTACTAATTTATGCTAGAATGTTGTTCTTTATAAGTTCTTCTGGCTGATTCATTTCCCTTACATATTATTAGTTGATAAAATAGAAATGCGTAGTATTTAGTATATGTATTTTTGATTATTTTTAAATTAAGGATTCTCTAATTATGAGTATAATTAATTATTATGTTTTCATAGTTGTAGGATAGAGAACAGAATATATGGAGATAAAGATAAATTGTAAGGTAAAGTATTTTTGAATATGCAAGTATATTTTTTATTATTTAAGTTCTACTATGTATTACGCTAATAATTTATTTTTACAAAATTTATATTTTAAATAAATATTTTAGGCCTTTAGTCATAGAAATGCGTACCGTGCAGGACTACTTTTCTTTTCCCAGCGCCACCTGAATTATTGTCTCAAATAATATTTGAATTTTCTTACTATGAGGTTTCAGCTCCTTACTTTTACCTCTGTGCAGTAAACTTATTTCTCCGATTCAAATGTGCATTGTTGCTAGGTGGACATTTTGTACATGCTGTAAATTAGCTTCCTGTGCCCGTAAATGCTATTTTTTGTATTAATGAATAGGGCAGCAAATCTGTAATAACCATTTTGTGTCAAATAAATTCATTCAGAAACAGTTTTATTGTTAATTCAGATAATGATCTATAATTCTGTAATTAGATTTTGACTTTCTTAATATATATGGCAATGTATAGAGGAAGTATTAGAATAGTGCTTGAAATTGCAACTCGAGTGTTCGGCAGATCTAAATGTTTGGAGCACTCTAGAATTCGAAAAACTATTTTAGCGTGGCGTCTAACCATATGTGTGCCTGTGTGTCTGTCCGTACAATGTATGTATTCAAATTTCTCAAAATTTTGTAGATAAGCCACTTGTGGGTTACCCTGGTGCTTATTAGATTTCGGTACGATTCGAGAAGAAACATCATATATTTGCGAAATAGCCCGCAAAAATTTCCAAAATCTAAGACTACGTGTGCTCCAATGTATCATTTAAATTTTTATTTATACGTAATTTTCGACCACAGAATGAATATGAAGTCCATAAATAAGTTAGTCAATAAATAAGTTAGCCCATAAATAAGTTTCCATAACTCTAGGACTAACCGTTCTACATATATTTTAGGTTTTTCGTAGTTTTGCCATATTGTCTTTGAAAATGTACGTCCAGTCGCTAAATGGAAATGAAAATTGAAATAAAACTGCAAATTCAATGTAATTTCAAATCATAATCCGCGTTTTTGGTGCCACTTAACTCAATATAATGAATTATAACAGAAAGAAAGACAAAACGAATTTGAGTCTGAAAGGAAACTCATGTGGTGTCCGCATCATATCTTTTTGTCTGTAATGAGATTGCTTTGCTCTGTGGTATACGTCTGGTGCAAATTTTTGAGAATGTAACATTTTTGTCAGTGTGTGCTTCACATGCATTGTATCTGTATATATTTCAATGTAAAGTTCGATCAGGAAACACCCTTTGGCCTGATTAACATTTATAAAGATTTAACATCTGTGTGCTTCTGTACTTTGCTTGTTTCAGGTTTCATCCGATTTTTCTATCTGATTTTAAAGGGGAAGTGCCCTAAATTAAAGGTAGGTCAAAAAGCCTGTTATGAGCTCACCCTCTAAAAATGACCGAAATTAAAAAAATGTTTTGAAATATACATCCTTATACCATAAAGAAAAAGTAAAAGAAAACACCATCTATCAATGAATTTGTTTGGCCTGCAGGGCGGTTAACAGAAAACGCGATGACAACAATACAATGACGAGAAGCGTTCAAAAATGCAGTTTTCAGAAGTGCTTTTCTCTATTTGTTATTCTGCTGATTCCAATAATTCATTTTTACGTTCCCTATATACACAGTATAATGTATTAGGAAAGTATTGTGGTGGGTTCGAATATTCGAATTCGAGTTTTTAACAGAAGATCACGTTTCAAATATCCCTGAATTTGAATCGAACATTTTTGAGGTGATGGTTGCATATATATATAAATATATATATATATATATATATATATATATATATAATTAAATAATGAGAATATGAGAAATTTATGAGAATGAGATTTTTACGAATATGAAAATAAATAATGATAAAGTAATTGTAGTGTTTTTGTGCAAAGCAGCATAAAGCACCCAATACAGTATAATAGAATAAAAAGAAAAGAAAAGAAAAGGAAGGCAACGTAAAGTGCTTACAAAATGGCGGTAAGGAGTTGTGACCTTACTCCCCAGTTGTCAACATGTATGTCTCAAATGCCGCGGCTTTGCACTCCTGGTCGCCAGCACTGACTGAAGCCATCCCTCGGAGTGTTAATCATAATTAACACAAGACCTTTGCGGAAGTGGAAAGATATATCAGACGTTACCATATGGGTGGAACAGTAAAAATGAAATTTTATACTGATTCATGTCCTTAAAGTCATCAACGTGATACTAGTTCAGCAGTTTCGGTTTCTGTTAAAATGTTGCCCTGCCTACGATGTCATTAAAGGCCCTAAATATTCACATACTTTTAAACCATAAGGGTGGTTTAATATAATTTAATCATAATTTTTATCATAATTTTTTATGGTTTAAAATTATGTGAATATTTAGGGTCTTTAATGACATCGTAGGTATGGCAACATTTAACAAAAACCGAAACTGCTGAACTAGTATAACGTTGATGACTTTAAGAATATGCATCAGTATAAAATTTAATTTTTACTGTTCCACTCGTATGGTAACGTCTGATATATCTTTCCACTTTGGCAAAGATCTTGTGTTAATTATGATTAACACTCCGGTGGATGGCTTCAGTCTGCTGGCGACCAGGAGTGCAATGCCGCGGCATTTGAGACATGCATGTTGACAACTGGGGAGTAAGGTCACAACACCTTACTGCCATTTTGTAAGCACTTTACGTTGCCTTTCTTTTCTTTTTATCCTTCTATATATATATATAGGGTGTTCCAAAAACATTGACCTCGACATTTAGTCCTTAAATATTGATCTTAGACATATATAATAAATTACAAAGTTTCGTAAAAAAAGGTACAGAATTATATGTAATTGATTAAAATTTTCAAGAGAATTAAATTTTAAGAAATACAAAATTTAAATTTTTATTCTGGATCCGTACAAAAACATCTCCAATAAGTGAAATTTGCTCCATATACTAATAAGGTGATGTACAAAATTTAAGAATTTTATCACAAAAATTCGCAGAGATATGAGAAAACAAAAATGCTGACTTAAACCACTTTTCGATACATCGACATGAGTTCTCGGAGGGGAAAAATCCTGTCGACAGATCGCGTTTCAGGTTTCATACACAAATTACGAAAGAAATCATTGTTTACATAAATAACTAATAATTTTGCAATTTATTGGTACAAAAGTATCTACACTTTGTAGAAATAATAACTTTTCCCAAAGATTACAAAGCTTGTTCAAAATGTTTTCCATCCATGCCAATACATTGCTGCATTCGCCTTATAACACTTCGTGCACTCGATCAAGTTCTTGTTCGGCGATATCGCGATAACCAGCTTGAATCCGTTGTTGCAACTCTGCTTTATTTAAGGGAGGTTACAGATAAACCGTTGCGCGTAAACGACCCCATAAATAAAACTCCATAGGCATTGAATCAGACGATCTAGGAAATTCGACTGACCCATGTAACCCAACCCACTTGTGTAAAAACTTCTTATTTAGCCAGTGTTTCACAACTGTAGTATGGTGTGCTGGAGATCCGTCCTGTTGAAACCACCAAACATGTGGAATTGCTGTTAGGAGCAGTTCATCCATAAAATCAGGAATAGCCGCATTCAGAATCTCATTAACATATCTGTCACCCGTCAAAGTACCATCATAGAGTATGGATCCAAGCAAACGGTTTCTGAAAATACTACACCATACATTCAATGAAAATTGCTTCTGATGATGAATATCACGTACCACGAATGGATTTGTGTCAGACCAGAAGTGCTCATTTTGAGGATTTATGCATTCATCTTGTTTAAAACAGCATTGATCAGTCCAAATTACGTTTTTTAGGAAAAAGGGATTTGCATTTTTCTTCTTCTTCTTCTTCTTCGAGCCAGACCGTCCGACCTACCAGAAAGGTGTAAGGTATCTGTTTGGACGGCCGGGAAGTGCCACCCAATTTAGGCCGGAACCCAGTGGGGGAGGCATCCACAGGGACCGTATCCTCCTTCCCCTACCACCAACCTCTCGGAAAGAATTACGGACCCACATGTTTAACGTGATCGTACTCCGCGTGAACACGGCGGCAGTTTGGGCAGCGGCGGGAATCGAACCCGGGCCTACCGAGTGCAACTTCCGCGCGCTAACCACAGGGTTACCGCGCTCTTTGCATTTTTCAGACTTGGAGTCCAATTACAAAAATCTGGACGACGTTGATAATATGTCGGCTCCTGTCCTTGCTCACCATGAATTTTAAAAGAATGCCATTTATTTCGTCTCCACATTGTTGCATATGGTACTTCCATTTCTGAAGCAGCGGTACGAACACTACTATTGTAGGCGTAGCCACTGTTGGCGCTGAGAGGTGCCCTGATTAAAAAAATTCGTTAGAGAAAAAGTTCTTATAGGAGTGCGATTATAAGCCACACTTCGATTTTAAAGATTTTTCGAAATGTATAAATAAAAATATTTAAAAAAATTAATTTCATTTGAAAAAAAATATTAAAAAATACTTTCATCAGGCCCTGTATACAAGATAAGTAACTTCATTTCCAAATGAAAACAGGGAACATTTTAAAACACTTAACACACATTAATTATTAATTACAATAAAAATAAAAAAGCATATAAATGATCTGCGGTAACCTATAGGTCGTTTTACTCTATTTTAGGCATTTAAAATATTTCCTAACTGCTATTTTCTCGGGTGAATACTAGCAAAAACATCGATTACTCTGTCGATTGATACATTTTTATTGTATTGAATATGGATAAAAGCATCTTTCTTTATGCAGTCATCGTAGCTCTAATGTAATTATTCAGTCTCCTCAAACTGCTTGCGGAACGTTCACATTCACAAAATGTCACAGGAAGAGTTGCTGCAACACGAAGAACGCTGATATTTAGAAAGAAATTTTCTTGTATATATTTTAAAGCTGTAGCTGGTATGTTTGGAAGATCTGATTGGGAATAAAGATTTGAAATGTGGACACCAGCGCTTTATTTCTTGAGCTAAGAGTTATGGGGTTGGCAATTCATCCTTATTAATCTCCCTCAATTGTTCCAAAGCATATGCTTTAGTTTCGTTCAATGAAATTGAAGGTAAAATGGATAATAAGGATGAAGCTTTTTTTTGTAGTCCAGTGAATCGCGATTTCAAATTTGATATTATGCTATCAAGTAACGGTATGGCTAAATTTACTTTATAAAAATTAAATGATGACTTGCACTTCACATTACTTCGATGAACTTGTCTTTCTGCAATTCGTGAAACTGAGGGTTCTATATTGATTCTTTGACCAATCAAAACTGCTTGCTCATAGATACTTTCATAACCTTCATCCACTGTAATTCTTTCTGAAATGTGCAATTTTATTATTTCTTCAATCTGATTGTAGGCCTCGACGATGTCGGTCGCTTGGCTTGAGGTTTGATGGTTATCGGTATGTTTGATGGTTTTTAAAAAATCGAATCCGATGAGGTGCATAGAGAGTTTTATTGTTCTCTTCAAAGTTTGATTTTTTTTTAATCTGGTGGCCAAAACTTTTGGTGACTGCCTTATTGCAGAAATTTTGTAGTAATCTTTTTCAGACCGGGGGGGGGGTGCCCGGGAACTCAGCCCCCCCTGGCTACGCGTATGACTATGCGTATGACTACAAAAGTAAGCCAAAATATAAATTTCTACATCAGTTTAGTGAAACTCGGCCTACCTAGTCCACCTACACGATGCACGCTTTCTTTTGCACGCATTAGTTGCACCAATCGGGAAATAAATCTCCCAGACGATTGTGAAGAATTGGGAAAAGTACGTTGATATTCCCGTACAGTTTCGTTAGTATTGCGATTGCGTAAACTGTACAGCATAAGCATTTCAAAAAGTTCTTCGTTGCTGTATTGCGACATGCTGGCGGTACAAGCTAACTACACTCTCAAAATGTAGCAGAAATGTGAAATACTTAGGAGTCACTCAGGCTGCCGGGCTTGCGCGCTACACTTGCGTAAGCGAGGCGATTGATCAATGGCAGAACAAAAACAACTTTTTCATGTGATGATGCGTCTGTTGCGATTGTGTGACGCACCGATCAGAGGCAGATATTTGCATATGCACACATTTCTAAGCTGTTTTAATGTTACTTTTGATTGTGCCATATAAAAGTTTTACTCTGTTATTAATCATGTAAACTTTAAGGTATTTTACAGGAAGCATATTTTCGAAAAATTGTAAATAAATCTAAAGATAAGAGGCATATATTATTTGCTTATGATGCATTTCTGCATTGCGTAATTTGCATTCTTGCTATAAGCATTTACATTTCAATTTATGATTTATTCCTCACCAATTTTGTTTAAACATATTTCTGGGACTTTTTATGATAAAATGCTGAAATTTTGTACATCACCTTATTAGTGCACGGGGCACACTTTACTCATTGGAAATGTTTTTGTACGGGATCCGTAAAAAAATTTAAATTTTGCATTTCTTCAAATTTTATGCCCTGAAAATTTTTATCGATTTTATAAAATTATGTACCTGTTTCACGTAACTTTGTAATTTATTATATATGTCTTAGATCAATCATCATTGTCTAAGATTATTTAAGGACTGAAATCCGAGGTCAATGTTATTGGGACACCCTGTATATATACCTTACTTTTGCATAGGAGACCATCAGTTAAGTTACGGCGGCTCTATTTTCTATGAGATATTAAACAAATTGACAATTGACAGAACAACCGACAGTTGTGTTCAAGTATAGAAAATAAGTTTAATTTAGAATATATCTACAAAAATTGTTTGTGCATTTTCCGGACATGTATCAATAAATCTAATCGCACTTTTGGTCACTCTCATCTTTAGTACAGTTTATTGAAATAGTGTTTATTTGCAGTAAATACAAAAGAAGAGGGTAATTTTTTAAGCATATTGTTTCATTCCAAATCATTATTTTGAAAGGGGCTAAAATGAGCAAGATAAAAAACAGATATTGGGCTAACTTTTCGGTGTTGATTTCATATCGGTATTTATTCTGCCGTTGCAAATCGTAATTTCATTTTGCTTTATTCCTAGCTCCAATAGACCATAGGTAAATTTTATTGACAGTCCTTTTCGACAGCCCTTAGTTAAACCCCAAACGTATAATATCATATTTATCTTCAGATAGAGCTAGCTGAATGATCACAATATGAGATTGTGAAAAATATAAGGGAAAACTTCTTTTTTAGTCTGGTGTTCATATGTTGCGATAATATTTTAAAAGTACATTTTATATAAGAAATGATTTTGTTAATGAGGCAAGAAGACATTCAGAAATGGAACATCCAGAAATCTTACGCCAAATACGGTGGTAAGGAATTAATAATACGAAGAACAAATTACAGCGGTCCGGTCACACATGCCTTACAATTACAAACATTAGGTAGTTATGAGATTGCATAGCATGCAAATAGAAAAATTAAATAAAAATGTCTATTTGCGTAACTATATTAAAGGTTTTGACTTTTTGATGATTTTTTCAAAATTTTACTCGAAAATTTTGGGTAGTTCTAAATATTCGATTGTGTTTTAAAATAATAGGGTTTCAGTATCCATGGATTGTAATTTTTGTACTAAATTTCATTCGAATCGCTCCATTCGTTCGTGAGATATCGTCTCCACAGACTTCCTGACACACACACACACACACAAACATCACTTCAAAAATGTTTGATTCGTGATTAGGGCTGCTTGAAACGTGCTCATTCATCGGAAATTCGAATTCGAATTTTCGACCCCCATCACAATACTTTCCCTATACTTTCCCTATGTATATAAGAAAAGTAAAAATGGTACACTTATTTCTGTTAGGGATCAGTGGAACTCTATTGATTTTAACGCAATCGAATGTCGAAAAACCTCCCAATTTTTGAATGAATTTTTGAAAACGTCAATATAAAATCAAAATATTCAATAATGTCAAACAAATAATCATTACATACGTAATTTTTTATTACAAAACGAACGACACAATTTTTAGAACTGTAATTCTTGAGATTTTGCACATTATCCAACTAAATTAATCAAATAGGTTACATAAAATAATAAAGGATCATTAAACAGATTGATATTTCAAATGCAATATTATGGGATAAATGAATTAACATTATTCTTATGGATATAAGGATATAACATGTTCTATTCATGAGGGCATCTATTGATTAGACCTCAAACCACCGAAGAAAAGTTTTCTTTCGCTATGTTTTTATGTAACGCTTGGCTTCAAATTTAGTAATAATTGGCGAGCTTTGCCACAAACTTGGTGAAATATCTTCAACCGGGTGATTTTTGAAAATTTTGTCGAATGGGCAAAGTTGTCGCTTGATCAAATGGATGAAAATGACATTAAATGGATGAAAATTTAATACTTGAAGAAATATAAATATATTAAATAATCCCTGTAAATTGGCGAATTCTTGATGCAGGGAAATGCAGTAGTGTCATAGCGGGTTCCGAGGGCATTTCGCAACGGATTCCCGCCAGACCGAGAAAGTCTAACTTTCTCCGAATTTCATACCCAGGTTCGAAACACACCTCCCGTCAGTTGGAGGATTCCAACTGATGACCTGTGAAGGAAAACCCAACCAAAAACCAAGGTAAACAGAATATATACCTTTACCTTAGGAACTCCACCAAGCTGAAAAATACATAATCAACACAAATAAAGACTCAATTTAATTTCTAATCTTCATTTATTTAAATATTTAGGAAAAAGGAGTTAGCATTCAATTTCAGAAATATACTAGAATTAAAACCACTGGACCGTTTCCATCCAAAAATCATCGGCTCCTTGCCGGCATTAAAATATCTATTCAAGGTATTATTAATTCCAAATTTTACATATAACAGATACACTTATTAAAACACTGGTATGGTCAAGGAGAGGAATCACACACTCGAGGAACGCTTAATTATCAATTTAATTCAATTTAACTAATTTACTTCAAAGCATTATTTTTCTATTAAATCAGCTCTTGAGGAATCTTGAGATCAATCATCAGGCGGGTCACTTCACCGGAACACAAGACGGTCGAGGCAGCAGCCTCCAATTGAAAGTTCGCTTACCTCCATATCAGGAAGGACTCATAAGGATCGAAGACCAAACATCCGTCAGAGTTCCCTCGGGGAAAAACTTCCTCCGACCAAGGAGAGGCGGCAGGACGGTTCGAAGGGTTCGAGCAACGTGGCAGGACGGTTCGAAGGGTTCGAGCAACGTCTCGCACAGGGATCTGCTTCATCACGATCTTCTTTCACATCGGTCTCCAGGCAACCGGAACAGGAGGTCCCCGGTCAGTCAACGGCGGCAGCAGGCGAAGAGGCTCGGTACCAACGAAGTCGAAGACCCAATCACCGAGGTGGCGATGGTAGCGGCGGTGGCATCTCCCCCGACCCTCACGACACGGTAACTCAACCTGGGGGCCAAGTCCCGCGTCGACGTGAGTTCGCAGATGTTTCCAGGGAGAGAGCCCCGAGTCCAGAATCAATCAGCTTAAATACATTCCAGATGGATCCAGAACCCGTCCAATCAAAAATATCAAGGGCTCACAACTTCTCCTTTCTTCCAATACAAAACTTCACTGCTTTCAAACACATCCAGGGATCCGCCCCCTTCAACCGACGAATTTCAAGGCACGTGTATAACCACACGAAATCCAGCACAAGATTGCATCATCCAACAAAGCGAAAAAACATGGAGACAACTGTCTCCACCCGCAAGCAAGTGCGACCTTGAGCGACGTACGTTGTTCCTCGAGTGTGAGAGAAATATTATAGCATGAAAATGGCCACAATTCGAAACAGATTCAGATATATTTAAATAAGATAAAATGACGAGAGGGTTCCAGGACACAAATTAATTAAATAAGAGTTTAAAAAGTACAGATATTATATAATTTACAAAGGAGTGACGAATTCCGTCACGACAGACTCCCCCTCCCTCCGGAGAAAAAAAATTCGACAAGGGAGGATTTTTTTCAACCAAGCCAGCAGGAGCAAGTAGAGATCAGGCTCCTTGAAGTCCATGAATCTTCAAGAAAAAAAATTTCAACAAAATTTTGAAAAGATGCAGTCGGCCAAAACTACATCAAGGGCTCTTGACACGAACACCATCCCACATGGGCGCATGTCGAAGAACCAGGGCCAAAAGTAACCTAAAAGTGACTGCAAATGAGTCAAAATCTTAATGAATACAAGCCCTTCACAAAAGTTCCACATTATGTGAATTTCCAAAAATATTAAGTGATTACATTAAAATTTCAATAAAATTCTAATTTTCAATTAAATTCAAAGTTTCCAAATAAATTCAAGATTTCAATTAAATATTTACAAAATTAACCCTCAAGTCAGCACAAAGTTAAAATAATTTTTCCAAATAAAATTTTCAATTAATTTCAATTTATAACTATTTTCAATTTTCTGCTTTTAAATTTCAAATTATTTTCACATTCTTTAAATAATTAAATTTCCAGCAATTATATTTACAAGTGGTCAGCATAACATTCTTCAATAATAATATTAAGTTTCATTTTCTTTATATTGCAATAAAATTTAATGACCACACAAAGTTTTCTTTTCAATTATATACAGCAGCAAGTTTGTGGCTCAAGGCTTGTCTAGATAGACACAGAATTTATCAATAACTATTTTTAAATAACAATATAAATATAAAACAGATTTAATTAAAGTGACCATACCAAGACAAATAAATTTTATACCAACCTGGTCCAGTGGCAAACAAACATCCATTGACAATCAAAAAGTGTCCATTTGACACAAAAGTATTTTCCTTTTCCTCTTACAAAGAGGCAGCGAGCAGGCAACATTCATGACACAGGTATTCTTACCATAATACCATTTCATAATATTATACAATATTCAATTCAAAAATTTAAATTATTAATTAATTATCATTTTAATTTTCAACAATATTTTCAAAATCATTATTATTATTATAATTCTTATTTACTATTCAAATTTAAATCATTCTTTTATTAATTTAATGACACTTTTTCCAAATAATCATTTCATAAATATAAACATTATTAATTTATTTCACTTATTCAACCAGATCATGTGGCAGAAAAGGGGGATCAGTGGTCGAAAACACATCCACATTTTAAAAATTTCATCTCGAAATTAAATTATTTCTTTTTCTTTTTCAAATGTAATCAACTGTGGACAACTGTGGCAAGCAATCAACACAAGGTGACCGGGTGACAGAACCGAACTCAATATACTGTGATTATTTATTTTCCAATATTCAAAACATCATTTTCTCCAAAGTCCTGTGACTCGCAAAAAGAAACACATGAAAATATACACTGAATAAATATGTCAAGAAATTTTTCTTAACATCAAAAGATTAAATATGAAATATAATATATGTATTGAAATATATGCGATTAAATATGCAAATAATTATCAAGAGATTCTTTCTGCTAATAACAGCAAAAGGATATATATGAACATATAACATGAATAAAACAAGAACAAATGTGGCAGTAAGGGGAGGGGAGAAGGCCTTACTCCACAAAACACATTTATATACACTTCTGATTCCAAAAAAAAAACATTCTCTTAATACCACTCAATGGAATTTGGAACATCCCCGAAGCAACAGACAAACCAGCCCCAAGTACTGGTGTCAGCAATTTTAAAGAAATTTAGAAGAAAGGCAGTGCGCACACGTAAACACCGCCACACCTACAAGAACAGAATGCGGGCAACACTCAACACTTGCAGGGCAAAAGTTCCGAAATAGGCCTAAAACAAGAATGACCCATTCCACAATCCTACTACACAAAAATAAAAATACAGTTTTCATATTAAATATAATCTATGTACAACACATCAATATGCAATTTAATTTGGTCTCGCTTTTCGAGAACCAACCGAGTCACGGAGAAAACACCCAAAAATTTCTTCTGTCACCACCGGTTCACACCGAAAATAAAATATTTTGTTTCGTAAACAACAAGTGCCTCCATTTCATCAGTGCTCTACTGGCACGGGCACGAAAATCAATTCAGAACTTCAATTCACATTTTTCGTAATTATTTATTCTTAATGTATTATCATCTATTCTTATGAAGTTCACCTAGCTTTGCCACCAAGTAAAAATATCTTAAAATTTCAAAACAAATTTTTCGCCACTCCCCAATCAAACATCAAGGCCACAGATCAAATTTCAAAAATTTTTCAAATCAATTTATAAATTTCCAATTATTATCAACATTTTTAAAATATTTGTAAATAACAAGTCATCAAAGTACCAATTTTTTCAAAATTTCAAACATTTGTAAATAAGTAAGTGTCATCTCAAAATTCACTAATTTTCATTTAATTTCGTTAAATTATTCTTAAATTCAATAAATTTCTCTTAAAATTAAGTTGCCTGTCAAAGATGTAATTAAGTTATTTGAAGTCAAGGACGAAATTCAATCATTTAAAGAAAAAATCTTTTTCTCAATGTTATTTCACTTTTGCACCAATTCTCAATGTCAATTTATTAAGTGCAAACAAAAAATTTAAATGTGCAACTCCTAATTAGATGAAATCCAAAGTTTATTTTTATAGTTAATCATTACGTTTTCAATTTAAAATTCTTAAATTCAAATCAAAATATTTTTAAGTATGGATTTCAGAAAGTAAATATGTAAAGTAAAATTCAAAAAAATTATCAAGTAAATTAACTTGTGGAATCCAATTTAAAAATTCAACATTTCTCAAAATAAATTAGAGTTCACTGACTCTTACTAGATTTCCACATAAGGTAAACAAACTTTTAAAATGTTCTTATTTCATTTTAATTCAAATTGTGGAACACATTCTCAATGTTTCATATATTTCCGTAATTAACTTAAGAGTTTCTTTACTCTATTCCGTTCCACATTTCCAGTAAATAAATCATTATATAATCTTAGAATATTTCAATTTGCATTAATTATTTGTGGATTCACTTTCCACACATCAATATTATATTTGTGATTAAATTTAGAGTTCCTCTACTCTAATTCAAATTTCCACAAAACCAGACTCCATTCAATTATTTTATTATATTTTTTTTTCTAAATATTTCATATTACCAACCGGAGTCGCAAAATTATTCTAAGTTTTTAAAATATCTCAATTTCAGTTATTTTGTAATGCAATTATCTTTTATTATTCAAATTCTAATTCAGTTAATATATTTTTAGATGTTAAAAGCATTCACTTCAATTCAATCACACAAACAAAAAATTTCTACAAACCAAAACCTATCGAAAGTAGGTCAAATGTTTCTCATACGTCAACAGAATTATTTCATTTTCGCTCTGCACCATGCAGGAATGTCTAGAACGGGGGGGAAAGAACATTTCGTTTACACATTCGGCGTCAGCTCATTATCGGCTGAAGTAAACACAGCTCTTTTAAACTCAATCGAAAACCCAGAGCCCAGGAACAAAACTTTCTATTTCTTTTCGTAATTAATTTCAGAAACAATATTATTTTTCTTATTCAATACCAAAGGGGGATCAAGGGAAATCTGAGGCCGAAAATACATTTCAAACTTTAAATTCAATATCAACGTTAATAAATAAGTCACTTTTCGACTTTTCTCAAAATATTTTCAAATTAAATCATTTCATTTTTCTTATTTTTAAAACATTTCTCCACAATTTCTCTTTAATATTTCGACATTATATTTTCAATTTTTCAACATTTTATTTTTCAATACCTCACCTGCGAGCAACTCATTCTGACAGAATTTTCAAAATTTTTAACAAAACCTCGCCGGACACAATACGGAATTGAGCAAATATTCTGACCAACGGTTCTTCCCGAAACAAAATTTTTTTTCTTTTTGAGCAAGACTTTTCATTGCTACCGAAATTAACACAGATGAGTGCAAAGGGGGATCAACCCACGAAAACAACAGTTCTTAATATTAAATACCATTCCAAACAAACAAAGCCAATTCCAACCCAAGAAACTCAACACTCCTCAAAATTGTTTGTGAGGCAATTCTGAGCAACAAACACTGAACACAAACCAGTGAAAACGGGTCGACTTCCGTAATCACAACAAAACAAAACAGAACTTAGGAAGGTCAAGACACGAAAATAGATATTTAGCGAAAATGTTTGGATGCAAAAATTTTAGCAAGGAGGCAAAAACAAACAGGTGGAGAATCAATCATTTCATTTAATCATCCTGAGGCAAACAAATCAATTTCAATCACTCACAAGCACTCAGGGAAAATAAATATACAAACATGGCTCTCAGTCCCACACAAACACATTTTCACAAGTTGACTTTTCAAAAATATCATTTTTCATAAAATTACTATTTATTCTCAATATAAAACCGTGGAACAGATTTTTCATTTCTTATTCATAAATTCTATTATTTTCATATCTTAACTGTTCCAACAATTATTCATTTTTTTTTTTTCAAGTCAAAATTTTCATTTCAATTCTAAGTCAACATTTTTCAATAAATTTACCCCTTTTTCGAAAAAAATTCCTGGCTCATCCCCGAATCATTGAAATGACACAGTACATACATTTCATTTTGTTAATACACAATTTTTTCACTTTATATATTTTATGTACTTATTTAATATTTCATCTGTAAATATCACCATCAATTATGTGTCAATATAATACTTATATATGAAAATCAATTATTTCTATTCTATTTCAGTTTACCATAATACAATATTTTTCATTTACCGTACTTAAATGTACTCTTCTCTTTATTTATCATAAACAATTCACAACTCATTTATTTTACTCAATAATTTACGTGATCAAAAAGGACCTTTATTTTATTATTATTATATCTTTTTCATGAAAACTCAAATTTACAATTTTTGGTCCATCAACTCGAGTCTGTCTGTCATACAGAACTCAAAACTTGTGTGCTCTCTTGGCTATACAACAACAAAACTTTTTTCACACGGAATTATTTTTATTTTCTCACGTAATTATTTTTATTTTTAAACTCGTCCTATTTATCAAATTTCTATATGTCATAATCGGTATGTTATAAAACACAGGGTGTAAAATCAAATCATTAAACTATTTAATATTTCAGTATTTAATATCTTAGTATTATTTAAAATTCAAATATTTAATTTAAGCATTTATAATCAATTTACAAAATTTTTCGATCAAATCTCAAGAACAACCCTCACTTCCAGTTCAAAATTTCAATCCATTTTTAACCATCTAACATTCCATGAGACTCGGACTCTGCAAACCCCAAATTTCATTCTTATTTTTTGCATTTGGGAAAGGGCTCAATGAGCTCGTCGTAATAAACTTTTTTTTTTTTTTTTTTTTTTCATTTGCAGCGAATCTCCTCGCATAAACTCAAACAAAAATTTCAAACCGAAACAAGAAGAATTCTCAAAATTCAAAAGCGAAAGTTCTTTTAAACAAATATTTACATTTAACTTTCTTATATATCCAATTTAATTTTCAATTTAATTAATGTCAAGTTCTTAATTTAATCAATTTCTTAATTCTTAATTTTCACAAATTTTTCAAAGTTTGTAACATTTCTTAAAACATTTTTACTGTCAGCTACTTCATATGTATTATTACTTTATATCACTCTATTATACACCCCTCAACAAGTCATAATAAAATAAATATATATGGAATTTCTCATTTTATTTCCGTGCAACTTTTGCACCATTTTTTTTTTCCCAAATCTGGCTATGTGTCACTCTGCACATACCAACAACAAATTACTTTATTTTTTTTCACTTCACAATATTTTTCAACACTAATATACTCAATCATTCTATTTCTGATATTATTTTCAATAACACAAGTCACTATCATGTAGTCGTAATCTGGTAGTCATAATTAAGGATTGTCATATCAATGCAGGTGTACTTTCGATTCAGATTCAAGTTAAACAATTTATATTTCAATTTACAGATTTTATTTTATTTTATTTTTCGAATGAAATTTCAGAAGACGGCCTCCATTCTCGGCCCAAATTTTCAATCTCAAATTCTAAACCAAACTGAACACACGGAGTTTCGAAAACTGCCAACCCAATTTTTGGGGGAAAAGCTCAACAGAGCTCGAAGATAATATTACAGCAAGATTTCAAAAATCCCACACATTAATACTCTCAAAATTCAGATCAAAAACAGAAGAATTCCACAAAATTTCAAATCGAAACCATTTCTCACTTTAGAATTTTATACCATTTAAATTCAATTTTTTTAAAGTAATTCTTCAATTAAATTTTCAATTTTACCAGCTTTATATATTATTATAGTTAGTAATTTTCATTTATCATAAAAATTTTCAGATTCTAAACAATTTTCCAAAACTGTATTCTTAACCATTTTTATCGTACACCAAGCATTTTCGTTTTACACCATGCCACTTTTCACCAAGATTTCACACATTTTAAATTAATTTTCTGTATAAATACTTTTTTACAATAATTTCATAAATAATGCATACAAATTTTCAATAACAAAAGTGTGCAACTCTCCAAACCAAAACTCAAACCATACCAACGGTCCAGATTTACCAAAAATTTCAAAACTCCATACAACAAAATTTTAAAAACACAGGCGCTCGAGAGGGAAGGTCAAAGGCACCAATTGTCATAGCGGGTTCCGAGGGCATCTCGCAACGGATTCCCGCCAGACACGGCTGACCGAGAAAGTCTAACTTTCTCCGAATTTCATACCCAGGTTCGAAACACACCTCCCGTCAGTTGGAGGATTCCAACTGATGACCTGTGAAGGAAAACCCAACCAAAAACCAAGGTAAACAGAATATATACCTTTACCTTAGGAACTCCACCAAGCTGAAAAATACATAATCAACACAAATAAAGACTCAATTTAATTTCTAATCTTCATTTATTTAAATATTTAGGAAAAAGGAGTTAGCATTCAATTTCAGAAATATACTAGAATTAAAACCACTGGACCGTTTCCATCCAAAAATCATCGGCTCCTTGCCGGCATTAAAATATCTATTCAAGGTATTATTAATTCCAAATTTTACATATAACAGATACACTTATTAAAACACTGGTATGGTCAAGGAGAGGAATCACACACTCGAGGAACGCTTAATTATCAATTTAATTCAATTTAACTAATTTACTTCAAAGCATTATTTTTCTATTAAATCAGCTCTTGAGGAATCTTGAGATCAATCATCAGGCGGGTCACTTCACCGGAACACAAGACGGTCGAGGCAGCAGCCTCCAATTGAAAGTTCGCTTACCTCCATATCAGGAAGGACTCATAAGGATCGAAGACCAAACATCCGTCAGAGTTCCCTCGGGGAAAAACTTCCTCCGACCAAGGAGAGGCGGCAGGACGGTTCGAAGGGTTCGAGCAACGTGGCAGGACGGTTCGAAGGGTTCGAGCAACGTCTCGCACAGGGATCTACTTCATCACGATCTTCTTTCACATCGGTCTCCAGGCAACCGGAACAGGAGGTCCCCGGTCAGTCAACGGCGGCAGCAGGCGAAGAGGCTCGGTACCAACGAAGTCGAAGACCCAATCACCGAGGTGGCGATGGTAGCGGCGGTGGCATCTCCCCCGACCCTCACGACACGGTAACTCAACCTGGGGGCCAAGTCCCGCGTCGACGTGAGTTCGCAGATGTTTCCAGGGAGAGAGCCCCGAGTCCAGAATCACTCAGCTTAAATACATTCCAGATGGATCCAGAACCCGTCCAATCAAAAATATCAAGGGCTCACAACTTCTCCTTTCTTCCAATACAAAACTTCACTGCTTTCAAACACATCCAGGGATCCGCCCCCTTCAACCGACGAATTTCAAGGCACGTGTATAACCACACGAAATCCAGCACAAGATTGCATCATCCAACAAAGCGAAAAAACATGGAGACAACTGTCTCCACCCGCAAGCAAGTGCGACCTTGAGCGACGTACGTTGTTCCTCGAGTGTGAGAGAAATATTATAGCATGAAAATGGCCACAATTCGAAACAGATTCAGATATATTTAAATAAGATAAAATGACGAGAGGGTTCCAGGACACAAATTAATTAAATAAGAGTTTAAAAAGTACAGATATTATATAATTTACAAAGGAGTGACGAATTCCGTCACGACATAGCTGCCGTCATCAGATGTTTTACTTATAAGATTAGTAAAAAGGAGAATATTTCATAAAGCCAATACTATTTTGAAAATTTTTGGAGGATGTATCTATCTATCCGCGCCGCGTAGTGAACGTTTAAGTTGATTTTAGGGATGAATCTGAGATATTAAATTAGGGAATAATACGGCCACTACTTAAAAATTTTAGAATATAGCAGTACTAAAAATAAGAGCTTTTAGTGCAGATTATTCTTTTAAAATGTAAATTTTTAGGTGGACATTGGCTGTGAAAGAACGAGAAATATTATATAATTACTTTACGACGTGAAGTTAATAAGATAATGGTAAAACATGCATTTAAGTCGAAGGGATTTTCAAGTAGTGATTTATTATGACTTTCGTCAAGGGTTGACACAGGTGGTGGGACACGGCCATCTAAACAGCTGCTCCAGTCTTCGGACGAGTCGGACGGTCTGGGTCTGCAACAGGTGGTGGGGCAGCTCAGTGGTTAGTGCGTGAGGAGTTCACGCGGACGACCCGAGTTCGATTCAAGACTCTTCTCAAACTGTCTCCGTGTTCACGCGGAGTTCGGACACGTTAAATATGTGGGTCTGTAAGTTCTTCCGAGAGGTTTGTGGAAATGAAAGGAGGGTATGGTTCCTGTGGATGCCGCCTGGACCAGTCTAAATTGGGTGGCACTAATAAACCGTTTATTTCCTGATTTTTCATTTTTTTTCGAGGCACAGTAAATTGTATATAACTGAATCAGCGGGTACGAAAATGCGACTGTAGTTCTAATTCTATTTTGTATTTCCATTAATAGGACATGATTCATAACTAAAAGAATTTTTCACGAGAAAATTTTATAATGAAAATAATGTTTTTTGAAAATGGTCCTTAATTTTTTGTACTCTATTAAGCACAGCTAGAAAAAATGAAAATACATGTATTCTATAAAAATCAAGAAATTAAACAGAATTTCTATATTAAACTGTTTAATATAAAAAATTCACAGATAATGGTCTGAGCAGTCTTCTGTAAAAACCAGATAGTTAAACAGAATTTCTATAGTGAACTGTTTAATATAAAAGAATCACAGATTATGCTCAAAAATAACTTCAGTATATGTCTCTTATTAATGTTAAGAGAAATAATCTAAAAGATTAATGTGTTTTCAAAAAGCAACTTTCTCGTCTTCGGATGAATGAGAACTAATTAAGAAGGTTTTAAATTAGAAATGTCGCTCTTACAAGAGGCTGTACTTGATTAAACTTGGTGGATAAACAACCACTGAAGGGGAAAGCCAACCTAATGTTGGTTATGGATGATTCTAAGCGAAGATATGATTAAATATCATTTGAAGTTGCATAAAGAGTTATTGTTTGTTCAAAAGTTTTACGTACAGCATATTTAAAACATGGTTATGAAAAGTATCAGCTTGAAAAGCAGAACTGTTATTTAATGCAACTTTAATAACATTACTGAATTAATTTTATAATAACACTGAATGATTAAATGATGTGATGAAAAGTATTAGATTAAAGGGAGCAATTTTATTTAATTTAGTTTTCATAACATCACTTAATGTAACAGTAGTGTAATAACAGTGTTTTGTATCAACATTGTAATATAACAACTGTGTTATGTAACAACAGTGTAATGTAATAAAAGCGTAATGGAACAACAGTGTTATATAACAACAGTATAATATAACAGTGTTATGTAACAACAGTATAATGTAATAACAGTGTTGTGTTACGACAGTGTAATGTAACAAAAGTGCAATGCAACAACGGGGTTATGTAACAACAGTGTTATGTAGCAGTGTAATGTAACAAAAGTGAAATGTAACAACAGTGTTATGTAACAACAGTATTATGTAACACCAATGTAATGTTACATCAGTGTTGCGTAACAACAGCGTAATGTAATAACAGTGTTATATAGCAACAGCATAATGTAACAACAGTGTTAAGTAACAACAGTGTAATGTAACAACAGTGTTATGTAACAACAGTGTAATGTTACAAATGTGTAATGTTACAAATGTGTAATGTAACAACAGTGTTATGTAACAACAGTATAATGTAACAACAATGTTATGTAACAACGGTGTAATGTAACAAAAGTGTAATGTAACAACAGTGTTATGTAACAACAATGTAATGTTAGATAAGTGTTGTGTAACAACAGTGTGATATCAGTATTATGTAACAACAGTGCAACAGCAATGTAATGTAACAACGGTGTAATGTAACAACACTTGTAACATTATTGGATATGAAACTACTTTATAAAAAAGTATCAGATTGAAGAGTAGAATTCTTTTAAATTGACCTTTAATAATGTTACTTATTTTAATTTTATATAATGTCAGATTCCCCCTATATTTTTATTAACTCCAATTAGACTCTGTTTGTCCTTGCCTTTGACATATTTTACAGACTCATTTTCGTCCCTCAGAGAAAGTAGAGTGACGCACATAATTTCATTATGATAAATATTTTCATCTACAAAATTTTTATGCCATTACCTTACATCGTTATGTCATTTGCGTATGTTATATTTAATGGATTCATTCTCATCTCTAAATCATCAGTCGTTGATTTGCATTTTTGGGGAGGCCTTAAAATGAAGTAATTTAGTACATTTAATATAACGCTTATAATGTGTTAATAATATATATTATGCTTCAACAGCAATGGTAATTATATGAATAATTATATTATTATATGAAGACTTCCTATTACATTAAAAAAACGTTAATTTTGAATAAAGACTTTAAAGGCCAAATTTATTACGGGTACTTCAAAGTTGAGATTCTTGAAAATATCTAATTTAAAGTATGTTATATTCCATTAAAAACTAATTGTATGGTATTAGATGGCCAATATAAAAATCAGGAAGGAGATGATAAAAATGTAGACTATTTCGGAAAGAATCCGGCGATTTTTCCTAGAAATAATTATTTTAATATGTGTAACGGCATACTTGTGTACAGTGGTGTGGGAATGAAAATATTAAATTTATTAAAATAGTTGTAATTAGATTATTGCATTAACCACTTCAAATGTCTTATAATTAATACGACTATTTATACAAAATGTGTGTGTGTGCGTTGTTAAAGAAATCTGATGTGGGCAACACATGACTTTTCTTATATTTACTACTTTTACAGTTAAAACAAATGTTATTCTTGTAGTAGATACTTATATTCTTTCCAAGATATTGAATTTTCTTCAATTAGTCTTCATTTTCATTGATTTAGCATCATTTTTATCAATTTGGCGAGATTTTTGTTAATTTGGCAACAATTAAAAATGTCGCCAAGTTGGCGACATTCCGCCAAATTCGTCGCCAAAATCTCGCCAAGCGTTATGGACGGAGAAATAAGTTATTCTTACAGCAGATAAATGACTATTTGCGTTCAAATACAAAAGTATTACTCTATCTTTTTTCATGAATGGAACGAGCTAGATCCACGAGAATGATGTCACCCAATTTATCGCATGACATTACATATGAAAAGTGAACATGTTTCTCAATAGGAAATATATTTTTTTTTTGTTTTATATAACTTTTTGATAATTTTTTTGAAAAATGTACAATATCTCGAGAACGGTTCATGTTAGCGTTCTAAAATTTATGTCAATCGTTTTCTAATGAAAAATTACATAAGAAATGTCTATTTGCGTAACTTTATTAGCAGTTTTGATTTTTTGACGATTTTTTCAAAATTTCACTCAAAAATTTAGGGGGGTTCTGAACATTCGATTACGTATAAAAACAATAGGCTTCCAGTGTTTACGGATTGTGATTTTTGTACCAAATTTCGTTCGAATCGGTCCATTCGTTCGTCAGTTATCGCCTCCACAGACTCCCTGACACACACACACACACACACACAGACATCACTTCAAAAATGTTTGATTCGTGATAAGGGTTCTTGAAACGTGCTCTCCCGTCGAAAACTCGGTTTTTTCTTTTTTATTAAATATTCAGATAATAATGATTTCTCAATATTAAATAAACATCACAATACCTTTTATCCATCGAGCACAAAGTAGCTACGTTAGGAGTTGGTGGTACATTCGTCGGTTTCTTTTTCATGGGCTTGCTTATAATCAAATTGACCAGCATGTCCTTATATGTAACACATCCTTCGCTTTTGGAACATTAGGCCATGCTCTTTTCACATCTTGATCACAAGGCAGTCACTTGGTTGGTGATATGTTTGGGATGCACTTTCCCACCTAATCAAAGTCTGTTATTGGGGTTCTCCCTTGCAGCACATGATTTCTGCAAAACAGCTCATTTATTACAGTGTCATAATTTTGAGTACCCTCCTACTTTTGGAGACACATAGTCTGGCGAATTGTTATGAGCACTTAGGTATTTTTGGCCCCGAACTCTACTTCTGGCTCATAACTTGGCTAGTACATGTGTCGTCACAAGTACTTTCTGTCTGTTTCCCCTGTTCTCAAATAATTAAACATTGTTGTATTTTCAAATATCACGATATAACCACAATGCCTGTTTTCCTAATCACAATATGCATTTCTCATTTATGTTAATAGGAAGGATCTAACTGATCACTACCTTTTTGTGAAACAACGTTCACAACTTCGGAATTTGAAAACATTTGAACAATCACTTCGTTATATCATATATCAATAACTAAAAGGCGGTTTCTTTACCATTATGAAATCAGAAAAGCAAGCACAGTCCTCATAAATTGAAATATTCCAAGATTTATTCTATGAATAATAATATAAAATGCAGTTATTTATTGCGTTAAGAAAAATAATGTAACATCTTTCGCCTTCGGCTGAATGAGAGCAGTACTAATTGTAGCGTTCAAAATTAGAACCGTCGTCTTTGAAAGTGAAGTGTACTTGATTAAACACAGTTGCTGATACATAATCTCTGAAGTGGTAAATAAACTTAATGTTGGTCTTGGACGTATTTAATAACAGCAGAAAACGTTAGAACTGATTTTGAGATTGCAGGAAGTGATAATGCTCGTTCCTGAGAAGGTTGAAACCTGAAAACCGTGTTTTACAAGAACGTAGAAGATGAAGTGGTATGTTTTACTTCACTTCACTTCAATTTCATTTTCATGTAATTACTGAAAAAAATTATTTCACATAATCAGATATAAAAACCATAACGTAGAAATTCGTAATTTTTCGAAGTTAAAAGTTTTAAATATTGAAATTTGTAAGATGTTAAAATTTGTAAAATAATAAATGTTAAAAAAAAATGGAAAGTTGTAAAATGCTAAAATTTGTAAAAAATAAAAGTTTCAAAAATTAAAAGTTGTGAAAAGTAAAACATGAAAACCTACATAGTGCTCAGAATCATGTACAAAAACTCATTGACATTACAGTATGAGCAACTCGTAAAATATTTCTTTTATTTTTTTGAGTTTTTTACTTCCATATTTTTATAGCTATGCTGTATGTTTATTATTTAAACAAATATCAATATATCTGGGAGAGTTACTGGTTTTCAGCAGCATGTGTTGATACAATTTATTTTCCATATTTTTTCTTTAGTCATTGTCAAAGGTGTTATTTATTCTAAAACTTTTTTTAATACTTATTAGGTAGTAAACCAGGCGCGATTATTAAGGGAAGTCGCGGGGACTCACTGAACCAGTGAGTAAACACCCCAAGTTATATTTTTGTTAACATATTTATTACAATTTCTATTGAAAGAATCTGAATTTTTGGTTCAATTAAATCGAGAATTATTGAAAATAATTATTGGAAAATGTCACTAGATGACAACACTACAGCTTGCATCGGAGAAGGAGGATTCTATGAAAGATGTAGTGCATAGAATTTTTAAGGGAAAATACAGGGATATTTGTTAAAGCCGCGTCCCTTTTGCCGGCTTGTAATGAGGGAACGAATGGAATGGGAACAATATTAGCCATTTGGCGTGAAATAAAACATATATTGCAGTTTTAGCCATGATATGTGTCGCGTTTTGCAAGCGCTTTTTGCCAAAGAGAAATAGAAGAATTGTAAAACATGAGGAGGGATCTCTCAAATTGGCTCATATCGCTAATTTGGCTTCAGTTTTCTACATTTAAAAATGTGTATGTTCTCTCTTTCGTGGTTTTTATGAGTAAATTTGGAAGTTTAAATAAACATTTGAAAACAAATTACTCTTTTTTGTAATTTTGATTTCTTTTATTAAATCTATTAACCTAGTTCTTTCAGTTTTGGTTCATGGTGAAATCGTATTAGATTTAGAAAATTGAAATCTAAAAAATTTTGATAGATGTTTTTTTTTTCTTTTAATAAGTGAGTTGAATAAGTGGGGGTTAATTATGATATTTTAGGGGTTTCTGTCCATCGTGAGTAAAATAGAACAATCAGTTTTGAGGGGCCACTTGTCTGTCTTACTTCTCACCTATTTAATATTAAAAAATATCTGAAAATTAAAGAATATCTAAATATTTATTAAAAATTTTTTAAATTAAATTTCTAACATGATCCTTTTATCTGACGTTATTTTTCTGGAGATTTTGGCCCCCCGCTAGCGATTATATTGCTCACATACCCCATGGACGTATATTTTAATTGAGGTAGCACCTTATATTTCTTATCTAGACTTCTTATTCAGCGATTTTTATTCTGATGATGTTGTCATGTCGCCATTCTGTGCGCCATGAACATTTTATGTTTTGCTGAGAGAAAAGCTCTCTTTTCCTTCGTGCCTGTACCGGAGTTTCGTTAGCACTTGTTCGTATTGATTTTACATTAAAAGCTGTGTTTTGTGTGGGACCAGTTGATATTGGGAAGATCACTGTCTCTGTGTTGTGTGACGTAGGATTTGGTGAGGAGAAATTCTGTTGCCGTGCGCCTCTGCCTGCCAATCAGGAAGCGGCATTTTGGAGAACTTCGGCATTTTTTTTGCTTGCTCGCTCTCTCTTCTTGGACGGCCCTTGCTGGGTGAAGACGTGCGGAAATCTTGTCTTAAGATTAAGACAAAGCCTTGGCCGAAATGGCTAATTTACGTCGGCGGAATATTTGTTTCGAATAGGAAACTATTCCATGAAGATGAAGCAAGTCCAGTTCCTGCTAAATTCAACTCTTTTGGCATTTTTTCTAAAATTCTTTTTTTGTTTTAGGAACTCCCTTGAGTCTGACGATTTTGAAGTTTGGAGGAATCTAAAAACCTGTGTAATATGAAGGATTTCATTTCGGACTATGAACTCGATGTTTTGCTGGATATATTAATTCTTCTATTATGGAAGGAAACGTTTTGACGAACTTTCTGTTCTGAACCGTTCCATGAACTTTTGGGAAACTCTACCGTTTCTTATTGTTTTACTCGAGTCTGAGGTAACCTAGTATCATAATATTCAAACTTAAATTCCGAGTGGAAGGAAATTGTTAATTGAAGTACAGGCACATGGAATTAAGTAACTTAAATATAACTTCAATTTTGATATACTATAATTATTTTGGTTGTTTGAATTATTGAGATAAACTGATTAAATGAGTAAATTGAGAATGTTGAATATTGAAATGATATAAGTAAAAATACCTTTTTAATTGAGAAAAGATTTAATTGTTAAAAATTAATAAATATATATTTTATTTGATTGATTTAATCTATGTGTGTTTATTCTCGCATTCCTTTATTTTTCTCTCCTCTTGCTTGTTATCATCTGGAATTTAATTCTTCCAGACAGGGAAATGTTTGCACACAACGTAATGTATCCTGGGTCATTGGTTCGAACCACTATGGCGTTTACAGGTGGTGACGACCGTTTCCACAATGTCTATAATTTTCGCAGCATATATATAAATGTCATCTGAATATACATATTTTGTGTCAATCGCTTGGGCGGAACTTTTAGCTTAACTAGCCCCTAAAATTTTATATCTCGTTTCCTAATTGAGCGATTTTGGTTTTGCTAGTGGCTATAGACTCTGCACCATTTTTACATGTCACCTGGATATGCATCTTTAACGTGACAAATCCTTGAGCGTAACTTTCACTTCAGTAGCCCCACCCCCAATTTTCTATCTCGCCTTCCCAATCACCGATTTTGATTTTACTTCAAGTTATATTCTCGTAACCATCTGTACGTATGACCAGAATATGCATATTTTTAGACAGCTTCCTGGACGTAACTTTTAGTTTAACTAGCCCAAACAATTTTACTTTATTATAAATCAGGATTATTTAATGTTTTCACTAGGACGGGTGCGTCCATATTTGTCCAGGAATGGTATTAATGAGCGAGTAGGTGGGAGGTATGTTATTTTAATTATCTTAATAATACACCCGTCGCTATACACAATACACAACCATATATATAGAGATACAATATATATATATATATATATATATATATATATATATATATAATATAAAGCCAGTAATTAAATTCACAGTTGAATTTATTTCCTATGCATATCCACTAGAATCTAAGGCACTACTCAGGAAAAGGCGCCGACTCTCAGGCGCCCTTGGGCGGAACTTTTAGCTTAACTAGCCCCCACAAATTTATATCTCGTTACCTAATTGTTTCATTGATTTAGCGTAATTTCTATTGATTTAGCGTCATTTTTATCCATTTGGCGAGATTTTCTTTAATTTGGCAACATTTAAAAAGTCACCAAGTTGGCGACATTCCGCTAAATTCGTCGCCAAAATCTCGCCAAGCGTTATGAGCGGAGAAATAAGTTATTCTAATAGCAGATAAATGATTAATGGCGTTCAAATACGAAAGTAATACTCAAAGTATTTTTTCTCATTAATGAAACGAGCTAGATCCACGAAAATGATCTCACCAAAATTATCGAATGATATTACATATGAAAAGTAAACATGTTTCTCAACAGTTAATATTTTTTTCAATTATGTGATTTTTTGATAAATTTATTTGAAAAATGTGCAATACCTCAAGAACGGTTCATGCTAGCGTTCTAAAGTTTATGTCAATCGTTTTCTAAGGAAAAATTACATAAGAAATGTCCATTTGTGTAACTTTATATAAAGTTTTGATCTTTTGATGATATTTTTCAAAATTCCACTCGAAAATTTAGGGGGTTTTGAACATTCGATTGTGTTTAAAAATAATAGGCTTCCAGTATTCACGGATTGCAAATTTTGTATGAAATTTCATTCAAACCGCACCATTTCTTCGTGAGATATCGTTTCCACAGACTCACTGACGCACACATGCAGACATCACCTGAAATGTTCGATTCGTGATCAGGGATGCTTGAAACGTGCTCTCCTGTCGACAACCCGAATTCAAATTTTCAACTCTGCCATAATACTTTCTTTATACATTACACTATGTATATAAGGAAAATAACAAGCTTTCAAAATTTACTTCGACCCATTTGAAGAATAAATTGACTACTGGTGTACAGTGACTGAAAAAATCGTACAAAATTTAATTCACATTTCCATTGATTATTCACACAATTTTGCTTTCAGAAAACTTGCATTTGTCATAACGGTTTCCCGCTCGACACGGCTGACCGGAGAATTCTAACATTCTCCAATTTTTACAACCCAGGTTCGAAACTTCTCTCGTCCGCAAGTAAAACTTACAGATGACCTGCCGCAAATACAAAGCGTAATAATAATAAACCCTTACCTTGAGTGGAAGATTCTTCAGCTAAAGCATGGATATAGAAAACACAGAATATTGCAAATAATCACTAATATCCAAACTCAATAAGCACACAGTAATTAACTAATCCAATCTTTATTAAATACGTAATTAATAAGTTATATTATGGAGTTACACCTATTCCTAAATTATATCTACGCACTGGACACCGGCAGGATATTATAACACAATTTGCCAGCAAATGATAAATATAATACCAAGAATTTAATACGTTACGTGGCACACTCATTTCATATAGAACCACAATTGAATAAAATAAGGTATGGTCTAAAGTATGGTAATAGGCAGACAAGGGCAGAGCACAGGAGAGAATTATAATCACAAATAATAATACTATTTAGAATTGCAGATTCTAGGAGTTAACACACGGATCTGTAAATATGATAGTTCTCCGTTCTTGGAGATATCTGTTAGAACTTAAGGAATTTCGGAGAAAGTCTAATGGCTCCGCCAATGCATGTAAAGGAGCTTACCTTCGTACACAGGATAGTGTGAATAGGAGAGAATTACGTCATTGATTGCTCACAGTACAGGTCATCTCAGTTCCCGGTCCGGCAGGGACGAAAAGGCATCGCAGAAGATCTAAGTCGGCGTATCAGATGAATTCTCGGACAGATGTTCGGGCATGAGAATTTTTCGGCAATGTCCGGCAATGCTACCTCGGACCCCTTCTTCTCCGTGGCGGCGGTGGCGACATTCCCAACTCGCGAACCCCGGATTCCGCAGTGAGAGTCGGATCCCGGAGCTCTGGGCGAGCATCGAAAGTAAATTGAACTACCACATCTCCGTGTAATATTCAGGATGGGAATGCGCGACGAACTTTTGCGTTCCAAGCTTATATAACCTTCCGAGACTCACAGGACTCAGAACCAAACAAGAAAAAACATACATGCCGAGAAATAAGTTCTCACCATCAGCCGCAGGCTTGCCCCGACACTCAGTCTAGACTTTCAGTACGTTGGACCGCTTGCATATACATAGAACAATCGAAACCTTTACATTACTTCCGATTTCAACTGCCGAAGAACATGTACATATGAAATCTTACTAAGCTTTTCATCACCCGAATGCAGACCTTGAACTTATAAACGTTAAAAGAATTAAAATGGCTGAATATTCTTTTGAAACTGATAGATAAATGTAGAATAGAAATTGCATATATATAAGACGAGAGGGATAAATAACAGGGTTGAATATTGAAGGATGCATAAAAATATAGATATAAAAATATAATATAGATTTCCATGATTTTGACATATTTTTACACAGGTGTCGAGAGATTAAGAAATCTCGTCACAACACTCCTCCCCTCCTCGAGGCAAAAAAATCTGACTAACAGGAGGATTTTTTTTCATCACAGGATGTAGGCGCAAGTAGTTATAAGGTCCTTGAAGTCGATCGCACCTTCAAGTGGAATTTCAGTAAAAATTTTGAGAGATGCAGTCGGCCAAAACTACATCAGAGTTCTCGGCACGAACACCATCCCACATGGGCGCATGTCGAAGAACCAGATCCAAAAGGAACCTAAAATTGACTGCAAATCAGTCGATAACCCTAATAGCTACAAGCCCTTTACAGAAGTTCACAATATGTGAAATACCAATTATAAATTAAATAAAAATTCCAAAAATTAGTTTAAATATGTACATAGTATTCCTCAAGTCAACCAGTTAAATAAATTTTTAAATTTCCATAAATAAAATTTTTCAAATCAAACCTTCAAATCAATTTTCAAAGTATAAAAATATTTTCCAATTTTCATCAATTAAATTTCAATCCATAAAATATTTCATATTCCTTATGTATTCAAATTATTTAAATATTAAAATGTAAACATGTGGTCAGCAGCAAATATCAGTTCAGTATATCAAGTGTTATTTATTTTTAAATTCTTGTAAATTAAAATTTTATGACCACTGCAAATCATTAACTTCTCGAATAATCAAAGTGTAAAACAATAACCTTCCCTTGCAGCTCCTAATTCCGAAATTGTCTAAGTAGACACAGCAGCAATTACAATACATATCTTTAAACATTAATATAATATAAATATAAATACAGATTTAAATTAGGAAAGACCATACCAAAAACAATAATTTTCAACCTACCTTGTCCAGTGGTTTACAATAAATCAGAATTCTTATTAAGTGTCTATTTGACACGACAATTTTTAATCAATATTTAACAATAAATATCTTCTTGACCATCAGCAATCAGTCAGCTGTCATGTAGATGACCACAAAAAGGCAAATAATAGTAATATTTTATATCAACAGTGACACAACACCAATTCTTAACTTTTTCAAATTTCACATAATTTCATCATTTCAAAATTATCAACATATTTTATTCAATATTTCTATTATATTTTGAAAATATCATTTCAAAAATATCACATTATATGTTCCATTCTTTTATAGTAAATTATTTTTTTTTAAATCAATTGTTTCTTTTAAACAATATTACTCATTTATACATAAACATCAAACATCATTCTATACCAAGTATTTATTAACCTTGTGGCAGAAACGAGGGGAACTCAGTGGTCGAAAACAATTTCAACTCAATTTAGAATTAAAACATTGAAATTAAATCATTTTTCTCTTTTCCACTATATCAAGTAAAGACAGGTGGCACAAAAATAAAGAATGACCGGATGACAGAGACAGAAATCAGTTTCGAAATTATTCCTTGATATTATTCAAATATTAATTCTCAAAGTCTGTGACCCGCAATAAAATTATGTAGACAAAATGTCATACAGTAATTCAGTAAATATAATCTCTATATGTGTGTGTGTAAACAGTAATTATATTCTTAAGAAATTTCCATTTCCTAATTTTGCAAGTAATACGTAATAAAAACTTGTTAAGAAATTCTCTATTCTTAACAAAACACAAAGTAAACAAATGATATATACGATGCAACCCCAATGTGGCAGTAAGGGATTTTTTTTTCTTACTCCACAAACACCGAAGAACTTGCAAATTAAATTGAACATCCTGAAACAAGTGCAGAAAAACCAGATGTTTTGGCACACTGGTATTCGCAATTTTGATGAAATTTAGGAGAAAGATAGTGTGTTTGCAACCACACCACCACACCTACAAGATCAGAGTGCGCGCCAACACTCAACACTTGCAGGGCAAAAGTTCCAAATAAGGGCAAAAGTTCCAAATAAGGCCAAAAGAAAGGATGTCAAAATTCCACACTTCATATACTACCCATTTGAACTCACTCTTTAAGAACCGAAACTGTCACAGAGAATTTACACCACAATATAATTTCTGTCACCACCGCGTCAATGTAGTAAATCAAGTTTTATTGTAAATAAATTGTGCCGCGAATTAAATTTGTGCTCTCTTGGCACAGGCACAAAACTCAAAGTGCTCACTGGCACAGAGGAATCTCAAGTCTCTTTTCTCGTCATTAAATATGTCATATATTATTATTTTTCCATTTCTAATGGAGTTAGATCTCACTAAACATTGCCACCAAAATTAATTCAAATTTTGAAGAAAACTTTTCACCACTCCCCAATCAAATTTTATCAATGCCACACAATTTAGTTCAAGTTCTTTAAATCAAACTAAATTTCAACATGTTACCAAAATTTTCAAACATTTGTAAATAAGTAGGTGTCACCTCATAAATTGATAAATTCTCTTTAAATCAAATAAATTTCTTTAAGATTATGTTGCCTTCTAATGTAATAATACAGCTGATGTCAAAGATAAATTTAAATTGAGTTTAATAAATTCTATTATTCCATTTTATTTCATTTGCACAAATTCTCAAAGACTCGTAATTAAATTAATAAGTGCAAAAATTTTAGGTAGTAACTCCAGAAATTACTTTGAAATCCAAATATATCCATTTGTGTAACTAACCTTCAAGTTTCAAAATATAATTCTTAAATTCAAATAAAAATTTTCAAAAAAAACAAATGGATTTCGGAAGTAAATAAGTAAAGTAAAATTTCAAAAATATTATAAGGTAAATTAACTTGTGGAATCCAATTCTTTTTTTTTTAAATTCTACATATTTCGCTCGTAAATAAACTAGAGTTCATCGACTCTTTCAGGATTTCCACGTCATATGCAAGTAAACAATGAAATTGAATGTACGTAAATAAATTTTCAGAATATTTTAATTCGAAATACAACACTTGTGGATTCGGTTTATAGATTCAATTCTATTTTCGTAATTAAAGAGTTCACTGACTCGAATTCGAAATCCACAATGTAAGATCAATATCAAGACTCCAATTATATTTCTTAAATGTCATGTATCACAAGTAACTAGGAGTCACGAAAAATATTCCAAGTTTCAAAAGAAAAATTCAATTTCAAAATGATTTCATATTTCAAATTTCATATCTTAAATTCAAATTCTATATTTCACTTTTATTTCAAGTTTCATTTCTCAACTTTTAATTCGCAGTCAAAAAGGTGTAGAATAAATATTCACGGCTTAATCCAAGTTCTCATGTCACAATCAAGCATTTATGCATAAAAAAAAGTCACAATCAAAGATAAATGTTCATGCTTCAAAACCACAAGTTGAAGCAAAACGATCATGAAAAAAAATTGTGTGGTGTCAGCAGAACGAAAAGCCAGCATTGCTTCGCGCCATCACGGATTGCAGTCTCGCATATCCGGAACAGAAGCAGCAGATTCACGATTTAGACTTTATAAACAAATGAAAAGGAAGAACGATCAAGGTCAAGATTTTTCAAACTCTTTTTCGTAATTATCGTTATTAAACATTCAATTTATCTAAAGGGAAATATTTGAAAGAGGAAGGGATACCGAGGCGAAAACCAAAATATACTTGTAATTAAATACAATGCCATAACGTAAATAAGTATTTGTATAATTCAATGGCAAACGTAAATAAATCATTCTCAAACGTAATAAGTCATTTTCAGATTATTTTCTGAAATTATTCAATATTCAATATTTTCATTTTTATATTTCAAAATATTTCTCTACAATTTTATATTAACATTTTTAACTTTTATGTTTTCAAATATCAATATTTCAACTTTGTCATAAAACATATTCAATCGTTTTTTAAAATTTTTCACTTGCCAAGTAAAAAGCAACCCATCCTCAAACCATTTTTCAAAACTTCTTAACGTTGAAAAAAATTTCCGAAAGTAAGATTTCGAGCAAGATTTTTTTTTTTTTTTTTTTTTTTTGCTATCGAAATAACATAGGCATGGGTGCAAACGGGGATTAAGAGGACATCATTCTACTCATTAATTTACCCTCGACAATAGCAACTGATGAGGTATTAGCCTTCTCATCGAATTACGCTAGTTCGATGTGATATTAACGCACATTCCAAACAAAATAAAGTAAATTTCAATCCTAAGCACATCAGCTTTCCTCAAAATTGTTTGTGAGGCAATTCGACGAAAGGAAACTTAGGAAGGTCAAGTGCACGATATTACAATAAAAATGTTTGGATGCGACAAAACAAGGCAAGGAAACAGAAAACATATATACAAGTGGAGAATCATATAGTCATCCTGAGGCATTCCAAAATAATTTACATTCATTCTCAGGGGGAAAATACGCACTCGGTCCCATTTATACATCACTTTTTCAAAATTTCAAATTTATTTTCAATAAAGTGTGGAAACAAAACTCCTCTTATTTTCAATCTTTCGTATTAACAGTTCCACAAAATTCAAAATATTTAGTATAATCAACCCCTTTTCAAAATTTTCCTGCTCTTCCCCTCATTTCATGAAATGACACCGCATTTTAAATTTTGTCACATATTATTCTATATTCATATTTTATATGAAATTTCTTTTTCATAGAGATATTAATGTTCTATATCAGTTTTTCAATGTCATTAAAATATACACAAATAGATTATTCACATTTTTCATTGAAATAATATCATCAACTATATATTAATCATGTTTTACAAATATTTCACTTACTTTGTTAATATATTCACAAACACAAGACTTTTTACCTTCTTCTCGGTAGGTACATTTCATTTGCAATTAACTCACATTATAAATTATTCACCTTCAACTTTGGTGAAACCAAAACATTTTCAATTTTATTTATATTATATTTCCACTTCCTGGGAAATCAAAACATTTTATTTTATTTTTACTTCACACTTTTTTTCTATCCACCAACACGAATCTGTTTTCCACAGAATTCACAAAATGTGTGCTTTTTAGCCACACAACATAATAAAACTTTTTTAAAACATGAATTTATATTTCCAAAACTAGGTTACTCATTATTCTAGGTTTCTCAAAATTATACTTATTTTCACATATATTTACATATTGTCACATCGGGTACTAAATTCTCAAATTTTTCAAGTCAAAGTCAGTTATGTTTTTAACCAGGGTGCATTTTCAAATTTAACACACAAGTATTTTAATATTTAAGTATTTGTATTTATATCAATATCTATAATTAGATTTAAATATTTGCAACTAAAATTTTGAGCAAAATTCTAGGAAACAACTCCCATTTCTGATCAAAAAATTCCATTTCTATTAAAAATTTTTACAACCCAGGTTCGAAACTTCTCTCGTCCGCAAGTAAAACTTACAGATGACCTGCCGCAAATACAAAGCGTAATAATAATAAACCCTTACCTTGAGTGGAAGATTCTTCAGCTAAAGCATGGATATAGAAAACACAGAATATTGCAAATAATCACTAATATCCAAACTCAATAAGCACACAGTAATTAACTAATCCAATCTTTATTAAATACGTAATTAATAAGTTATATTATGGAGTTACACCTATTCCTAAATTATATCTACGCACTGGACACCGGCAGGATATTATAACACAATTTGCCAGCAAATGATAAATATAATACCAAGAATTTAATACGTTACGTGGCACACTCATTTCATATAGAACCACAATTGAATAAAATAAGGTATGGTCTAAAGTATGGTAATAGGCAGACAAGGGCAGAGCACAGGAGAGAATTATAATCACAAATAATAATACTATTTAGAATTGCAGATTCTAGGAGTTAACACACGGATCTGTAAATATGATAGTTCTCCGTTCTTGGAGATATCTGTTAGAACTTAAGGAATTTCGGAGAAAGTCTAATGGCTCCGCCAATGCATGTAAAGGAGCTTACCTTCGTACACAGGATAGTGTGAATAGGAGAGAATTACGTCATTGATTGCTCACAGTACAGGTCATCTCAGTTCCCGGTCCGGCAGGGACGAAAAGGCATCGCAGAAGATCTAAGTCGGCGTATCAGATGAATTCTCGGACAGATGTTCGGGCATGAGAATTTTTCGGCAATGTCCGGCAATGCTACCTCGGACCCCTTCTTCTCCGTGGCGGCGGTGGCGACATTCCCAACTCGCGAACCCCGGATTCCGCAGTGAGAGTCGGATCCCGGAGCTCTGGGCGAGCATCGAAAGTAAATTGAACTACCACATCTCCGTGTAATATTCAGGATGGGAATGCGCGACGAACTTTTGCGTTCCAAGCTTATATAACCTTCCGAGACTCACAGGACTCAGAACCAAACAAGAAAAAACATACATGCCGAGAAATAAGTTCTCACCATCAGCCGCAGGCTTGCCCCGACACTCAGTCTAGACTTTCAGTACGTTGGACCGCTTGCATATACATAGAACAATCGAAACCTTTACATTACTTCCGATTTCAACTGCCGAAGAACATGTACATATGAAATCTTACTAAGCTTTTCATCACCCGAATGCAGACCTTGAACTTATAAACGTTAAAAGAATTAAAATGGCTGAATATTCTTTTGAAACTGATAGATAAATGTAGAATAGAAATTGCACATATATAAGACGAGAGGGATAAATAACAGGGTTGAATATTGAAGGATGCATAAAAATATAGATATAAAAATATAATATAGATTTCCATGATTTTGACATATTTTTACACAGGTGTCGAGAGATTAAGAAATCTCGTCACAACACATTTTAGAGACGCGCTTATACATACAGCCGTCAAGTTAAAAGATTGATTCAAGTTCTATCGTGCTTCAAACTTTTAAACACACGAAGAAGTCAACTGAAATTCAAATTTTCCATGTCATTATTATACTTTATGCATTTACTATGTATTTTACACGAAGTTAATGGGGAAAAAGAAAATGAAAATATATATAAAAATCTGATGTGAGTAGCACGTGACTTTCTTTATATAATGCAATAAATTTAATACGTTTACAGTAAAAAACAAGAAAGTTCAATCATGCTTAAAGCATTGATTATGAAACACTTTCCAACAGCAATGCAATTTTATTTAAACATGTCTAAAATGCAATACATTCCTCGGTAATATTTTAAAACTTCTCACAATACTACATTGATTTATTATATTTGAAAACTTAAACCTTCATCGATAAAAATGAACTTCATTCAAATGACGGCATTAAGATATAAATTGCCTGGTTTAAACATCTCTAAAATGTGATATATTACTCGATAATAATTTTAGAATTATCATAATACCACGATAAGTTATTATATTTAAAAACTTCATCGAAAACAACTGAAATTTATTCAAATGACGATACATAGAAAAAATAACACGCCTGGCTCTCTCTAAAAAAGCAGCATTTCATTCATAAATAATTTCCCATTCATGTCATTCATCACAATACTATAATAATTTATTTTATCTAAAAATTAAGACCATGGAGCTACAAGTAATTTAACACTATGCTTAAAACTTCATCGCAAAAAATCGTCCTTCTCTCGGTAAAGTCAATGAATATTTCTTTCATATCAGCTATGCAGACTCCATGAGCTAAATTCTTTTGCGTTAAAGAAATACAGCAATTTCTATACAACTCATCCTACATATTTTGCTGTTTACATTTTACATAAGTGAAAAATAGGCTTCGTTGTAGAAATAATCAAATTTGGATGAGCATTTAAACTCATATATATAGTATTTGCGTTGATTTAGTATGTAGATGCACAGAATTTAAACCAAAATAAGTGGTTTTAGGACGGATACAACACTCAATATGAAATAAAAAGAACTTTAAAAATCACGATTTTGAGACAAGATGGATGCCATATATCATTTTGAAGTGGATCACGTGATACTTTCATATCATGGTCACGTGATCGTTTCATATAAGAGGTGTTATTATTATTTTAATTTTTATTTAAAAAACTACTTAATATATTTCGCTGAATTTTTTTTTATATATTTTATGGAACAATTTAAATATTACATAAAAATTTCGAAGCAATTTGTGAATTTTAAATCCGCTTAAAAAAATGTTTGAAAAATTAGATCCCATAGGGCTCAATGTATTTCATTTTTTCAACCCGGGTTCAATCCAAAACTAATTGGGTGATATTATTCATTTATATTCCCATAGGTCCTACAGACCGTCTGAACAACATACTAAAATTTCATTTTGATTAAGTCATTTTTACGGCAGTTATCGTGCTAACGGACAGACAGGCAGACAGACAGAATGAACAAAGTCATAAACACTTTTCAACTTTGTTGTAAATTGTTAAAAATGATTATTCTTATAGTAGATACATATATTATTTCCAAGATATTGAGTTTTCGTCAAGTAGTCGTCATTTTCATTGATTTAGCGTCATTTTTACCCATTTGGCGACATTTTCATTATTTTGGCAACGTTTAAAAAAGTCGCCAAGTAGCGACATTCCGCCAAATTCGTCGCCAAAATCACCAAGCGTTATGGAAGGCGAAACTATTGTTATAGCAGTTAAATGATTATTGGCGTTCAAATACAAAAGTATTACTCAAAGTATCTTTTCTCATGAATGGAACGAGCTAGATTCACGAGAATGATGTCACCAACTATATCGCATGATATTACATATGAAAAGTGAACATATTTCTCAAAAGTTAATATTTTTTATTAATTTATGGGATATTTTTATAAATTTATTTGAAAAATGTGCAATATCTGGAGAACGGTTCATGCTAGCGTTCTAAAGTATATGTTAATCGTTTCCTATGGAAAAATTACATAAGATATGTCTATTTGTGTAACTTTATTTAAGGGTTTAATTTTTTGATGATTTTTCCAAAATTTCACTAGAAAATTTAGGGGGTTTCTGAACATACGATTTCGTTTAAAAACAATAAGCTTTCAGTAATTACGAATTGTAATTTTTGTACCAAATTTCGTTCGAATCGGTCCAATCGTTCGTCAGTTATCGTGTCCACAGTCTCACTGACACACCAACACCTACTTTCACCCCCCCCCCCACCACACACAGACCTCACTTCAAAAACGTCTGATTCGTGTTCAGGGGTGCTTGAAACGTGCTCTCCCGTCAAAAACTCAAATTCGAATTTTCAACCCCGTCACAATACTTTTCTTGTACATTATATGTATATAAGGAAAGTAAAAAGGAAGGAAATATGATCTATATTATTCCGCAAGTTTATCACTTTGTCTTTCTTCTCGCCTTAACTAACTTCATAATAGGTGGCGCTAACATTGGATTCTGTCGATTAGCCATTTTCAGTACTGCATTTTACGTTGCAATCAAGTTCATTACTGTTTGTGCGCAAAGTTAAGTTATGTTCTATACTAAATCCAATCTAATCTAAACAAAACGATTTTTTGCTTCCTAAAGTGCAGGAGCAATTTCTTATCCAACATGACAATTAAGCGCTTATTTTTACATTGACGGATGATGCAGTGTACCTAAAGTTAATTTATTTTACATATCTGTCAATTTTCATTTTTGAGATAAAGATGATTATCACTGAAATATGTTGTTCCATAAAAAGACTATATTTTCCGTATTAGTGCATATTTCATCTCGGACATATTTGCAGTGCAGAAATTTAGATTAATTACTCTAATAAATGCGACGCAAAAACGACAACTGTTCTTGAGAATATTTTTTATGCAATGTTTGCAACTTAGAATTAATGATCTTTCCTAGTGCGTAAGACAATTTATTTCTTTTCCAAAGACAAATTAACCACCTGATGCTTTGCTTTCGTAATAAATGTGTTCTTTGGACGAATTTTTACAATTTATATAAGAGAATGCATGTAAGTAGATACGCATAATTAATGTTCATATATTGAGTTTGTGATGTTGTCTGGCACATTAAATAAAATATATGATTATTAATTATGGAAGTTGTTCTAAATTGCTAATGATTATGAATTTACAAATGTGGGAGTGAAATCAGTCCCATTACGTTTGCATTGTTCTATAAATCATTTTATGCAATAAGCATGTATAAGATGTCGGTTTGAAAGCCATACAATAACTACAAAGTAATAAAGTTTTACAGATGAAATAAATATCACCATTATGACCAAAGCTGCATAATCTTTAGAAAAATAAAATACAAGAAACCTACTTCTGAAGTTGATTTTTGAAACCTTAACTTTACCAGTTAGACCAATAATTTTTAACACAGTATAATAAAAGTTGACAGCTTTTCATGGCTAAATTTAGCATTCTTTGGAAGGTTAAGCACCGGAAAAATGGATAAATTTAGTGAAAATGGATGTTTTCAACTACTTATAATGACTATTTATGAAATCTAGTCATTTCTGCAATGATTTTTGCCATATGTTGATCCTAGCTATAACGTATAGAATCACCTTATGGATAGCTGGCAATTATGTGTAAAATGTTAAGAAAATTTTCTGGCGAGGATTAAACTTCAAATTGTTTTTACTTTCCTTATATACATAATGTATAAGGAAAGTATTGTGACGGGGTCGAAAATTCGAATTCGAGTTTTCGACGGGAGAGCACGTTTCAAGCATACCTGATCACGAATCGAACATTTTTGAAGTGATGTTTGTGTGTGTGTGTGTCAATAAGTCTGTGGAGACGATATCTCACGAACGAATGGAGCGATTCGAATGAAATTTGGTACAACAATCACAATCCGCGAATACTGGAAGCCTATTGTTTAAAAACACAATCGAATATAGTGGCAGCTCCAGCGCATCGGAATTGCACATTCAGCAGGTGTATATCTGGACAGGTGTATATCTGCAGGTGGGTATGGTCTGGGGTGCCATATCCTTTGAGAACCGGACCCCTTTGGTAGTCATTTCTGACACACTGACAGCACAGCGGTACGTAGACAACATTCTACGACCGGTTGTGTTACCGTTCGTTTTGCCACACCCCGGACTTACTTTTCAACAAGATAATGCCCGACCGCACACTGCACATGTTACTATGAATTGTCTTCAAGCTTGCCCAACTCTTCCTTGGCCAGCTAGGTCTCCTGATCTCTGTCCCATTTGGAACGCTATGGGAAGGCGATTACAACCATCCCGGAATGTTGACAATTTAGTCCGAGAGTTGGAAACAATTTGCCAAGACCTTCAGCAGGACACCATCCGTGAACTTTATCACTCTATGACACGCCGGGTGACATCTTGCATCCAGGCCATATGTGGACCAACGTCTTATTGACTTCCTCGCTTTGTATATGGTCAAACTCTAAATCATTAAATTGTTTTGAAATTTTAATAATTTCTTTTTCTATGTATGTTCTTCACATCCACCAATTTTTATCACAATCAGACAACACCTTCTTGGTGCGTCTAATTTTCTTGTTATAGAGTGTATCTTTTTTTACATACATTATGCAATGTAGAAAAGACAAAAATGACAAAATATCATGATTATTCTTTTACCTAATTGTCAATTTTGCCGTTTTGTTAGTACACATTTGCTCTGATTTTTTAGTGTAGTATATTTATCTGAATTTGCCCATCCACATAATGATCGAACTCCATTACCACGTATAACTTCTACATTTCTCTCTTCGTTATAAATGTACCATATTTGGAAATTTGATATCTGTACGCGGAATACTCTAAGGAACACAGGAATGCATCGGTTGCTGAGGAAAGATTTCCCAGTTTTCGGAATGACAATGCAAATACTCAGTATACACTTGTGCTTGATGGTAGTCCCGAGGGAAATATTCCAGAAATGAAATGTGTCAGAATTTGTATAATTATTAGGAAGTAACATTATTTAGAAGATAAAAATGCTTATTTTATCCAGATGAAATAAGCTTATCTGGGTAAGCTCACATGGATCTTTTTAAGTAGTTGGATTCAATGTTTTGCATCTTTATGTTGTTCTTCTCTTTTACCATTCAACCTTGGTTCTAAGTTTGAACTTAAAAGTTTTATGTTTGACAACAACACTATTAATCCTAAGTGTCAAGTGCAAAATTTTTCCGTTGATTTCTGGACTGATGTAAATTTTCTGGTGTGTGTTTCGTGATAATAGAGTTATACTTTTCTGCTTAAATCGGGCAATGCCACTGTAATTTTGCCTATTCTAGCAAACAAAATAAGTATTTATTTGCCGCTGTATCGTCTGCAGAAGTATGTTGTTGAGACCCAGATCGTCCGACCTACCAGAAAGGTGTAAGGTAACTGTTTGGACGGCCGGGAAGTACCACCCAATTTAGACCGAAACCCAGTGGGGGAGGCATCCACAGGGACCGTACCTTCCTTCCCCTACCACCAACCTCTCGGAAGGACTTACGGACTCACATATTTAACGTGATCGTACTCCGGGTGAACACGGCGGCAGTTTTGGCAGTGGCTGGAATCGAACCCGGGCCTACCGAGTGCAACTCCAGCGCGCTAACCTCTGGGCTACCGCGCCCTCTTCAGAAGTATGTGTCGTACACCTGTTTAGATAAATAATTTTTTATGCGTTTCCATCTTTTACTCTGTAATTTAGTTATCTGTTATTTTGTATTATAAATCTTTTCGCTTTTTAATACCAATAACTGTTGGAAAGCGGGGGATGAAAAGAATGGGGGGTGAGAGAGACAGTAGGAGTGGCATTGTAGAGGAAGGGGCCATCCTCTCCCCCCCACGGAATCCACCAGAATCCATTGAAGTTCGGAAAAATGATAGTTAGAGAAATGAGAAATAAAATATTTGGTTAACAACCTACTCCCCCCTCCCACACCACCACCACCACCTCGACCATAGAAATAGGAAGAAAAGCAGCGCCTAAAGCTATCAATTGAACATTAGATGAATAATATAATGGTTAATATGTTAGTCCCATTTTAAGCAGTTTCTCCGCTGTTATTAAAACTTCCAAAATATATGAATTTGGTGTCTGCAAGATAAAATCACTATTGCGTTACATGTACTATTTTACTTGCTTAATGATGTTGTCAAGTTATAAAAAAATATTTCGTCAGCATGACAGAAAGTATATATGATTTCGTATTTCTTGATACCAGAATTTCGGTTCGATGAAATCGAAGAAGTTTATACTACATAAAGCTTTAAAAATACGTCCGAACTCATAAATGTTTAGAACATCACGGTTTTACACCGAAACATATGGTGTTTATAACTATATTTACATTTTTAAGATTATATATACATATAATCACCTATTTGATATGCATTTGTGAAGATAATGCAACTGCATGCGGGCTGTTTAAAACGCATTGCTAGAACTATATGTTTGATAATTTATTAATATGAATAATTCTGCATCATTAATCTCTTTAAAATAAGTTTATTAAATATTTATTCTTCTCATAATTCACTTTAAACTCGGCAAGCAGAATCTCTGGGGCATCAAATTAAGAAGGTAGGGCAGAGTGGGTTACTTAAATTGCTCATTGCATCTGACTTGCAGATATTATACAAATTTTCCGAGATTTATTTATATCAATAGTTCAGAAAACTTTTTAAATCATATTACTTTCCTTATATACATAATGTATAAGGAAAGTATTGTGACGGGGTCGAAAATTCGAGTTTTCGACGGGAGAGCATCCCTGATCGCGAATCAAATATGTATGTGTGTGTGTGTCAGTGAGTCTGTGGAGACGATAACTGACGAACGAATGGACCGATTCGAACGAAATTTGGTACAAAAATCACAATCTGTAAACACTGGAAGTCTATTGTCTTTATACGCAATCGAATGTTCAGAACCCCCCTAAATTTTCGAGTAAAATTTTGAAAAATCAATAATAAAGTTACGAAAATAGACATTTCTTATGTAATTTTTCATTAGAAAACGATTGGCATAAATTTTTGAACGCTAACATGAACCGTTTTTGAGATATTGCACATTTTTCAAAAAAATTATCAAAAAGTCATATAAAATAAAAAAAAATATTTCCTATTGAGAAACCTGTTCACTTTTCATTTGTAATACCATGCGATAAATTGGGTAATATCATTCTCGTGGATCTAGCTTGTTCCATTCATGAAAAAAGATACTTTGAGTAATACTTTTGTATTTGAGCGCCAATAGTCATTTTTCTGCTGTAAGAAAAACTTATTTCTCCGTCCATAACGCTTGGCGAGATTTTGGCGACGAATTTGGCGGAATGTTGCCAACTTGGCGACATTTTTAATTGTTGCCAAATTGACAAAAATCTCGCCAAATGGATAAAAATGACGCTAAATCAATGAAAATGACGACTAATTGTCGAAAATTCAATATCTTGGAAAGAATATTAGCATCTACTATAATAAAAACCTATTTTTTTACTGTAAAAGTAAGGAAAGTCATGTGATGCTAACATCAGATTTTTTTCATAAAGGGATAACAATATGCATTTTAAATTTATTTGATGCACGCAATAAAAAACTTCATAAATTGACCATACTGTCTCAGCTGGGCATACTGATCACATGCGAAGGGTGCAGGGGAAAGAAACCAATAATTTAAAAACTGAAAATTTCCAGGACAAAGAAATAAACTCCGAAAAATAAAAAAATTAGAAAATTTTGTATTCTTTCCATTACATTTTGTTTTAAACGCCGGTTTAATGCTTGCTGATTTTGTCTGAAACTACAATAACGTTAGTTCTTAATTTATTTGAGCAATTTATTTTTTAATTATTCCCCTGTTTCAGCTGGACTCTGCTGTTACACAATTTTAATTAGCTTGCTCTGTTACATTCAAATCTTGCGATCGATTTTTAATCCAATTCCTGATGGTCAATCGATTTGAAACTTTGCATACTTACTTATTTCGGATAACAATATAATATTCTATCAAATTCGTGCCCCCCCCCTCTACTCCTCCCTATGGATTTTTGTCCTGAGGTCAAATGTTTCGAACAAGCTAACAAAACTCACCTTGGCAAAATTTTGTCATGAGCTTATACAATGAGCTCATGCCCGTTATTAACCTAAATTCCGTGGTATTTGTAGGTGTTTGAGTGTTGGTGTTAGCAGGTAGGTGATTTGAGTTAAGAACCACTCTTCTGACTCAAGCTCTCTATGTATGATCTACTGTATTTCTATACCTATAAAGGGATGGAGTACTGTGTTATCTGAATGAAGAAATTGTACACCCTGTAAATTATTGCCGCTTTCCAGTTGGGCAGGTTACTAATTAATTGTAGTATTTTTGCTTCTTTCAGCACTACTTCATGATCTTCTGCTCCGCAAGGACTAAAAATTATAAAATAAAATATACTAAACAATTTTTTGAAAACACTCTTTTATTTCAACATGTACTAAAAAGAAGGAAATAATTTCTCCTTATACACATGACTAAAAATAAAATTGTGAACGCTTTTCACTCATTCCTTTACCTGTACTAACATTTTAACTTATAAATGATCGTCAGCTTCCAATAATCTTAGAAGTTCTGAAATTAACTATGAATGAATTCTTTGTCAGAGTAATGAATATACCATTATGAGTTTACACAAACACACAGTTGCACTTGAGACATAAGGATAAAATATTGAGCAAAATATTCAAACAATGTGCAAAGGTAATAATAATTATAAATTAACAAAGAGGGTTGTTGCTACACAAATTATAATATTATATTCCCACTAACCATTTCCCCTTTTGCACAACATCAGCAATTCATTTACTTTTTGCAAAAACGTTTATAAGAAATGTTTCGATAACATAGAGAATAACAGTAATAAAATTTAATTAAAATAAGCTCCTACGGTACTATTTTAGTCGAGTGTATATTGAAATTTTTTGGTTATTGAAGTAAAATTTAGTTTCGACTTTTCAGTGCATTTAAAAATATAAACGTCCTTTTAAAAAGTTTATTTTATATTTTCGCCTGTACAAAAATTTTAAGTATTTCAATAGCTCACTCAGTAGGCTGTTTGTTCCCCTTTATAATTTTCTATACTTTATTTACCGTTTAATGCAATACATTGAAATTATAATCGCATTTTCAGTTTTATTGTACTATTTTTGTTTTTCTTCTGAACCACTTTCTTTCGCACTTATGCATGGAATAAACATGTCCGCATAGAACAGACAATATCAACAATGTTAGCAAGAAAACTTACTATATACAAGAATTTTGCGAATTTCTATATTAACTGCCAAATTCAGTGTCATCACGTAGTCTGCATCAAATTGTTTTTAAAAGTTAGCTCTTAGAGGAGGGTCCTACCGGTAAATTTATGCAGAACAATTAAGTGTAATTTTAGTGATCTATAAATCAAGATTATTTATTCCTTTCATAGCTTATTTAATAATGCTACGTTACATTTACTTTTAAAGTTCATAGTTCCAGTTTTGAACAATTATATTTTTAACTCATTTGTGTTCCCGTGTCAAGTAAAATTTCGTTTACCTAATCAGTGCCTTTACATTCAAAGTGCATCATTTCTAGAGTATGCTATTTCAAACTTGCTTTTAAAGATGTTTTCTTTGAAACTTTCTTAAACTATCCGATAGATCATCTGCTTACCATATTTTGCGAGTTTGTAACAACAAACGTTTACTTTTAAATTTTAACGAGGGTTTTAACTTATATCGAACTTATTCACATTCTTTCAAATCTTAAATGCGCGTATTAAGTTTCACTAAGCAATCCAATTAAATTTAACTTTATTTAACTTTATCGTTCCACAGGTGTTTATGAAAGTCTCCATGTTCCAGAACTTGAATCATGCAAGTCGGCTTGATAATGAATTTTACATCTAAGGATGAATTCGCGACTTTGTATCTTGTCTGACATATTCAATATTCAGCAATGTCGTTGAGAAGTTTGGAGGAAGTTATTGTCGACATCCAATGCTTCGTGACAGACATAATTGTGCAGAGTTTCTGGAACCCAGTTTGATAACAACAAACAGGATTTGGCGTCTCACATGTGATATTATCAGTTATGCTGTCACAAATCGTTATATGTTTCAGATGCAGAAATTTATTTCGAAACTTAGGTATCATATGTAATATTGCAACAACAAATAATTTCAAGCGAGGTGCCATAAAATATGTTCTGGAGTTTAGATTAAAATGCATTTGGTGTAAACTATAATGCACTTAGTTTAAACTGTAATGAAATGCAGTTTAAACTCTAATGCACTTACTTTTAATTCTGATGCACGTAGTTTAATTCTCATGTGTTCAGTTTAAATTCTAAATCTAAAAAATATAAATAACTAAAAACTAATCTTGCATTAACACCAGAGAACTAGTGTTTCATAGTTTTTATTTCTTGTCAGCACGGTATAGTTATTTGGGTACATTTATTCGGTACCAATTGGGTATGTGAACCTACAGTTCACCATTTGAGCTTTTCAATATATTGTTTTCTTCTTTCACTAAAACATATTATTTTTATTATAACCTACATTTTAATAAATGCTACCCAAACTAAAATATTATGCTACTTCATTTATCTTCATTTATCCCCAAAACTTTTGCAAAATCGGGAAATACCACGATGAAGAATTAATTTCACCATTTTGAACACTACTTTGCACATACGTATAATAAAGTATGATTGTTTTAAATATTGAAATTATTAAATTTTGCTATATTCTATGTTGTTCATTAAGAAATCTTTATAATTTCACCTTCTTAATCTGAACCGCACTTATAAAGGCTCCTTAGTGGCACACAAAACACCCATGGTTGATTTCAGGAAAATAGAACTGTAGACATAATTTGAGATATAAAGTTCAGAAATGGGATTTATTTGAAGACAATATTTTATTACATCAAATGAAAAATGCTGTGTGTTCTAATATGCTTCATACGTTTAGATTTTAAAGATATATAGAAAGAATAAAAAGAATGTAGTGATTTGTTCAAAAATTTGGCCAACTGAATTTCGATGATATATTGGAATTCTGTAGATATAATATACGTAATACTGCTCACAAAAAGTTAGGGATTTAAAATATGTTTTAAAGAAAAATTAGTACTTTGCAAATGTGGTGACGTAATATGATTGGCTAATTTTACATGTTTCGAATGTATGAAAATGTTCGAAAGAAAGACACACGATTTACAAGCTATTATAAAAGCAGCTTTGGGAATTTATAGCATTCATTGTACACTTAACGTAAAACCATTTTGGGTAGAGTTATTATAAGATGTTTGCTTCCTCGAAAAAATATTTACGTTTTTGATAAATTTTCTGAACAACTTAATATATACCAGAGTCATTCTTCAGCTTTAGGCAAATCTTTAGGCAAGTCGTATTTGCAATATCATTAACTTTTAGTGATGAGTTACATTTGGACATGGTATTTATGTGTGTGATTATGCGTCTACGCATGATTATTTGTTGTCACATTTTTTGAGCAAGATATTCAACATAGCAAAAGAAGTGAATTTTATTTTATAAATGTAACCTGTGCCGAATGTGAAGAATATTGAAGCTTAAAAAATAAAGACAACCAAAGTTGGCTATTATTAAAATGTCTTTAATAATATCTCCATCCATGACTTACATAAAATTACATAACCAGAGCGCTTTCATCACTTTTCATTTATATTTACTGTGATTCTATTTGCAATTTTGATACCATTCAGACCCTCAATTATGCTTGGCGTCTCGTTCTCAATTCACTGCGTGTTAAGCCATTCTATGATTTTTTTGGATATTCAGTATCTTTTTTTTGTGTCTGACTACATATTTGTTCGTTACCCCTGTAATTTTTTTTATCGTTTATCTTTTATGTATTTTGTAATTAAATTATATTTTTTAAATGTATCGATGTTTTAAAAATGATTAATATGCAAATTTTGTCTCGTAATTGTGGCTTGTATAGTAAAGATCATGTTCGCCAATACTTTACTTTGCCACCGATTAAGGACATAATACTGCCTAAAAGAGCTCTGGTTATGCAATGTTTATGTACGTCATGGATGGACATTTTATTAAAGACATTTTAATAATAGCCAACTTTGGTTGTCTGTATTTTTGAAATTTTAATATCATGAGATTTGTGATATTTTCAGGAAACAAGCGAAATCAATTTTAAATTTTGATGTGTCCTGTTCTCAAAATAACCGTTTGCTTAACATTTAACCGACCAACAACAAAGTTAACATTAGCTAAATTCGGTATATATTTAATATATACAGGGTACACCAAAAAGATTGAAATGCACTTTAATTATTTACCTGTTGGAGATAAGTGGGCAATGTAAATTGCAATAATGTTGAAAGTAAGGTAGGAAATACGACTACGTTAATGAAATAGAACTCCCATTCATTTTCAAAAAGTTACACTTTTTAAACTTTTATACGACCTCCTTAGACAAATTTGGTCAATCTGAAAATTTTTATTTTTAATGCAACAAGATCATTAAAAAAACCCGCATATCTGTATCTTTAAAATTGAGCTAGTTATACTAATTTGAAAATTGAATATTGTGAATGGGGACCCTATATCAAATTAGAAATGTAAATTTGTGACATATCGCAAAAAAGATAAAACTGGATGATAATCCTTAGGATACCCAACCGCGTAGTGAGTACCATTGCTTTATATGATCGCTATATGTGCAATGTTTTATTTAGATGCATTTGTGATAAAAAATGGTGACACATTAACATTTTTGATCTAAACAATTTCCATCATCAATTTGTTTATGATCCCTATTTTCACTGATAATACAGCCTTTCATATGGTACGGAAAATCAGTATAAGTCAGATTTTTACCTTTATCATAATTCAGTTGATTTTAAAGATAGATATGCGGGTTCTTTTTAATGATGTTGTTGCATGTTCTGATTGACCAAATTTGTCTATGGGAGTCGTATAAAATTAAAAAAAGTGTAACGTTTTGAAAGTTAATGGGAGGATTATTTCTTTAACGTAGTCTTAATTCCTACCTTACTTTCAACATTTTTGCATTTTACATTGCCCACTTATCTCCAACATGTAAAGAATTAAAGCGCGTTTCAAACTTTTTGAGTTTTCCAAACCCTCCAGAAGCCGTGTCTGGCGACCTAGTGGGTAAAAGTTTTGAACACTTACAGAATCGATTATGATACAGGATATATTCTCTGGAGGTAAGGAAAATGATATTATTTTCAAATTTTTAGTATTTTCAGAGTCTTTAAAAGTCCCCGGTGATCTTGAAGGCTGAATCTCTTTATTTATAGTTTCGACCATCGGATAAAATCTAATATAATAGTATTTTCTATTGCCTTTTCTGGAGGAGATTATGTTTTTCATGTTTTTCAAAATCTCAAGCAGCCCTTCGGTGGCTTAGGAGATTAAACCAATGCACACTTATGGTATCGACCACTGTACCGAACCTAACGGAGATGGATTTTCGATTTTTAAGATTTGTTGGAGGGGGGGGGAGGGTAGTCTCTCAAAATTATAACGAAGCCTCCAAAAGGGGACATAAAAGGCTGAAACTCGACCACAGTGTAGAAACTAAGTGGGGGAATTTTCAATTAAGGCAATTTATTTCCGACACTAAATACCACACACTGTTAAATAAAATAAAACTTATTAATAAAAAGTTGCAGCTAGTTTTTCTAAGAGTGATAGTTTTTCTGTCTTTCACTGGCTTTAATGCTAGTTGTAGTATAAAGTCAAAAGACAGTTACATGTATGGTTGAAAGTATTTAAAGATAAAAATGTTCAACGGCAACGTTTTTAAGAGTTAGTAGAATTGAGATTCGCACCTTTTCATTCTACTTATGTACTGAGCCAATTCCTACCGTCGTGAAGTGATAGGAATTGGATAATAATATTTGAATGAATTCTATATATTTTAATTTTATAGTGCTGTGCTGAAATTTTTATTATGTGTTCATGAAAATTGACTTTTTCATAGCAAATGTCTTGTTGTGATGAGCCAACTTCTGCTGGGATAAGACTATGAATCACATATTACTGTATTAGACATAGTGCTAGACTATGAATCACATATTAATGGAACCGGTATTAGGAAGAAATGAGGTGAAATATTATTAACGTGGCCAGTGTTGGCTAAATTTAGTGACATTTTAACCAGACGTGATAGTTCCGTGCTCGATCCTCGATTCCTCACAAATGTATCTTCGTGTTTACTTGGAGTATGCACACTATACATCTGTAAGTCTGAAAATCCATCCGAGAGGGAATGTGTTAGGGGTAAGATGGTACGGATCCTGAGGTCGCCCCCTCTATTGATTCAGGTCAAAACTGGGTTGCACTATCCTGGCCTTGCATCTTCTGGTACGCTAGATGGTCTAGGTAGAAAGAAAAAACGACGAAAGGTGAAATATTGTTAACGTGGCGAAATTCGTCTATATTTCGAGACATAGAATGATTAATGTGTTGAAGTATTGTCATCATGACAATGGTTGACTGTATTTAGTGACATCTGCAGACGAACTTAATAAAATTCTACTAACTTGACTAGTCTTTTGACTAGTTTAAGAACATTATTTAGAAAATAGTTGGATCCTGAATGAGTTTTAGGACTTATAGAAAGTTGATTTCTGAGCCTATCAGCACACGATTAAATACAGAGTAACGTTTTTCTAGCGCTTTTCCTGAACATTGTGTGAGATAAATTAATGTGACATCACTGCTATTCTTTAATTGTAAAAAATATCGTTTTTAACTATTTTAAAATATTTTGAACGAAAGCCGAAATAAAAATGTTATACTTAGTTTCTGAATTAATGTTGTGTTATGTTTTACTATATATGTCGTTTATTATGCAAAATGTAAATACCAATAGGCGTGCTACGGTTAAGCAGACATTATGTAAGTTTGTATCTAAATTCGTGTCTTTTATGTCTGAAATTATTTGTCTGTGCATTGATACAAACAAGACATCTAAATCATAAAATTCAACTTTACCTCTAAACTGTACCTCAAGCCATACGGGGGATTTTACGCAACAGTATATTGCCTTTTATTTTATGCCAGTTTTTCTTTAAGGCACTTGTTTTAATTAAGGTCACCTTGGTAAATTCTCTGAAACAAAATTATTCCACGAACTCACTTAGTATTCAAAGTTTCACCGAAACTTTTATAGAACCAAATAATGCTAAGTTGAATATTAAATTTCTCCGTCTTAAATATGGTTTCACATAATGTTGTAATGAGGATGGTTGTTCTAATCATTCCCAAATTTCCCAATTCGACGGTATTTTATTTCTGTCTATACGAATATTTTTAATTCTACTATCTTCAAATGAGCAGAAAATTTTCTTGGTGGCTAACGAATCGCCTACAGCTGATTTCGAAAAATATATCTATGTACATTATTTGAGATATATATGTATTCATAGGATTTGAATTAACATGTAAATAATTTATTCTGTTTGTAATGACGCAAAGTGCAAATGCAAATAGTTTAAGAAAATATTTTAAACAATCCATGACTGTAAGTCTTAAAGCAACAGACAGAAGAGAAACCAGGGCTGCATAAAATGCTATAAAATTGGCATATTGATTTCCGAACAATATAATTTATGTGAATTGGACAATTTTTGAGACTCTGTGTCTCCAAACAAGAGATATTTTATTACGTGGAGATAACAGCATAGCAATAAAATTCAGTGCAGATCAGCCTCAAAAGTCTGGCCGTCAAAAGTCAACAGTAAAACATCAAGCCAATAACGAAGTTAACATAGAATCACAGAAAATCATCCCCAAATCCCCCTAAGCCAATCCGGCTGTAACAAGTGGTGATAGTGAAGTTGCCTTCAGGGTGATAAGGAGGAGCGTAGCCTGCAGTATGTACTTACACAGATAATTTAGTTGCCAGTTACTAGTCAACTAGTACCGGCCAGATTTGAATCTTCATTAGAGGAAGGTCCGAATTTTGTTAATTTCGAGATGAGTGCATGTTGGATTGATTTTTATGCAAAATTTGAATACGCGTCGAAATGCAGTTAAGTTCGATTTCGTTCAAAAAAGTTCGTTTCGTGCAAGTTCACTGTCAAAGGCATAACACTGCAAGATATATTAGACAAACTGTTTTAATAATCTGACAAGTAAATTATTTCAAAGGAAACTACTTAATTTTCTTAAAGAATAAGATATTGTGCAAAAACGCTATTCCTATTTTGTTTGCTTTGAAATATGTCTAACCTATTAAATTTGAATCCTGAACACATGTGTGTATTCGACTTGGATTTTTAAATTTTGAGATCATAAAATATTGGAATTTTTTTAGAATTCAAAATTTTTATTTGACTATTTGATGGATGATTTTACTTGAATATTTGATAAATATTTGAATGTTATGAAGCATAACACAGTGTTTACCCGAGGTGCAAACCCTGTTCATCCTCACCGGGCTCGAACCATAAATAAGAGGGGAGTAATAACTCAACGTAAGTCAAAGTGTAAGGTGTAGATTTTAATTTTTAGCACTATGCCTCCTCACTGATACGAAAGGACAATTCGGCGTCAAGGAATGAATAACATGAGAGGTCACAAAATGTAACAACGAGATGTCGAAATAAATGTCAACATTGAAACGAAAATTCGCTTGAATATTATGACCCCTGTTCAGTGTTAAGTCATTCCGGGGTTTCAGACGAGGCCTCATGGCAGTCGGAAATCCGCAGGATTTTGGGAATAATATGCACGCATACAAAATGAGCGTTATACCGTGATTCAATGAATAATTCAGGGAATTGGCCTACCCGTTTCTTGCACAAGTTTTGCAACAAATGAACTGATGAGAAAATGTGTTATGTGTTCCATCCCTCATGTGTTCCGCCCTTTACGACAAGAGAAGGAACCTGAATTCAAGAATTTAAATCAGATGTCATTTTAATCTCATGAGAAAGGGTCTAATTTTTCATCATTTGCCCCGGCAGCAGATCGAAGCCGATCCAAATATTTTGCGTTAAACGGAAAACTCTGCATCTCCTGCTTTTTTCTGTAGTGATAGTCCAACACTTACAGCAGGAAACAGAATCCTTTGCACTATTGTTGAGTATCATCTAAACCAGTAACTCTGATCCAGACATGCATATGTATCAATGCTATCCAAGGGCAACTTCCAGCCAATAGACCTGAAGTGGTACCAGACTATCATTGATAATCCTCATCGGACAATGGCGATTAGCGAAACAGCGGTGAGTTCTCCTTTTTTGCCACGCAGGGTCACACAGCTCAAGGGCAAGACGGCGGCGTAGTACTGGGACAACTTTTTTGATCCTATACACTACAGCTAAGCCGTAAAAAATGTGTGAGCTGCAAATGGTGAACTGAATTGGTGATATCACAGTGGCTACGTCACGACACGCAGGTAACTACACACTATGGGGGTGTTTTCCAGGAACCAAGCCAGATCCTCTACACAGCAGGAAACACGAGTCATTCGAGTATTTCAACCGCCACTGATTAGTCAGGATGCTGGTGCATACACCCGTGCCGTTTTAACGGAATCTTACACCGACCGGTATCGACCGTCGAGTATGTCCTCCAGACATCGATCGAGCGGTGAGTCAAACGGTATCGGCTGTCTAATATGTCCTCTGGACAGTGAACTCAGTGAGCCACCCGGCATTTGGACAATAGATCCTCATAGCAGACCTTGATGCACAAGCGACCCCCTGATAGACTCCCAATCCTCCGCAAAGGAATTCTCCTGAAATCGGGAGACCGTTATGTCCTGTTTCCCTATTGTCTATCCCTGGCATCCTATATGCGAACATTGGTGGTGGTGGTTACTTAGGATAAAGCAATCCCTTACACCAGTGTTGGAAGTATTGTGTCTTTGAATTTCAATTATAAATACTAATATAATTAAATATATGGATAACCATATCCATAAGCTCTGAGTTTGGGAAAATCCGCTATCAATAGAAGTCATAAGTTCAAGTTTAGGTGTAATTAATTAATCATAATTTGTGGTAAATATAATATTGGCTAAATTGGTACACCCTGAAGCCAAGTTTAGGTATGATTTAAATATGCAATGTTTGTTTATTATAGTTTTGCTTCCATAAGTTACATGTAAAATAAGTTAGTGGCCACAAAATCTTCTGCTTTCCTAATCAATATACTTAATTTTTTCAGCTGTCACTAATACGATCTCTAAGTCAACTGGGGACACTATGGTAAGTGGTAGTAGTGTATATATGTGAAATTTTGCCTCAAACATTTGAGAAAATATGTCCGCTTGTGCGTGCGTTTGTGTGTCTGAATGTGCTTGTGCGTATATGTGAGTATATCTGTGAGGTGCCGATACGATGGCTAAATGTATCTGCATTTGCGGGTTGTAGAAAATCGAACTAAATAAAATGTTAGTAATCCTCATTAATAGAACTCATATTATTCGAATGAAGATTTTCTTAAGAGTGAGGGTCAGTAAATCTTCTGCCCTATCCGCTCTTTGTTAACTTTCGCAGATCACGTTTTCCGCAGAAATTCTGCTCAAACAGTTGCGAAATATTTTCTGAAAAATAAAATGCAATGTTTAGATTATATTAAAACTAAATTTAATACTCAATAAAATATAAAATATATTTTTTTAATCCAAAATATTTTTGGTGCTGCCATCTGTTGCTATAATTTAATTCATACCAACCATTTTTTTTAATGAACATTTTTAAATGTCTATTCCTTCTAATACGCTATAAATACAACAACAAATCATATATAATAATGCCACAATCATGGAAATGTAATTGAACTTGGACTTGAAAACAAAGGAACTTGAAGACAAAGGTGCAGTCGACAGTGATGTACATTCAGACACACGTATCAAATTTAGAGAATGAGAAATTAACTTTCCGTGATTGCGGCATTGTTATAAATGATCTGTTGTATATAATACTGTATTAAAAGGAATAGATATATAACAAGAAAGATCAATCATGCTTAAAGCATTGATTATGAAACACTTTCCAACTTCAATGCAATTTCATTTAAAAAAGTCGAAAATGCAATACATTCCTCGGTAATATTTTAAAACATATTACAATACTACATTAATTTATTATATTTGAAAACTTAAACCTTCATTGAAAAAAATGAACTTCATTCAAATGACGGCATTGAAATAAAAATTGCCTGGATTAAATATCTCAAAAATGCTATACATTTCGCGGTAATATACTTAAAACTATCATAATACTACGATAATTTATTCTATTTGAAAACTTCATCGAAAACAACTCAAATTAATTCAAATGACGTCATAGAAAAAATAACACGCCTGGATCTCTCTATAAAAGCAGGGTTTCATTCATAACTTTCTCCCATTCATTTCATTCATCACAATACTATAATAATTTATTTTATTTAAAAATTAAGACCATGGAGCTACAAGTAAGTAAACTCTATGATTAAAATTTCATCGAAAAAAAATCGTCCTTCTCTTCATAAAATCAATTAATATTTCATTCATATCAGCCATGCAGACTCCATGGACTAAATTATTTTGTGTTAAAGAAATACAGCAATTCTAATACAACTCATTCTACATAATTTGCTGTTTACATTCTACATAAGTGAAAAATAGGCTTCGTTGTAGAAATAATCAAGTTTGGATAATCATTTAAACTTAAATATATTGTATTTGCGTTGTTTCAGTGTGTAGATGCACAGAATTTAAGCAAAAATACATTAGTTTTAAGACGGATACAACACTCAATATGAATTAAAAAGAACTTAAAAAATCACGATTTTGAAACAAGATGGATGACATATATCATTTTGAAGTTGGTCATGTGATCGTTTCATTTCATGGTCACGTGATCGTTTCATATAAGAGGTGTAATTATTATTTTAATTTTTATTTAAAAACTACTGAATATATTTCGCTAAATTTCTTCTTATATATTTTATGGAACAATTTGAATATTACCTCAAATTTTCGAAGCAATTTGTGAATTTTAAATATGCTTAAAAAATGTTTGAAAAATTAGGTCCCATAGGTCTCAATGTATTTCACTTTTTCAACCGGGGTTCAATCCAAAACTAATTGGGTTATATTATTCATTTATATTCCCATAGGTCCTTCAGACCGTCTGAACAACATACTAAAATTTCATTTTGATTAAGTCATTTTTACGGCAGTTATCGTGCTAACGGACAGACAGACAGACAGACAGAATGAACAAAGTCATAAACACTTTTCAACTTTGTTGTAAAGTGTTAAAAATGTATGGTTATTAAAAATAAAAATAGTGATTATGAATTAAATTACGACAACAGATGGCAGCATCAAAAATATTTTGGATTAAAATAAAAAATATATTTTTATTTTATTGAATACTAGCAATGAGTAACCGGCGTTGCTCGGGATTAATGATGCAAAACTCTATTAAAAATTACACCGGGAACATATACGGCCGTGAATCTTATTGTTTTTTCACTGTGAAAGAAGTAAATTTATTGTGTTATGTAAGAAAAAAAAATGAATCTGATTGGCCACTCTTTGGTTAATCAGATCCATTGAATCATACATACATACTTTTCTTCTTTATATATATATATATATATATATAGATAGATATTTTTATATTCATTTATGTATTATTCAAATTAATAAAATTTGTTGAGTAAGCCTGTGAAAAATAACCCATGGTGATAGAGTTTCCATTTAAATTCGTATTTCAAACCTGCGATTTTCAAAAGTGACAAATACGTTCAATACACTCCCAAAAAACTCAGAGATTTAATTGATTTTCACGTTTTAAACCAACGATTTCCAACCATTGTCGTTGGGAATCATGGAGTTAGAGAGTAGAACTGCTAGGGAAAAGTTTCGTTTTCCATTAATATCTCGACAACCCCTGCTCTTTAAAACTCGAAACTTGGACTAAATTTATGGAGGGATATTTTAAAACTACCCACATAATTTCATCAAATTCGGTGCAGCCGTTCTTCCATGATGATGAGACAAACGAAAGTTTCGTTTTTCATTAATGTTGCGACAACTCCTGGTGTTAGAAACTCGAAACATGGACTAAATTTTAAGTGGGGCTATTTTAAGACAACCCTCCAAATTTCATCAAATTCGGTTTAGCAGTTCTTTCGTGATGTTGGATCATACATACATACATACTTTTCTTCTTTATATATATAGATTGAATTTAGTTTTAATATAATCTAAGCATTGCATTTTATTTTTCAGAAAATATTTCGCAACTGTTTGAGCAGAATTTTGACGAAAAACGTGATCTGGGAAATTTAACAAAGCACGGATAAGGCAGAAGATTTACTGAAGCTCACCGTTAATATTATTTAACATAGAACATGTTGATTGCCAAAACAATAATGGCAGTATTGAGGACACAGGGAAATCTGATGATTTGAAATACGTTATGAATGTTAATAGTTGTACCAAACTAATTAATATTCGCAGATAAGCCACATACATTTATCTAAGTCACTAAATTGCTGTCAAATAAAAAAACATGATGTGGGCAACACATGACTTTCCTTATATAATGTAATGAATTTACTACTTTTACAGTAAAACAAGAAAGATCAATCATGCTTAAAGCATTGATTATGAAACACTTTCCAACTTCAATGCAATTTTATTTAAAAAAGTCGAAGATGCAATACATTCCTCGGTAATATTTTAAAACTTATCCCAATACTACATTGATTTATTATGTTTGAAAACTTAAACCTTCATTGAAAAAAATGAACTTCATTCAAATGACGGCATTGAAATAAAAATTGCCTGGTTTAAATATCTCTAAAATGCAATACATTCCACGGTAATATTTTTAAAACTATCATAATACTACGTTAATTTATTCTATTTGAAAACTTCATCGAAAACAACTGAAATAAATTCAAATGACGTCATAGAAAAAATAGCACGCCTGGATCTCTCTATAAAAGCAGGGTTTCATTCATAACTTTCTCCCATTCATTTCATTCATCACAATACTATAATAATTTATTTTATTTAAAAATTAAGACCATGGAGCTGCAATTCATAAACTCTATGCTTAAAACTTCATCGAAAAAAATCGTCCTTCTGTTTATAAAATCAATTAATATTTCATTCATATCAGCCATGCAGACTCCATGGACTGAATTATTTTGTGTTAAAGAAATACAGTAATTCTAATACAACTCATTCTACATATTTTGCTGTTTACATTTTACATAGGTGAAAAATAGGCTTAGTTGTAGAAATAATCAAATTTGAATGAGAATTTAAACTCAAATATATTGTCATTGTGTTGTTTTAGTATGTAGATGCCCAGAATTTAAGCAAAAATAAAGTAGTTTTAGGACGGATACAACACTCAATATGAATAAAAAAGAACTTTAAAAAATCACGATTTTGAAACAAGATGGATGCCATATATCATTTTGAAGTGGGTCATGTGATCGTTTCATATCATGGTCACGTGATCGTTTCATATAAAATGTGTAATTATTATTTTAATTTTTATTTAAAAAACTACTGAATATATTTCGCTGAATTTCTTCTTATATATTTTATGGAACAATTTGACTATTACCTAAATTTTTCGAAGCAATTTGGGAATTTTAAATCTGCTTAAAAAATGTTGGAAAAATTAGGTCCCATAGGGCTCAATGTATTTCATTTTTTCAACCCGGGTTCAATCCAAAACTAATTGGGTGATATTATTCATTTATATTCCCACAGGTCCTACAGACCGTCTGAACAACATACTAAAATTTCATTTTGATTAAGTCAGTTTTACGGCAGTTATCGTGCTAACGGACAGACAGAATGAACAAAGTCATAAACACTTTTCAACTTTGTTGTAAAGTGTTAAAAATAGGTTTTTCTTATAGCAGATACTAATATTCTTTCCAAGACATTGAATTTTCGAAAATCAGTCGTCATTTTCATTGATTAAGCGTCATTTTTATCCATTTGGCGAGATTTTCGTTAATTTGGCAACATTTCAAAAAGTCGCCAAGTTGGCGGCATTCCGCCAAATTCGTCGCCAAAATCTCGCCAAGCGTTATGCACTAAGAAATAAGTTATTCTTACAGCTGATAAATGACTATTGGCGTTCAAATGCAAAAGTATTACTCAGAGTATCTTTTTCCATGAATGGAACGAGCTAGATCCACGAGAATGATGTCACCAAATTTATCGCATGGTATTACATATGAAAAGTGAACATGTTTATCAATAGGAAATAATTTTTTTTTATTTTTTGACTTTTTTATATCTTTTTTTAAAATGTACAATATCTCGAGAACGGTTCGTGTTACCGTTCTAAAATTTATGTCAATCGTTTTCTAATGAAAAATTACATAAGAAATATCTATTTGCGTAACTTTATAGTGGTTTTGATTTTTTGACGATTTTTTTAAAATTTCATTCGAAAATTTGGGGGGGTTCAGAACATTCGATTGCGAATAAAAACAGCAGGCTTCCAGTGTTTATGGATTGTGATTTTTGTACCAAATTTGGTTCAAATCGGTCAATTCGTTCGTCAGTTATCGTCTTCACAGGCCCACTGACACACACACACACATACTTTCACACACACACACACACACACACATACTTTCACACACACACACACATACAGACATCACTTCAAAAATGTTTGATTCGTGAACAGGGATACTTGAAACGTGCTCTCCCGTCGAAAACTCGAATTCGAATTTTCGACCCCGTCACAATACTTTCCTTATACATTATGTATATAAGGAAAGTAAAAATCTGATGTGGGCAACACATGACTTTCCTTATATAATGCAATGAATTTACTACTTTTACAGTAAAAAAAAATAGGTTTTTCTTATAGTAGATACTTATATTCTTTCCAAGATATTGAATGTTCGATAATTAGTCGTCATTTTCATTGATTTAGCGTCATTTTAATTCATTTGGCGAGATTATCGTTAATTTGACAACATTTGAAAAAGTCGCCAAGTTGGCGACATTCCGCCAAATTCGTCGCCAAAATCTCTCCAAGCTTTACTGACGGAGAAATAAGTTATTTTTATAACAGATAAATGACTATTGGCGTTCAAATACAAAATTATTACTCGAAGTATCTTTTCTTATGAATGGAACGAACTAGATCCACGAGAATGATGTCACCCAATTTATCGCTTGGTATTACATATGATAAGTTGTTGTTGTTGAAACCCAGACCGTCCGACCTACCAGAATGGTGTAAGGTAACTGTTTGGACAGTCGGGAAGTGCCACCCAATTTAGACCGGAACCCAGTGGGGGAGGCATCCACAGGGACCGTACCCTCCTTCCCCTACCACCAACCTCTCGGAAGGACATTCGGACCCACATGTTTAACGTGATCGTACTCCGCATGAACACGGCGGCAGTTTTGGCAGTGGCTGGAATCGAACCCGGGCCTACCGAGTGCAACTCCAGCGCGCTAACCAATGGGCTACCGCGCCCGACATATGATAAGTTAACATGTTTTTCAATAGGAAATATATTTTTTTCATTTTATATGACTTTTTGAAATTTTTTTTGAAAAATGTGAAATATCTCGAGAAAGGTTTATGATAGCGTTCTAAATTTTATGTTAATCTTTTTCTAATGAAAAATTCCATAAAAAAATGTCTATTTGCGTAACTTTATTAAAAGTTTTGTATTTTTTGATGATGTTTCAAAATTTCACTCGAAAATTATGGGGGTTCTGATTGCGTTTAAAAACAATAGGCTTCCAGTATCCACGGATTGTGATTTTAGTACCAAATTTCATTCGAATCATTCCATTCGTTCGTGAGATATCGTCTCCACAGACACACACACACACACACACACACACACACACACACACACACACACACACACACACACACACACACATCACCTCAAAAATGTTTGATTCGTGATCAGGGATGCTTGAAACGTGCTCTCCCGTCGAAAACTCGAATTCGAATTTTCGACCCCGTCACAATACTTTCCTTATACATTATGTATATAAGGAAAGTAAAAAATATACTTACATAAACTCTTCCAATTAGATTTCATGCTCAAGTTATTGATTCGGAAAAATGTTAACTGACAAGCTGAGAACTAAACAAGGTCGTATAAGCCAAGTGAAATAGGCACCTATTCCAATCAGTAAAACTCTGAGGTTGAATGGTACAAAAATAGTATAAGTCAATAAGTAGAGTAGATTTTGGCTGCAAATATGGATTGGAATTTTAGGGACCATCTTTTTTTACTTTCCTTATATACATAATGTATAAGGAAAGTATTGTGACGGGGTCGAAAATTCGAATTCGAGTTTTCGACGGGAGAGCACGTTTCAAGCATCCCTGATCACGAATCAAACCTTTTTAATGTGATGTCTGTGTGTGTGTGTGTGTGTGTGTGTGAAAGTATGTTTGTGTGTGTGTCAGTGAGTCTGTGGAGACGATAACTGACGAACAAATGGACTGATTTGAACAAAATTTGGTACAAAAATCACAATCCGTAGACACTGGTAGTCTATTGTTTTTATACGCAATCGAATGTTCAGAACCTCCCTAAATTTTCGAATGAAATTTTGAAAAAATCATCAAAATATCAAAACCGCTAATAAAGTTACGCAATTAGATAGTTCTTATGTAATTTTTCACCAAAAAATGATTGACATAAATTTTAGAACGCTAACATGAACTGTTTTCGAGATATTGTACATTTTTTAAAAAAATTATCAAAAAGTCATATAAAATAAAAAAAATATATTTCCTGTTGAGAAACATGTTCACTTTTCATATGTAATACCATGCGATAAATTGGGTGATCTCATTCTTGTGGATCTAGCTAGTTCCATTCATGAAAAAAATATACTCTGAGTAATACTTTTGTATTCGAACGCCAATAGTCATTTATCTGCTGTAAGAATAACTTATTTCTTAGTGCATAACGCTTGGCGAGAGTTTGGCGTCGAATTTGGCGGAATTTCGCCAACTTGGCGACTTTTTAAATGTGTGTCAAATTAACGAAAATCTCGCCAAATGGATAAAAATGACGCTAAATCAATGTAAATGACGACTAATTGTCGAAAATTGAATATCTTGGAAAGAATATTAATATCTACTATAAGAAAAACCTATTTTTTTTACTGTAAAAGTAGTAAATTCATTACACTATATAAGGAAAGTCATGTGTTGCCAACATCAGATTTTTTATTATAGCAATATATGTGGTAAAAATAATAATAATGTTTGAATAATAAATAATTTGGATCAAAAGGTGAATGTATAATCAAATTTATCTAACAATAGAACGTAAAAATCCAAGTTATCTGATGCCACTGGAAATTTGGAAACTAAGAATACAGCACAGCGCAGTGCAATTAATCAATGATTTTCATGTGGTATATAACCCTCTAAATATTTATAGATTGCTATTATTACGTCCCCCACTATCTCGATCAATTTATGTGCAATTTTGTCGTTCCAGATACTAGTTACACAGAACCGTATTTGCTTTAGATATTTGCAAATTACTATTTTATATCTAAATGTTCCATACCCAGATATATGGTTGAGAATATTAAGATATTTGTTTTATGCGTTGAATTATTCTTTGGCGAAGAAAAACATGTTATATTGAATACAGCACCTTATACTGTAAAGTATTTCCTTGAGATTCCTTTGTTGGAAATTAAGAGTGTTCCTTTGGAGTAAGTTATCTCTTAACACTTTGACTGCCAAATGTGAGTTAACTCTTAATTAGCGATCTAATTGAAGACGAGTTAATTCTCTAGAACTTGGCACTTAGGTAGCAGCTGTCAGTATCTCCGTAGCAAATACGTTGTAACAGTGGGTTAAAGTGACAAACAGTGGAGAAATACATGCAACAGTAGACACAGAGCAAATACGTGTAACAATAGACAGCGGGCTTCTGGAATAAAAATAGAAAATTAACTAAGACGTCGGAAAAGAAAAGTATTATTCGCATTAGGAAACATTTTATTCATAAATACGTAAGAAAAAGTGTAAAACTCCAGAATAATATTGTTTATTTGTGTATGTATATACCTTATATAATGAGATCTGATTTACCTTTGGTGATTGGACAACAATAGCGTGTTTCGCTGTGTTTAAATTTCATGTAGATATTTGGCACGTCTTAGTTGGATCTGTTTTTACAGTTGGCGGTGTAGGTGATTCAACCCCTCCCCTGTGCAGTAATAAACTTTTTGGAAAAGTTTTGGTGGCGATGACTATATATTATAATAAGGAATTTAATAAGAACAACTCGAATTGACGCCAACGTATTTAGATACACAAAAACCTGTTAAGATGCATAAAAGTCGAAAAATCTCTAAAGAGATTCTCTACACTGACCTGGACTCTTCAGTTCTATCGATGCAGAGTTCTGTCGATTCAATTCTATCGACGCAGAGTTCTGTCGATACAAATCTATCGATGCAGGATTCTATCTACGCCTGAGTTTCACTCGGCTTGAAAAAAGCCATTAGTACAATGAACTAGCTATTTCAAATCATAGGGGATTTTCCACAGAGAGGGAGACTTTTAGACACAAATTTAATAGCGTGGGGAAAAGAAAAGGGAAAAAATAGAGGAATACGAGATAAAAATGTTTCCAATCATGAAAATTTTTATTTCTACATTATTTCTGTGAGTATCTTGAACAACACAGTTTATGTATTGAATTTTTAACTTTTACAGAGTGCGATTTTTTTTTCTCGGGAGAGTAAAATACAAATTGTTAATGTCAGTCAATATTCCTTTGAATATTTGCTGCCGTATAAAACATGTTTGATCACATTACTTTCCTTATATACATAATGTATAAGGAAAGTATTGTGACGGGGTCGAAAATTCGAATTCGAGTTTTCGACGGGAGAGCACGTTTCAAGCATCCCTGATCACGAATCAAACATTTTTGAAGTGATGTCTGTATGTGTGTGTGTGTGTGTGTGTGTGTGTGTGTGTGTGTGTGTGTGTGTGTGTGTGTGTGTGCGTGTGTGTGTGTGTGCGTGTGTGTGCGTGTGTGTCAGTGAGTCTGTGGAGACGATAACTGACGAACGAATGGACCGATTCGAACCAAATTTGGTACAAAAATCACAATCCGTAAACACTGGACGCCTATTGCTTTTATATGCAATCGAATGTTAAGAACCCCCCCCCCCCTAAATTTTCGAATGAAATTTTGAAAAAATCGTCAAAAAATCAAAACCACTAATAAAGTTACGCAAATAGACATTTCTTATGTAATTTTTTATTAGAAAACGATTGACATAAATTTTAGAACGCTAACACGAACCGTTCTCGAGATATTGTTCATTTTTTTAAAAAAAATTATCAAAAAGTCATAAAAAAAATTCCTATTGAGAAACATGTTCACTTTTCATATGTAATACTATGCGATAAATTGGTTTACATCATTCTCGTGGAACTAGCTCATTCTATTCATGAAAAAATATACTTTTAGTAATACTTTGGTGTTTGAACGCCAATAGTCATTTATCTGCTGTAAGAATAATTTATTTCTTAGTGCATAACGCTTGGCGAGATTTTGGCGACGAATTTGGCGGAATGTCGCCAACTTGGCGACTTTTTGAAATGTTGCCAAATTAACGAAAATCTCGCCAAATGGATAAAAATGACGACTAATTGTCGAAAATTTAATATCTTGGAAAGAATATTAGTATCTACTATAAGAAAAACCTACTTTTTTTTACTGTAAAAGTAGTAAATTAATTACATTATATAAGGAAAGTCATGTGTTGCCCACATCAGATTTTTTCAATAGATATCAAGATAATATCGCAGCACATTGCTTGTTTTCTGTTTTGATTACACTAATAATGCTTCACTTCGAAATTTAACTTCTGTGTGAAATTCTCTTTATCTGTTGGGGATTTACCACAATTTGACAGCCATCACTGACGTTGAATATCGTGACCATATTAATTAGGATAGAATCTCAGGTCGCTGTGGGAATTTCTTCGTATGCATGTATGTTTGTAAAGGTTAGGAATTCTCTTTAAACTGATGACCGTTCAAGTTTAATTTTAGTATACCAAACAATTCATCAATTAATTTTGTATATCATCAATAAATTCATCAATAATTTAGTATATCAAGAAATTCATCAAGGAGTTCATTAATTTTAGTTGATCAAAAAGTTTCTCTGATATTCGTAAAATGACCGAAGGGTGACAAAGATTTCTATTATAGGAGCTGCAAATAATCGGCAGAAGAATTAATTATTTGGCAAGGAACAGTTCTTCATTCTACAGAATAGTTGCAATTATTATCTGCAGAAGATCCGTATTGATATAGTTCACTGATATATTTTTATGCATATTCAGCTGCACTATGCATTATCTATAAACCCAAAAGAATTTTAATGTTCTTTAGCAATATTATTTTCTTTTACACTACATAAAATTATTCTGGAAATGTTCAATAAATGGCCCTCACATTTTTCCAAATAGGAAAAACTTGGATAAAATGTTTGACATTTAAACCAAATTCTTTTGAAGCATAAATATTTATTTACTTTTATAAGACATGCGTTTCAAAGTAAATTGCACCACGAGATGTAAAATTGAAAGTGACATTTAAATATGTTTCATATTTTCATATATTTTAGTATATTAAAAATAAAAACACTTTATTTTTATAAAATAGAACTGAGTGCTTCAATATATAACTTTATGTCGAAACTACTTCGAATATTTTTAAAGAACATTTTAGGAAGAAATAATAAATTAAATTCTCATAGAAAGTATGTTTTATAAATATAGCTTGTTCAATATTACTTTAAAGCTCATATTAAAAATTCCTATTTGATGGAGACATAATATATATTAGATAGTTTAACTTTAAATTAAACTATCTAATATATATTAGTTTTTAAATTTCTTATAAAATAATTTATTTTAGAATTTTGAATCTAAAACTTTCAATTAAGCTCTGAAAGTTTTTCTTTGAAATCGCATTTCCACTGCATCAAACAGCATCGTAAATTTTGTTTCACCCACATGATAGTTCATATGCGGTAAATATTTATTAACTACAGTGGAAGCAAAAATAAATTGATTTTATTTACGGCGTAGAAAGTGTAATGTGCACGTAAAAATATAGAGTACAGAAATAACGAAAAATAAATAATGTAAAACAAAATACAGGAAAAATGGGGGATGGGGAGGGAAGAAACATTTGTATACGATTGGGTAGGTGACTGTGGTTACCTAACTATTTAAAATGCGTGCTCTCTTTTCTGTATAATTTCATTTGAATTATTTTTTTTCTCATTTTTTCCTGTGCTTAACGCTATGCTTGTTATGTATATATTTATTCTATTGTTATTGGATCGGTTTTTGCTTCTTAGCTAACTGTAATATGCAATTTTTTTTAGTTCGCATTTACCTTTGTATACATGTTTTATGCAATTATGTTATTCTCGATACCTTGTGCTCAAGGACGTTTGACACCAAAGTCCTAAAGGCTTTTTAGCTTGTATTTTTATGTCCTAAAATGTGAAAATAAAAGTTTTATATTTAATGATATTAATCGTTAACTTGTCCTTTTATTTTACTGTATTTTAATACATTTATTCAGTATTTAACAGTATAATACAATTTTATAATGCAGATATTTAATTAATATGAACCAAATCCATTACCAACACGGGTCTTTTTTCTTGGTGTGTGTGTGTGTGGGGGGGGGGTCTTGATTTTTTAGACTGCATTTAATGCTTTCTTTCTGGAAGATCAAAGACGCCATCCTTTGAACTGGTATTACGAAATTTATTCAGATGTCATGGCCCCTTTATATAGTGGAATTATCACGAGCTAACAGTTTAAAAACTCCTTAAACACTTTTTGTTACACCTTCCGGGAAACACTGGTTGGCGTACAAAATCCCCAGCAAATTGCAAGTCCTGATAGATTCTACCTGCTGGTGGCAGGATTCATAAATTAAAAATTTCGCGTTGTCTTTCACCTCTCATATACTTAAGAACTTATTTCTATTACTTAGCAACATTAAAATATGGCTACAGCTTTTTCTCATTAGCATTTTATTGGAAGGCGTGTATGGGAAAGTGCCACAGTTTAGGATGCATTTGTGTACCTCCACGATCTACACTTCGAATATCCCAGCTACGACTATGTAAGATATAATACAACATTTGTCATATTAGCCAACGTTGCCGGTATTGTACCAATAATAATTAAATTTAAGAAAGTGAATCGTTAGTTACTTTTTCCCAATTTGTATTAGCTTTTATATATCCTATTTTTCAGCTAATGTTTGATAAATATTGAGTAAACTTATCAATCTCCCATACGGGCAATATATAGCGGATGCTGGGGTACAATGGACCACTTTATTACATTTTGACGTTTCACATTTAAACGATGAGCAAAATTATCATTTTAAATGAGTATACATATTGTCTATGTATTCAGGTTTACGATATACTTACTTAAAAACAATAATTGCAATTACGGTTTGCTATAGTAGTTTTTAAATAACAAGTGGCAAAGTGGACCATTGTAACCCAGGGTCAGGGTACAATGTTCCAAACCATGGGACACTATGGAAATATTTTTTTTAAATATGAAGGTGATTCATCTGTACATTTAAAAAAACTATTTATTTAGTATGTAAATACAACAAATAGTAAGTTATTGCATTTTAATTCTTAATGGTCCAATTTTCAATTGCTAACTGTTTCTCTTTAAAATAAAAAAAAGTCAGTTTTCTTTTAAGTTATTTTGTTTTATTTTTTACTTTTCTTTCTGCATGGCTTCTTCTTCTAGGATGTTTTGAACTGGTGCATTAGTTGGTATTTTTAACGATTCCTTATTCTCTTTAATTGCATGACTAACCGGAAAAGCTTTTAGTAAAGGCAGAACTTTTTCATCTGATAAAATTTTTGTCAGATGATTTTCGTGCGATAATTGTGTTGGAATTGCTTATTGATGGCCTATGACGATTAAAAGTTATTCATTCTGGCTGTCTAAGCAAAATTTTAAGATTCCAAATTCTAAAATTGTACAGTCATTTTTTTTCAGAATGGTGGCATATTTCTTTGATTAATAATTGAAAATTCATACGCGAATTTTCTTGTCATTTTAAATATAAGTCCATGATGTATTCTAGCAGCAGCTACAATGTAATTTTCCAACATTTCTTCCTATTCCTTTGAGAATACCTGTATGTTTATATAGTTAGGCACAATTGTAATAGATGATGTGTTCTCACTTTTCACTTAGCTGCTATTTTTGAAGACTTGCACTTCGAAACATAATGCACTAAATGTGCTGTTTTTGCATTACATATCTCTTGAAGATTAAACGAATGAATCAATTATCATCAATAACACTTTTTCAACCAGCTCCATGACTCCATTTGGCATAGTTCCTTTACCACTTTACTGTGGTTTGTTGTGTGGCAAATGTGTTAAGATATTTTTAAAACAAATGCAAATTAAAATAAATATATATGTATAATCACAGAATTATATTGAATTCATTTTTTGTAATTATTTTATTATTGTTAAATGATCAATGCTTCTTTCGTGCTCAAAATTTTGCCCCTTTACACAATCAATGGCTTAATCGTGATAGTACTGCTGTATTTAAATACAGTTTCTGAAAGAAGTTTATTAATGCTTGCACATTGCTATACATTTTCCAGGATGTGGCCCTAGCTGCAAGATTTAAAAACAGTTCTAATTATTATAATGTAATATGGTGGATTTCACTAACTCTGCACTGATTCATCCAATATACCAAGATATAGAACTAGAAATATATTGATTAGCTTAAAATATTATTTGTTTAAGATTATGTTTGTTTAATTCTAGATTTAAAATATTTGTTTGAATTATTTGTTTAATACTAGATTTAAAATCGCTATCATGTTATCAGATCTTATAGTATCTCTTAGTTATTTTCTTATACTTAATTTGTTCCATTTTCATTTGCAATATTTGAAAATTTTAGTAATACTTCAAGCGTGTAAACTAGAAAACAAATCATGCATAAATTTATTCATTATAACCAAGTAATTCATCAGTAATTAATAAAAAGAAACGATGTCCAATATATAAAAGAATATGGGGTACAGTGGACCATGGTCCATTGTACCCCAGTTGTTGTGGTCCATTGTGTTCCATATAAACAACAAATATAAATTAAATAAACACATTCTAAATTTATTGAATGCAGTCAGATATAATATAAAAAGAAATAATCTTTGCATTTATATTGTACTGAGATACTTCTTCCACGTTACAATTCTTAATTGAAGAAAGGGAAATATGTGCATCTGAAAAATTATTGTGTTGTCGTCAAAATATAAAGTATTGTGACAGAACGTAACAAGAATTAAAGAGAGGTGGTCCACTGTGCCCCATAGGTCCATTGTGCCCCATTCTCCCCCATGCACCCGATATTTCACGAAGAATGTTTGAAAGGAATGTAATATAAACTGCTGGTCGTAGAAGTGGGGTGAAATATGGAAAATAATCAGCAAACAGATGTATTTAGCAATGGTAGTTGCATACCCCGGAACTGATAATATAATAAAAATTCAAAATTTAATTTTTTAGATGGATCCCACTTGAGGATCCAATTAGTAACAAATGTGCCGTGCTTAATTACAGTGAAAACATTTTACCTGGCTCCATTTGATAAAATACGCTGAGATATTCATTCCCATTATTGTTATTCGGTATTTTCGTTCGATTGCAAGGAACTAACAACAAATAAATTTTGTAAAATTAAATGTTAGCAAATTTCAATTGCCTGTTTCCCTGTTTTAAATATATTTGTGGATGTCGCCCATCTTTAAATTCAATGGAAGTTAACAATTCGCACTTGCAGTTAAAGTAAAAGTATATAAGTAAATAGTTTCAATTATCAATATCTCAGAGAATTTTTCATCAAAAGCTACTGGGTAAATTCATTTCGCCCGAATTAAACACGTCGTAAATTTTACTAATTGATATTTTTTTCGATTGGGGGCCGTGTAAAAGATAACATTTTGTATTTTTATAAAATTATCATTTCCGGTGGTTACAATTATTATAGTTAAATTATCCTTCGTTTGTTGACTATTTTTTATATTTCATTTAACTTCTACGACCAAGTGTTGATTTTATATTCCTTTAGGACGCTGTTTGGGACAGCTGTTAATATTATAAAGAACTACATAAACTGATTATATATCTGTTCATAACTAAATAATCTATTAATGTTGTAAAGAAAAGTTTCAACATTGTCACTGTGAAGTCAATATTCTAAAAATATTGAAAGCATTATATCAGTATTCGCCTAATATTATATAACATTGGTAAATGCTTATGTATTAATATGGGTTTTCTACTGGAATACTATTTTACACGTAAAAAATTCGACACGCACTATGATTTAAATCACGAAAATTCTAATACTTGTTTTGAGAAATTTGTATCTTGACTCTTGATAGAGGCAATTTATATCTGTGCAATTTTTTCTGTACAATGAGAAAATAAATCACACATTACCTGCTATTTCTGGTCCGGTTTTGTTTGACAAAGAGAAAAAGTCCTTTTATCCTGGAATGAATAAGTAAGAGAATTAATCAATAAGAAATACTGCATTGAATGTATAATTCAAAATATGTGTCATCAATAACAGGGAGCATTACATAGCAGACATTTCCACACACGCTTTGTGTGGACAAAGAACTAGTTAGCAAAATATATCATTACTTTATGTAAATAAATGAAATTAAAAATCTGTTATGCCCCATTTTTGTACTTATTTAAAGCGGTATTTAATATTCAAAACTTTTATTAGGGGTATAGGTGCACATTTGATGATCTGTATATCTGTATAAATAAAATTGAAAATCCATCTGTTTCTCTCATCAGCACGGGGGAGCAGCTGAATCGAATTTCACAAAACTTTGATGGGTAACTTTTGCAAGGTCATACTCAAAACTTAGGCATACACCTGTCTTTTAATCTGTGTTTTCATGTTCTTCGGACTGTTTACTTACTTTGAGTGGGACCTAATAATAATATAAGCCTCCAAACATACGGAACCTGATCGCTATTTGAGTCTTCAAGCTAACGTCAGCTTTTTTTTGTTTGAACTTCTCTACAATAAATGCAATTATCTAATAACGTGATCCATTTGTTGTTTACCCCTCTATCTTTAAAATTTTGGAAGATTTATAAATTAACGAAATAAATAAACAATCTCAGTTCAAGCACCACAAATGAACGGTCTCTCTCTAATTTTGTCCCTGTTAAGAAGCCTAAAAATGTTATCTACAAAAGTGCTATTGTTTAGTGATAAAATTGTTATTATTTATATAAATAGAATTGTAAGATATGCTCCAATATGTCTGTTTATTATCTCTGCAAGGAAGAAATCACCCATGTCCTATTTGTAAGAATTATCATAAAATTTCAAAGAAAGACTACAAATATTATAATTTCACAACCAATTGTGAGCTGCACGTTTCTTTACTAAAAATCCGTATGAAGATCGGGCATTTTGCTAGTCTATAATAGAAAATGAAACTAATTTGTTTTTATAATGCTACAGTCCGATTTATATTGTTCGGGTGTTAGCCTTCGCTGTCGTTTCGACAGTTGTTGAGACCCAGACCGGTCGACCTACCAGAAAGGTGTTGAAAACCCAGGCCGTCCGGCTCGTCAACAAGGACTTGAGCATCCATTTGGACGGCCGGGAAGGAGTTAGCCGAAACCAACTCCCAACTTCCATGGCTTTCGTCCGACGGTCCAGCAGCGTTTATTTTGAGAATCAAAAATTTACAGGAGAGTTTACATAATATGTTTCACATTTTGAAACAATATGAAGTTTAAACAGTGAAAGACACATTAAAACGGATTACAATAATTCTTGAACAATTGTTACTTCAACTGGTGCACAATGAGAAATAATACAACAAAAACAACAACGAAGACAAAACCAAAAACTAAACCAAGACAAACAGCAACAAACGGGGCACAATCAAAACACAGCAAAACACAGACAAAACAAAGACAAAAACAAAACACAGACAAAACAAGGCAACCAAACAAAGATAGGGTAACACCTCCAGGGAAAAGGACAACAGGGGACCACCGACCAAAAGGGGGAAAAGGGAGAGGCTCACAAGCTGATCAGGAAATTTGATTAGAGATGTCTCTAGCAATGAGAACACAGTTTTTAATTTTATCTATAGAAGATTTATTTGAACTGACTCTCGAGAACCAGGCTGCGCAATTGGCAGGGGAGGGTTTTGTAAGATGAAAATTTTTTGTATGGGGACCAGAAAAAACAAAATGGTCGGCATCGCCGAAAGAACCGCAGGTGCAACAAGAGGTGGATTTATGTTTAAAAAAATGGAGATAATCTAGAAATGGGCCATGCCCAGTTAAAAAATATATTAAATATTTGTTAGTAATTTGGAGGGAGGGATTGACCAGAGGGAGGAAGGAAGAAATCCGGGCCGGATCATGAGTCCGGGGGGAAATATAAGAGTTAAGAAAGATTTGCCAATGATGAGAAATATTTTGTTTACAAAATTTTTTAAGGAGGGAAAACGGGAAGGGAAGGGAAAAGGGAGAACCCGAGGAGGTAGCAAGTTTGCCGTACTTATCCTCAGTCTCATTTCCCGAGATATCAGAGTGGGCCTTAACCCAACGAATATTAATAAGATTTTTGTTTGCTAAAGCATTAAGTTTAATTTTTGAAAGATAAGAGGATTTATTTTTAATGGAATTTAGAGCCGAAAGAGAAGAAAAACTATCTGTGAAAATATTAATTTTAGTATTATTAGTTGAGGCCCAATTAATAGCAAAATTAATGGCGGCAATTTCTGCCTGAAAAACTGTGTTCCCATTAACTAGTTTAAAAGTGAATGTTTCTTGAAGCGTATCATGATTGAATATACAGACAGCAAAACCAGTCTTTCCATCAATGGAAGAGCCATCTGTATAAACATTGAATTTAGAAAAAGAGGAGGGAGGGAGGGGGACAAGATTAGCAATACGATTAGAAGGAGGGATAGTAGAAACCGGGCAGTTTGAGTCGAAAAGGGAAGGGTCCGGGACGGGCAAATTAGAGAAGAGTTTTAAACGATGTTTCCAAAAAGCATATTTTATATAGTTGGTGTTAATTACTATATGGATAGGGGGAATACCAGTAATGGAGTAAAGAGAAATGTTAGAAGTGGTCCGAAAACCAGAAGAAATTTTTAAAAGAAAAATCCTTTGAAGGGAGAGACGTTTTTTGACCTGATCCCCCGTCAATGCTTGACCCCAGATTCCCGCACCATAAATTAAAGACTTTTCAATTACCGATAGGTACCAGATTTTTAAAAAGGATTTGTCAACCCCCCAATTATTGCCAGACACCCGCCCAAAGGTGTTGGCGATCTTATAACATTTCTCCTTTAGGTTAAATATATGTGTACTCCATTTGAGATTATCATCTATTGTTATTCCTAGGAAGATAAGAGAACGGGAGGTAGGAATTTTATAGTTCAAAATTTTAAAAGAGGGCCTATTACGAATTTTAGATCTGTTTTTGTTAATAGAAAGTCTGTGTTTGTTACCAGAAAGGTGTGAAAGCCCCAGGCCGTCCGGCTCGTCCAGAGGACTAAGGTAACTGTTTGGACGGCCGGGAAGTGCCACCCAATTTAGACCGGAACCCAGTGGGGAGGCATCCACAGGGACTGTATCCTCCTTTCCCTACCACCAACCTCTCGGAAGGACTTACGGACTCGCATGTTTAACGTGATCGTACTCCGCATGAACACGGCGGCAGTTCTGGCAGCGTGCAAATCCAGCGCGCAAACCACGTACCATATATTTAAAAATTTAAGACATTTTTGTAATTGGAAGTGTATCTCTGTGGCTAACGGTTGAGGAAATAGCCATTTGGCACCGATAGCACTGGACACCCTGTATACAGAATACATTAATAGGAGAGGCGTAAAAAAGTGTTTCATGCTTCCCGTCCCTAAAAGATAAGGCCTTTACCACCAGAAACTGACGTTTGCACAGGACAAATATCTCAACTTTTTACAGTTCTCTTCAGGATAATATACGGATTTAAATGTTCTCCACATGAAACTTTTTTAAAAATCGTCACATGATGCCAGATTAATATATTTAAAGAGAAGAAAACTTGCATGTTAAGGATCGTCAAATTTTATAACCGTATAATCATTTGTTAAAACTGTATCTGAATATAATAAATTTTGCTTACTTTTTATAGTAAATTGTATCTTTCTTAAAATATTATACTCAACAAAATATGTTATACCTGCCGATAAAAATTTATTGAATAAACATTATGCGAACTTTACGATGTTGTTAAATTGAAATTCTTCAGTAATTTTTTCAATTGTTGTGATTCGATTGGTGTGATTAATGCCCAAAATTCCACCATAGTATTAAATACACAAAAGAGAAATCTATTTGTTTAATAAATCGCTCATTGACTTGTCAAAAAATATCTGTGTAACAAAGTTTGTAGCTGTTGCTCAGTCGGATAAATTTGAAGCTCGGCTGCATGACAGAATTGACATCACAGAGTTTTCAAATTTGCGACGCATACAAGGGATTAATCGGCGATGTGCTAATGAGTTCTAACAAGATCTGAAAATGTTCATAAATACTGGCTAATGCATTAGGAGAACGATTACAATCTTTTGCGCAAAACGGGCTCCTTCTCTAAAATAAAAAAATCTGATGTGGACAATACATGACTTTCCTTATATAATGCAATGAATTAACTATTTTTACAATAAAAAATAGGTTTTACTTATAGTAGCTATTTCTATTCTTTCCAAGAAATTGAATTTTCTATTAGTAGTCATTTTCATTGATTTAGCGTCATTTTTATCCATTTGGCGAGATTTTCGTTAATTTGGCAACATTTAAAAATGTCGCCAAGTTGGCGACATTCCGCCAAATTCGGCGCCAAAATCTCGCCAAGCGTTATAAAACGAGAAATAAGTTATTCTTATAGCAGATAAATTGGCTTTCAAATACAAAAGTATTACTCAAAGTATCTTTTCTCATGAATGGAATGAGGTAGATCCACGAGAATGTTGTCACCCAATTTATCGCATGATATTACATATGAAAAGTGAACATGTTTCTCAACAGTTAATATATTTTTTTTTATTTATGGGAATTTTTGATAAATTTATTTTAAAAATATGCAATATCTCGAGAACGGTTCATGCTAACAATCTAAAGTTTATTTCAATCGTTTTCTAAGGAAACATTAAATTAAAAATGTCTATTTGCGTAACTTTATTAAAGATTTTGATTTTTTGATGATATTTTAAAAATTTCACTTGACAATTTTGGGGGGTTCTGAACATTCGATTACGTTTAAAAGCAACAGGATTCCAGTATTCACGGATTGTGATTTTTATACCAAATTTCGTTTAAATCGGTCCATTTGTTCTTCAGTTATCGTCTCCACAGACTCACTGACACACACATACTTTCACACACACACACACACACAGACATCACCTCAAAAATGTTTGATTCGTGATCAGGGATGCTTGAAACGTACTCCCCCGTCGAAAACTCGAATTCGAATTTTCGACCCCGTCACAATACTCTCCTTATACATTATGTATATAAGGAAAGTAATAACAGAAAAACCACATCAGCAAAGACAGGAATGCGTCTGTCAAGAAAAAGTCGTATCACGTGATCCAAGAAGAAAATCGTTGTGAACCGAAAAGAAGGAAAAATATAATGAAAAATAAGTACTAGGAAAGAAAAAGAACATCAGGATTCAAAATGCTTTCTTTGTGAATCAAACAATAAACTTAAATGCTCTATAATAAATCAAATTGTAAAACAACTTCTTCCTGCGGCTACATGAGCCAAATCATCATATAACTACAGAAAAATTACACAAAATTATGGTAAACAAAAACTTTTTAATAAGATTATAAAATTATGCAGTGTATAACAAAAATGAACGAAACAAGATGTTTCGGGAGTTAAATTAAATAACTGCATGGAAAAACATCAAAATATGTTTTAAATTACTGTAAAAAATAGCAGTTTATACAAGAGAAAAAATTTAGAAAGAAAAAAAAAACAACCCTGAATATTTTATAAATTATATTCAAATAATATTCCATCAAACTACTTTAAAAATACCAATACATAAATAGATGCTGAATTAAGGAGAATATAACTATAAAAATGAACGAAGTAACAGGTTCGGGCACCTATATAAGGTACTTCATCAATTAAAATTAAACATCATTCAATAAAACTAATTTAAACATATCAGTAAAAAATACTACAGAATTAAGAAGAATATAACAAAAACTGAAGGAAGCAACCGGTTTTGAAAGCTACCTTCATCAACTAAATTCATACAACTATTCTCTTATACCTTTACCCAGGCTGTCTGAATTACAGGACTGTGTAAAGTGACTGTTTGGACGGTGGACATAATGCCACTCAATTGAGAATAGAACCCAATAAGTGTAGTAACAACAGGTACCTTACCACTCTTCCATTAGCACATCGTCTGGTCGATCTAACTAAAAAAAATCTGATGTGGGCAGCACATGACTTTTCTTATATAATGTAATGAATTTACTACTTTTACAGTAAAAAAATAGGTTTTTCTTATAGTAGATACTAATATTCTTTCCAAGATATTGAATTTTCGACAATTAGTCGTTATTTTCATTGATTTAGCGTCATTTTTATCCATTTGGCGAGATTTTCGTTAATTTGGCAACATTTCAAAAAGTCGCCAAGTTGGCGACATTCCGCCAAATTCGTCGCCAAAATTTCGCCAAGCGTTATGGACGAAGAAATAAGTTGTTCTTACAGCAGATACATGACTATTGGCGTTCAAATACAAAAGTATTACTCAAAGTATCTTTTTTCATGTATGGAATGAGCTAGATTCACGAGAGTGATGTCATTCAATTTATCGCATGGTATTACATATGAAAAGTGAACATGTTTCTCAATAGGAAATATATTTTTTTTCATTTTATATGACTTTTTAATAATTTTTTTGAAAAATGTACAATATCTCAAGTACGGTTCATGTTAGCGTTCTAAAATTTATGTCAATCGTTTTCTAATGAAAAATTACATAAGAAATGTCTATTTGCGTAACTTTATTAGTGGTTTCGATTTTTTGACGATTTTTTTATAATTTTATTCGAAAATTTAGGGGGGTTCTGAACATTCGATTACGCATAAAAACAATAGGCTTCCAGTGTTTACGGATTGTGATTTTTGTACCAAATGTGGTTCGAATCGGTCCATTCGTTCGTCAGTTATCGTCTCCACAGAGTCACTGACACACACACAGACATCACTTCAAAAATGTTTGATTCGTGATCAGGGATGCTTGAAACGTGCCCTCCCGTCGAAAACTCGATTTCGAATTTTCGACCTCGTCACAATACTTTCCTTATACATTATGTATATAAGGAAAGTAATATATATAATTTGTTTTAAAAATGTTTTTATTTCAAGGCCATTTAGGGTGTCATTCATGCCTATGTTCTGCTTGAATTCTGCTGATTTGTATTAATGCACATTATTTTAATAGCATTTAATGTCATAACATGGTTTAAACTGCAAATTTCTAGAATTGGATATATAACTATAAAAGTATCGAGAAAAATCTTTACTGCTCTATAGGAAACTGTGCTATAGAAATCCTTAATTTCCAATAATTCATGTTCTAATCAAGGAAAATACAACTGACTTTTTGTATTCGTTTTTGAGATATCGTGTCCATACCTCACGTACAGAACACACACACACACACACACAGATGTTATCTTTACGAAATTTTTAGACCGTATTCAGGGAATCTTAAAATGCACTTTTTTGGCAAATTCTCGAATTCGAAAATGTTTTGAGATGACAATATTTTTTTCTGTTTTTCTTTTTGAGAAAGTCAAAGTATAAGGAAGTGTCATATAGCAATTACATTTTCTTAAAAGTAGTATAGTAATTAAGTTCTTTTTTAAGGGCGATCGTATGTTTATTAAGATTTGTTCTACGATCGTACATTAATTAAGTTTTGTTAATGGGGATTATATAGAAATTATGGTTTGTTTGTTCGAGGGTTATTAATAATTACGTTTTTTCAATGACAATCGTATTGGCATTTTATTTTATTCAAGGGTCTTATGAAAATTATGTTGTTTCAGGGGATCGTACAGTAAGTACGTTTTGTTCAAAGATTGCGCAGTAATTATGTTTTATTCGAGAAAGTCGTATGGCAATCAAAAATATCGGTCGAGAGAGGTGTGTTGTCTGTCTGTATCTGGGAATTTTATGTGTTCAAGATCGGATGAGTGGAAATAACTTGCATCTTATTATACACCTTGTGACATGATGGTTTTAAGATCTAGTAAGACTTTAACCTCTACTGAATTTTTAAATATCCCCTCGTGATGTAAGAATAAAAATAATCTGAAGTGTCAAGTAAATATTATAAGAAAAATCACACAAATTAAAATCTTTTCTTAAGTAATTATTGCAGAACATCTATAAGATGTCTGTTAATTATTAAAATAAATACTTATTTTAATAATTGTTGCGCCTACGAACTCCAGGCAAGCTACTATAGTTGACTCTAAAGTGGACTGTATAAACTCTCAAAGCTGAAAACTTAACAACTTTTATTTACATTTTTACAGAGTGACGGAAGGGCCGTCGTACATGCAGGCATCTATGATTGCATCTCAAAACTTGTAATGCTTCCGGCGCTTGCGCATTGAATACTGTCAGTCGCTACGCCATCTAGCGATGTACGGCTTACGTAACACTCCCCGCCGATTGAAATTACATAATTTCAATATAATGCACACAAGAATTTCATAATACACTACAATTTATATGAATATGCAATAATCACTCAACAGGAATAATACAAACATTTCTTACACTTCTTTTCAAAATTCTACCGTTAGGCAGGCGCAAATTCACTATTCTTACTTTTCCGTCAGCACCATGCAAAACCTGAGTAATTCTACCCGTCATCCATTTTGTGCTCGGTAGATTCTCCTCTTTCATTAATACTAGTGTACCTTCTTTTACACTGTCTTTACTAAACTTCCATTTATTACGCTCCTGTAAATTATTTAGATAATCGCGTTTCCATAACTTCCAAATTCTTTGCGTAAACTTAGTTACTCTTTGCCATTTTGAAAGTCTATTTTCGCTAATCTCAATAAGTTGAGGTTCAGCAATAGACGTAATAGATCTACCTATTAAAAAATGACCTGGTGTCAAGATTTCGAAATTGTCAAATTCCGAAGATAAGGGTGTAAGGGGTCTTGAATTCAGTACACCTTCTATTTCTGAAATTACTGTTAGAAATTCTTCAAGGGTGAGATTTGCGTTACTGATTACGCGCTTTAAGTGAAATTTAAAACTCTTTACTCCGGCCTCCCAGAGACCACCGAAATTCGGGGATTTTGGCGGAATAAAATTCCAGACTATACCTTCATTAGTGAAGTAATTTGCCAAAGTTTCATCTGGTGATTTTACCAGTTGATATAATCTTTTTAATTCTGTACTAGCCCCTACAAAATTTTTAGCATTGTCCGTAATTATTTTAGCACATTTGCCTTTTCTACCAAAGAACCTTTTTAAACTAGCAGTGAAAGAATTTGAAGTTAGATCGGTAACAAAGTCCAGGTGTATAGCTCTTGTGCACAGACAAACAAATATGGAAACATAAACATTGTTGAGCACACCCTTTCTTTGGTTCTCGAATTTTAGGTAAAATGGACCACAGAGATCGATCCCAGTAACGTTAAAGGGGTAAGTAGGTACGACACGTTCTCTTGGCAGATTGCCCATAATTTGATTAGCTAAAACAGGTTTGTTCTTGAAACAAATTACACATTCATGTATTACTTTCCTACAAAGATTTCTTCCATTAATTGGCCAGAATTTTTGTCGAACATGATACAAAAGTGATTGTGGTCCAACATGTAAGTACTTTAAATGAAAATATTTCAAAATAATTGAGGTAAATGGACTTTTGCTTGGTAAAATTATGGGAAATTTGGAATTGACACTTAAATCTGAATGCGACAGTCGACCGCCTACTCTTAACACATGGTTTTCGTCTAAAAAACAGTTTAAAGTACTTAATTTACTGTTACCTGGGACAGGCTTACCCTTTTCGATCTGCTTGATCTCTTCTACAAACTCACTTTGTTGGATCAATTTCATCAAGAAGATCTCTGCAGCAGCTGTCTCTTTAAGCGTAAGATGACCTCTCTAAATACATAGCTCAAAATACGAAGAATTGTTGTATAATTATTGCTAGCATTAAGAATACAATCTAAAATGGATTTTTGATTAGAATGAATTAAAGTTATTAAAGAGTCATTGTTACAATCTGAATGTTTTTGTAGATCTTTAGAATACTCCCCTTCAGGAACAATTGTCTCCTCATCACTTTTTGGAAAGTCAGCTTGCACTAAAAATGTAGGTCCGTGCCACCACATTGCAGTTGTTAGAAGAGAAGAAGCACTAATTCCTCTAGTCACTAGATCTGATGGATTGTCTTTGCTAGAGCAATAGGACCAGGAATTTTTGTCTGTTAGCGATTGTATTTCGTTTACACGATTGGCAACAGAAGATTTCCACTTTCTGCTTGAACCCTTGATCCAGAATAATGTGATCTGGGAATCTGTCCAAAGGAATGTAGTTGACGGTTTTTTCCAATCTATAATTTTCTTGACTTCACTTGTCAATCGTGCAGAAAGCAAAGCACCGAGCAATTCCATTCTCGGTATGGAAATTTTCTTTAGAGGTGCAACTCGACTTTTAGAGGCAACAAGATTCACAACAACACGGTCCTTGTATTTGACTCTTAAGTAGACTACTGCACCGTATGCCTTTAAGCTGGCGTCACTGAAGCTATGTATTTCAACTTCACAAAAGTTCGAAGAATGGAGAATTACCCTTGGGATCTGAAGTTCAGATAGTTGTGATATTTCTAAATACCAGTGTATCCATTTTTCCTTGATATCGATTGGAAGTTCAGCATCCCATGGAATTTTCCTAAACCACAATTCCTGAAACAGGCACTTTAATCTGATAGTGTATGGTGTCAAAAGTCCGATTGGATCAATTATTCTTCCCGCAGTTTGTAACAGGAAATGCTTGGTACACTTTTTCTGAGTTAAGAATTCTAATAAATTATTTACGTCCATCGTAAGGTAATCTTGTTGAGGGTTCCATGACATTCCTAGGACTTTATGCGAACTGGTTTCCGAGCTATCTGATGAATGAAGGGGATGGATGTTGAATACTTCTTCTTCCCACTTATGCATTAGGCATGGTTCATTACTGATCCATTTTCTTAAAGACATTCCGGCAGAATCCATGATCATTTCTGCCTCACGAGAAACTTTGAATGCCTTAGTGACGTTGTCCTCGCCTGCTACCAGGTCGTCTACGTAGAAACAAGTGTAAAGGATTTGGGTGGTAACTGGATAGTTCTCGCGAAACTTTTTGATATGTTCCTTGATCGTGGCGGCTAGCAAGAATGGGCTAGCATTCACCCCAAAAAGTACTCTGTTGAATCTATATATTTGTATATTCACGTTGTCACTCTCAATCAATTTATCACTGGTAAACAGGAATCTAACCGCGTCTCTGTCTTTTTCAGTTAGGGAAATCTGTAGAAATGCCTTTTCGATGTCAGCTACAAAATCAATTTCGTTTAACCGAAAATAAATTAGTAAATTGAATATGTTGGGATGTAAGTTCGTGCCTGACCACAAGCAATCATTAAGAGACAATTGTCCAAGCTCATGTGAACTTGCATCAAAAACGATTCTAGTTTTGGTTGTAAGACTATCCTTTCTAAAAACTGCTTGATGCGGTAGGTAGAACACTGGTTTGTTAACCGGTTTAGTTGTATCTAGCACTTTTTCGATGATTCCCTGACTTAAATAGTCTTCTAAAATTTCATGATACTGCTTAAGTAAAGCTTTATCACGTTGTAATCGTTTTGTAAGATTTTTAAATCCCCTTTCTGCGACACTCAAGTTATCACTTAACTGTTTCCAATCTTTCTTCCAGGGGAAGGAAACTTCATAACGTCCTTTTTTGAAGCTCACTGAATCTTTGAATATCTCTAAAGCTTTGTCTTCATCGTTGCATTTAGGATCATCTTTTATTCCTATTGACTCAAGTTCCCAAAATTTTCTTAACTCTGTTTCCACTGGATCTCGCGCGAAGTGGCAATGAAACTTGTTTAAAGTCCCCACATCTTTAAGTGTTCCCGTCACGATCCACCCGATCTCTGAGTTTTGTAGAATTATCGATTCATTTTTTAACTTAATCTGATTGCTCACTAATAACTCATAAAACAGTTCTGCTCCTAACAAGGCGTCAATTTTCCCTGGTTTGTGAAAATGGGGATCAGCATAAGTTAAGTTACGCGGGAAACTAATTTTAGATATATCAAGAGGTTTTGAAGGAACTAAATCTGTAACTTTTGGAACTATGTGTAAATCAACATTTCTTTTAAAGCTTCCATTTTCGTTAGAGATTAACGCAGAAACTTTTCTTTTTACTGTCAAAATAGCGCCATTCAACCCCGATACGGGTGCGTTTATTACTTCCTTTTTCAATCCCAATAAATCAGCTACTTCACAACAAATAAAGGATATTTGAGAACCTGCATCTAGAAGAACGCGAATTGGTCTTAATGAACCATTTTGATCTTGAATATAAACTACTGCAGTCGATAATAATATATATCCCTTTCCAGTGCTCGAATATAAACAATTTCTACTCGCGAAGGAAGTGCCAGCGTCGGTTTCACTTTTAATGGCGTCAGTTGAGGCTATGAGCTCCGCTTGTCTGGGAATGTATAATGACTCTCTGGAAATTGAAAGATTCGATTTTGGGCTTTCTGGTTTCACAAAATTATCTATATGAATCAAGGAATGATGACGTTTCCCACAGAATTTACATTTTTTCTCATTTGTGCATTGGGCTACTTTATGAGGTTCAAGGCAATTATAACATTCCTTTTAATTTCATTAGTTCTCTCTGGCACAGATAATCCGTGAAACATTTTGCACTTATAAATTGGATGGTTATCCTTACATATTGGACAGTTAATTTTAATATTTGTTTTTATCATTAAGCTTTTATGTCTGGGAGAGAATTTGACTTTTGATTTTGTAGCAAAAGGAATACGTTGGATGTTTTCTAACACTTGACTTCTTTTTTGCAAAAAATGTATAAATTCTTCCCAATCTGGGAACTCTGTTGTTTTTAACGACATCTCGTATTGTTTACGAGTTTCGCGATCTAGCTTGGAAGTAATGACGTTAATTAACATTATCTCAGTTAATTTGTTTATTTCAAGGTTGAGAAGCTTTAGCCCTCGTAAATGATTCAATATCATATCAACGAACTTGTGCAATTCTTTTCCCGATTCATGAGTAATTTTCTCTAAATTCAAAATTGCATTTATATGAGTGTCTGCGATAAATCGCTTATTTTCATATCGTTACTCCAATTCTTTGAACAGTGATTCAAATGTTTCGTCTGTTGTTTCGGTTCTCCTTTAAGCGACGCTTGAAGATAGTGAAGTTTTTGTTGCTCATTTAAATGTTCATTTGTTGTAATTAAACTATTAAATTGCTTTTTGAAATTACTCCAATCTTCATAACTGCCCGCAAAATTAGGCAATGGTATCTCTGGCAGCTTAATCAAAGAATTTGATTGATTTACTTTTGCTTCCGATTTGACAGGAACTTTCGAAAGTAAATAGTTTACACGTACCTCTAAAATATCCAGTGAGGATTCCAGTTCTTGTAGCTGCTCGAGCGCATCTCCGAGCTCCACATCGTCAGGTAAAGTGCAGTATCCCGTTTCTAATTCTTCTATCGAAGATTTAATAGAACGAATCTTTGTAAATTGATTATCTAAGACAAACTTCGCATCCTCTCGATCCGAATCGTAACTGGTGAGGAAGCCTTGTACTCTCGTAACTCTTGCTTTCAAAGTACCGCGTGTGCGGTTTAGTGGCACGAGGTTCATTTTTGATTTCAATTTATTATCCTCCGTCTCGTTACGACCATAAAACTGTTGCGCCTACGAACTCCAGGCGAGCTACTATAGGTGACTCTAAAGTGGACTGTATAAACTCTCAAAGCTGAAAACTTAACAACTTTTATTTACATTTTTACAGAGTGACGGAAGGGCCGTCGTACATGCATCTCAAAACATGTAATGCTTCCGGCGCTTGCGCATTGAATACTGTCAGTCGCTACGCCATCTAGCGATGTACGGGTTACGTAACAATAATTAACAGAAATCTTATTAAAATAATCTTAATAAGTATACCAGCTTTCATGAAAATCGGTTAATTATTTCTTTCGAGAGATAACGCGTTCTCCATGAACAAGTACTTAGTAATTATTTACCACATTAATTTCACATCAGCTATTAACAACAACAACAACAAAATTTTGAATATCACGAATTTATGTAGTCTCACTAATAAAAACGTAAATAAATAAACAAATTAACGTGGTTTATATTTAAAGATTTAAATAATATTCAGTTATGGAAAATTTTAATATAAAAACAACATTTTTGATTAGCATATATTAAATTATTTTTGTGGAAAATTTTTAGAAAACTACGAAAACGTTTCCTTCCGACGATTTACTAATCTTAATTTCATGGAAGTACAATTTAATTGACAATCGTCTGTCTTAAAGCGCCAGTCGGTATATCAGAGCATCAAACCCAACCCCAATGGCTAAAAAAACTCATAAAACACCTGCTATTTCGGCAATACTGAATCCAAATCTGATATCCGTTTCCCAAATAAACCCATTGGATCTGGAGAAATAACCTCTTAAAGTTTGGTTTTTTTTTCTTATTTTTGTATTTGCAATATCAGATTGAAGGCGTTGCCACAACATAAACAGGAATTGCCACAATTGCATGGTGAGACTTCAATGGCTGAAGAAATAAAAGGAAATCTGTATTCAGCTCATGGAGTTAGAGATGCGACCACCTCCATGTTTCAGCTGAATAGGAAAGTTAATATTGAGAGGTAGGTCATCCCAATTTGGAATTCCAGAATATGAATATCTAAACCATAGAGTTAGCGGTATATTTCCAAACTCGCGTTTTTAACAATGCTATTAATACAAACTTTGTTTCTAGATAGATTGATTGCAGTTGGATTGTATGGTTCATAATGTTAGAGAGTGTTAGTCACTTTTCTTACCATGATAATCAGAACTCTAAAAGAATCTCACATTCTCCTTATCCCTTCCCGGCCGTCCAAATAGTTGCTCTTAGTCCTCTGGACGAGTCGGACGGTCTGGGTCTTCTACATTCTCCTTATCGTGACTTAAGTAATAGGTTTCTTGATCTAGAACACAGCTTACCAATATAGATATTTTTACTTACATCATGTTTTATATACCAAAGTCATGTTTTAGTGTCTTTCAAGCGCGACTAACTTATATAAATTGAAGTCCAAATTATTGTAATTACAGAGTTTTGATTAAATAAGGCTATTGGGGCACCTAGCTTAGGTGATTCAAAAGTAATAATTTCATATTGAAATAGGATTACATCTCCATATGATATTACCTTCATCAACTAATTACAACATGATTAAAATGAAATAATGTCACGCGAAAAACTACAGAAAGGGGGAGGGAGGTAAATGGAAATTAAATAAAGAGGTTATCAGGAGGAAGAGATGAAAAGTCAATAATTGTAACACATATTTTAATATTTTTTTAATTCGTATGTGATAAAATAATTAATATATATATATATATATATATATATATATTATATATATATACACACAATCATCAATATTATGAAGTTTCATATTTTTCAGTATTTTATGTAATCTATTTTATATCATATTTTATTTGCAATTGTTTTGTAATCCAATTTGTTTTACGAAATTGACCTCATTAACAGTATTCTTTAGTAGTAATTTTTTTTGGCAATAAAAATATTCTAATCCTATTTCGTATTTTTCTTCATACATCTTTAAAATCTTATAACGTATAACATACGTAACAACTTCCCATTCATCCTAGTCTTAGAAAGAAGTTAAAAAAACAACAACAGAAGGTACGCTACACAGCTTAGGCGATAAATCGCCAAATCATGAATGTCTTTCTCCTCCTCGACCTACTGCACCTGTTATGTTGGCACGATTCTAGCATGGGAAAGATAGGACCGCGCTCCGCCCATTTATACTATCTTGTTGGTAGAGCCCCTTGATTCAGTGATTCTTCCATTTTTACAACAGAACCAAAATATTTTTCCTACCTCACCAAAAAGATCGCAGACACTTGGTTAACCAGTTCTCTGATTATTCTACTTAACGGGAACCAATTAAAATTTGTTAATGCAAATTAACTCAAGAATTCAAAAGGTTAAACCGAGTAAAATTATAACTAAAGGTTATGTAGACCTCACAAAGCCACGTCTTACAAACATTAAATTTCTTTAAAAATCTAATGAAATTTAGAATTCAAAGTCAGTTATGAATATTTTCTGGAACATGAAATCCAGTCTTATAGGACACAATATATAAAGACTGTTTGCAATAAATCTTCTGCACTTTGGCACCTACTCCTCAGTAGTCCCATTTCCTCATGCAATTACACGCCAGGGCAGGACTAAAATTAATGGATTTGAAATGACTCTAACCATCTTGTTTGGAAACTGCAGAATTTGCACTTTAAACCCATTCATCTGCTTGACATAAATGAATGTCTTCTTAACACGTCCAGACTTAGTTGGTATTTCGGGTATTTTCAATGAAAATTTTTAAATATATATATTTTAATTATATTTAAGGAATCTTTCAGAATGGCTGGCTGAATTTTAACATGAGATTGTAACCCTAGAATTTCGGAGTTAGGCCTTTGACCACGGGATACTGCAGAAATTAAATTTCGTTTAAAGGAATTTGAAAGAAGCTGTATTAGACTGATGTGTTTTAATTTATTCATCGATAAATACTGTACGTATGTAAAGTATAATAATACCCTGGAATTTCCCTATAATTAATTTTTAGTTATATACAGTTTCAGAGGTAAAAAGCAAATATAGAAAATCTCTGAATACTATTTGTATTCATTTGATATCCTTTTGCTATTAACACTGATTATATTCAAAATGAACGTCAAACTGTTGTGAGCAGTCAAATGTAGCATATCCTGAGATATATCCACCGTATAATGTAAATGTACGTTGAAATAATTATATTATATGGAGACTTACATCAATACACTGAATTAATAATTGGATTTCACATAGTGTACAATACATACATTCAAGATTAATTGTTTAAAAACGAAAACATGAAACGAACTTAAATCTTGCTTTTAATTGGCGAAAATGATTCCATTAATTATTTTTTTCAAATAGAAATATTTATTTCAATGTAGTGGAATTGAATTTAAGGGTCTTTCAGAGCCCCCTTAAAATTGCATCATAATCAAATATATCAGCTTCCATTTATAAATATATAATTATTTCGTTCATGCAACACTTTATACAAAGTAGTTACAAAGAAAATTGACAAAGGATTTTAAATTTAACTTTAGAATTTTATTATCCAAAGGGAATTCGAATCACAAATGGAGTTGTTTTGAAATGTGTAATTTATATAATGCATATCTAAGTTCTCTCAAAGTGAGATACGGAACAGTAAATTCGTTTTAACTAAAGAAGTTCTACATTGATCTACTTCAAATTTTACATTGAAATAGTCTGGGATTTGCTTACGAATATACTCGTTTCGGGCGCTCTAGAATATATAAAACTATATTTAGCGTGACGTCTGTGAGTGTGCCTGTCTCTCTGTGAATGTCTCTCTGTGTGTGTGTGTCTCATCCGTATGTATGTCTTACGTATGTAAAAAGTTATGAAGATAACGAAGATTGATGTAAGCCTTTTAAAACTACCCATTTTTACTTACTAGGGAACTCCACCCTCGGATCGCTATGCTCCCTAACTCCCGAAACTCAATCTCTTCGCGAGTGTGAGAGCTTCGCCCCCTAACTTGCTGGCGCTCTATGAGCTCATTTCGTGAACTCTACCGTGCGCTTCACTCTTTTTGTAACAGTTTTAGATACCAAAAATAATTTGCCAACTGTAATTTATTTCACGGCATTGTAACTTATTTTATATTTCTATTTTTATCAATTAAAGGCTAACTGCATCATGGATTTTGCTTAAGTTTTTTATAGTTGTTAATTGTCAAGTTAGAATTCCACAAAATATAAGTTTATTTGGTGCTGCAAAATAATTTTACTTGTTGACACCTACAAACGTGCATCAATTTCGAATGCCATTTCAATGCGGAAAATGTTCCATGCATTTCGTATAAAATGATTTAAGAAAACTAATTTTCCCTTCACTGTATAAATACACAATCAATCAACTGACTTAACATTATTTTTATTTTGTAAACGCGCATAACTTTCTGCTGAACAAGATTGTTCACTATCTTAACGTTGATCACATCTGGGATTCTCACCTAAGCTAGCAATTTAAGTTATACCCGTGTATAAAATTCTACTGTCATTTACTAAGTTTTAGCCATTTTATTCTACTTAAGAATCTCCTTCTAGTGATTAATGGATAGCGTATTTAGTATTTTCTGAATTCGGTCTTGGATTTAATGGACACGTTAGATGCGTTTCTTAATTTTGTTTTAAGGATTTAGTTCCAAGTTTTCTCTAAAACACTTATGCTTTTCAAAATGTGTGGTTTAAATTCTAGAACCCGCAGTTGTTGAAACTAATTTTTATGTTATTACTAAGTAAACTTTATGTTCTTAAAGCATTCATAGCATTTTTGTTATTTTGCATCTCTTTTAAGGACGATATTTTAATTTTGATGGATCACTTGGAGTTGCTCTTTTGAAGACAGACTTAAACCCTTTTAAATGAGAATGGGACTTGGCTCTGCAGCCATAGACCAAGTCCACCTGGTCTTTTGAAGATAGTCTTAAACCCTTTTAAAGGCTGGCGGCTCTTGTCTCTTTTGCCATAGATCAAGTCTACTTGGAAATGTCCACTAAGTGGAACACAAATCCGCTGTAATGAATTACTCAGATATTACGTATATTCGTTCCACTTTCTCAATACGGAGCTTTCCAGGTGGCGGTGTGGGTCTGGTTTTGTAATCGGTGACCAAAGTCGTCGACGACTAGTGACTTTATTTAACAGATTCTTCAGACCCTACCGGATTCTTTTATTCTGATTTCCGATTCCGATTATTTTATTCCTATTTTTGCATACTCTTATTTTATACCCACTGTACTCGTATAATATAGCGCAATCAAAGCCGGTTTATATACGCTGACGTATAGACCGCTGAAGTCTAGTACTTGAACGCCCACCAGGCATGTAGATGACAACTAAGAGACCACAACTGCTGAAATAGGAGCAACATAGTCGACTGCATCCTGGATTTAAATGCATGAGAAGAACGTTGGGTCCCAGTAAGAACAAAATCAATTAACTGCTAATTCACTCCTTTACCTAATTCATTCATGTTGAAAAAGACTCATAAAATATATTCGAAAAATATTTTTTCTTTTAACTTTTGTAGTAAGAGAAGTTAATTAAAATAATCAATCTCGGTCATTCTTTATCACAACCATGTTATATTCGGGGACATCACTAATGATAATAATATATACTTATATTTTAAATTTCAAACTTATAAGTAAAATATTGGACGACCATAGCCAAAAATATGTCTGGAGATTTTTAAGTTTTCTTATTTCAGTTGGTGAATAAAATGAAACATATAATTTTTTCTTGATTTAGATATTTAGGTGAGGATGGGTCACAGTGAGGCAAAAAATATAAAATTCAATAACTTTTTAAAACTTGATACTGTAACTATAAAAAATATATGAAACAAAATAAATGATAGTTAAAAGCAAAGCTAATCTAATATTTAGAAGGGGAGAGGGCTCTAACCACTCTTTGTTACGGCTTTAAAATATTGATAAATTCAGAATTTTATTTTATTCTGCCCCAGCCATTTCACTCAACAGCTATGTGTCCATGCTTTTGAAATTCCCGAGCAAGACTATTGCATAATACCATGTACGTTCAATGAGCCAGAAGAATTTAAATTTTGAAGCAAAATGCATAAGCCTGGAGAAATATTGCAGTTAAATTGCGAAACATTAAAAAAATGTTATTATATTTAAATTTTTATAAGTACGCATCAAGATACGCAACATCCATTTAAGCAAACCGCGTTTTTTACACCTAAAATTCATTCGTGTTTTAAATCCCTAGAATGACAAAGTACCATGCATGACAAGGCCCGCTTTAAAATTGTAGATATATCTAGTAGGTTTCAGGACCACACTATGAAGAGAACCTTCGTTACAATTTAAATATATAAAGATGCTCTAAAATTTAAAAAATCCAACTTTTAAATAGACAAATTCATTCTGAGTCTAGCACTCGCAAAGTCTTAACTTTTAATTGTTACATATATAAACAGTTTTCACAGTTCGAAGATATTTACAGGAAAAACGTTAATTTTTTTTGTTTATTCTACCTCTACGCATGAACCCGTTAAATTCTATGTAAGTGTGGGAGAGTAATCATAATCTCTCAATAATATGTTTCGAACGTGTATTATCAATCAATGTACGAAATGGCATAACAAAACGTGACATAATTGTATAGCAGTGCAATAAATGCGAATGTATATAAATGTGAATAAATGCTGAAAGTGCATATAAATGCTCAAAGTGCACATAAATGCACAAAGTGCATATACCAAGTGCTCAAAGTGAATATAAATGCACAAAGTTCATATAAATACTCCAAGTGCATATAAATGCATTCAGAAAAAATTACATTTTCAAATAGAACAAATAAACGAATTTCATAGTCAATACAACACTACCTAGAAAGATAAATCCATAATAATACACTGTAAAGCTGCAAAATATTTTTTCTATCCGTCCGCTGGTAGAAATTACGCTTCTAAAATTCACAGAGACATGCGAGTTATATCTTAGCCATTCAATATTACTATTTATTACAATTTATTTATTCTCCCCATAACAGAACTTCGATGTCCCACAAACGGTGAAACTCACTATATTTTGAATAGAAAACAGTAAATTAATAACTTCACCAAAATGACTGTCATTATCAAAGACATTAAATTCAGTTAATAGTGTAAACTTTCGTAGTTATTAAATTGTCGACAATCTGACAATATTTTTGCGATATTTTCTAAAAATGACCAAGTTTGTCGCCAAATACGACAGACCCTATTCCCACATAATTAAAATACTATTAGTTTAATAATTAATTTGAAAGCCAAACCATTCCTAAAGTTTAAAACTAAGTTCCTACTTTAATTTAAAATTTTATCAATTTGGTGTCATTTTCGTTAATTTAGAGTCATTTCCATGAATTTGGCGCATTTTCGTCAATGTGACTACATGTAAAAGAAGTCGCAAGATTTGCCGCCAAGGTTTCCCCGTTTTCGATAGAATTTTTGTCAAGCGTCGCTGCCAGACAGGTAGAAAAATATATAAATAGATAGAGAGATACATCTGGATCATTACTAATTATAAATTAATAATTATATAATTATTAGTATTAATAAGATCCAAGGCGCTCGTTACTTTTTTCCTTTTTTACACACTTCCCATTAATATGAATCCCAATGTATTTTGCATAAAAATGTACATTCATCTTTCATCAAAGAAAATTCCTTAATATCTTTAATAATTGTACTAATGCAAATGTTTTTGACACGACAAAAACAAACAAATCTAATGATTTAGAAACCTTTTATCTTAAACGGTACACAATTCTTTTATTGGTTTGGCTTTTTCAATGAAGTTACAAGACCAATCAACTTCTCAATTAATGTAATTAACTTGAAAGCTTTGCTCTTTCTGACGAATTGGGTACAAAGTTTATAAACTAATTTATATAGAACAAACAAGAGGTGTACACTTGTAGACTAATATACTTTTTGTTCATACAGATTTCTCTTTGCTTTTAAATTGGGCGTATTTCGTTAATTGTCCAGGACATTTTATTTCAGAACGAATACAAATGCATTTAAATTTTTATCAACTGTTGGACATTTGAAAAATAATTGGATAATTAAGGTTAAAACTCACAGATTTTTATTCTTATTTATTGTTTATTTATTGTTGCGTAGATAGGTTTGGTTCATTCATAGCTGTGATAAATTTATAGTGCATTAAGATCTTAGTGTTTTAGAAATAAATCGTATATTGCAAATGTAATACTTGGATGTTTCTATCTACAAATAATGTCTAAAATTCAAAGTATGCAATCACTCGAAAAGATAATTTCTACTGGAAATAACGTGGACTTGTCAGTTCCTGCTCCAGATGAGAAAAAATCCATGGATATTGTCTCAGTTGTGTTAAATTCCCCTTCACCAAACTTTGCAGTGGATTGGTTAGATACCTATCGTCTTCCATAGCCCCAGCAGAAGCACATAGCACTGTCAATTCACAAGACCTCACCGAGGTCGGAAACTCGAATCAAGATCTGTGTTTCTTGTGTTCTAGCACATAGTGAAGTTTTATCCTCCACTACAGAATTTGTTTTGACTGAATCTAATTCTTCAGTTTCAGTGCAAGATACACTTCGTCGGTGGCATTTAGGTTCTGGTATGTATGCATATTTGAAACTTCGCCAAGGGAAGCTGAAACTGCATATATGGAAATATCTCCATAATAAAGAAAATAAGCTATTGTATAGTCTTGAAGGTGTTACATTGTCATCTGCTATATGGAGTGAATTTTACCAAAAAATGTGGTCGTTCAATGCTCTATATGCATATACCTCTTTCGTCAATCGTAATGAGTTGTTCTGTTTCAATGGCAATGGTAAACTTCATTTACAGAAAATAATTCAATTATATTATTCAAAACATTGTCTTAAGCAGTGTCATATTGTCTTAGATAAAAATCAAATAACATGTTTAAAAATTGTGTTCACAACATTATAGTAATAAACTTCGAGAAAGTATATTTATAGACTGGCTTCCTACTTAAAAAACAAGAAAGATCAGTGATGCATAAAGCATTGATTATGAAACACTTTTCAACGTCAATGCAATTTTATATAAACTTCTCTAAAATGCTTTACATTTCTCGTTAATATTTTAAAACTTATCACAATACTACATTAATTTATTATATTTGAAAACTTTAAACTTCATCGAAAAAAAAACTGAACTTTATTCTTTACTTTATCTTTGAACTTTATTCAAATGACGGCATTGAAATATAAATTGCCTGGTTTAAACATCTCTAAAATGCGATACACTCCTTGGTAATATTTTTAAAATTATCGTAATACTACAATAATTTATTATATTTGAAAACTTCATCGAAAACAAATGCACTTTATTCAAATGACGTCATCGAAATATTAATCACCTAGCTCTCTCTATAAAAGCAGCATTTCATTCATGAACGTTTTTCCATTCCTTTCATTCATCACAATACTATAATAATTTATTTTATTTAAAAACATAAAAACAGAGAGGTACTAGTAATTTAACTCTTTGCTTAAAACTTCATTGAAAAAATTGTCTGGTTCTCTGTGTAAAATCAATGAATGTTTCATTCATATCACCTATATTGCAGACTCCATGAGCTAAATAATTTTGCGTTAAAGAAATACAGTAATTCTTATACAACTCATTCTACATTTTTTGATTTTTACATTCTCCATAAGTGAAAATTAGGCTTCGTTGTAGAAATATTCGAAGTTTGATGATCATTTAAAATGAAATATATTGTAATTGCGTTGTTTCAATATATAGATGCACCGAATTTAAGCAAGAATAAAGCGGTTTTAGGACGGATACAACACTAAATATGAATTAAAAAGAACTTTAAAAATCACAATTTTGAAACAAGATGGATGCCATATTTAATTTTGAAGTGGGTCACGTGACCTCTTCGTATAATGGTCACGTGATCTCTTCATATAAAAGGTGTAATTATTATTTTAATTTTTATTTAAAAAACTACTGAATATATTTTGCTGAAATTTTTTTTATATATTTTATAGGATAATTTGAATATTTCCTAAAACGTTCGAAGCGATTTGTGGATTTTAAATTCGCTTAAAAAATGTTTGAAAAATTAGGTCTTATAGGGTTCAATGTATTTAATTTTTTCAACCGGGTTCAATTCAAAACTAATTGAGTGATATTATTCATTTATACTACCATAGGTCCCACAGACAGTCTGACCAACATACTAAAATTTCATTTTTACAAAGTCATTTGTACAGCAGTTATCGGCTAACGGACATCCAGACAGACAGAATGAACAATGTCATAAACACTTTTCAACTATGTTGCAAAGTGTTAATAAAGGACACTATAACCTTTCTATCATTAGTTTTATGTGATAAAAAAATTGCATTTGATCATCTTGTATTCATGACAGTGTAATGTGTCATGTAAGAAAACTTTTCAAGTGTGTTGGTTTTCAAGTGTGTTGGAAGATCAAAGTTACCATGGATGTCTTCACAGTACTCCAATAAAAATGTACAACAGTGTGCATCAACAAGTACTTCTAAATTTTGACATTAATAACATAACAAAGAAAGTTTTGCTGCGTGGGAAGGAGTCTTTTACTGGCATTATCGAAATTTTTTCAAGTTATTCAAATTAGAAGACTATGAATGTGCGATAAGAAAATTATTTTAAGTTATTTGTTTAAATGTACAACAAATGATGGTTAATGTGTATTTTATGACGAATAGATTTATTAAATGTTTTCTATCTTTCAAACTGAACTCCTTATTTCATTTATCGACTCATTTTTAACTTATGATATTTAAACATGGTATGTGCTCGTGGGTTACGTATCTATACATTCAAGTGTAACAGGTTTACTAATCTCGCTTTTTAAAATAAAATATAAAAAAATTAAAAATAAATTTATTCGAATCATATCAAATGTCTGTAATGTAACTTTCGTAATGAAAGATACTTGCACATTACAGAGTTAAATTCACAAAATTTGTGTTCAGTGTTAAAATTCTGAAATTATATACAGTACTCATTCAAAATAAATGCTAAGTTATGTTCCATTCTCTAAAATGTATGAAGATTCATAAAGAATGTGGGGTTTGAAACTTTAAGAATCACTGAAAATTTAACCCTAGTTTCCTAAAAATCTACAAAAGTTAGGATTCATTCTGCAAGAAGTGTAAAATTTTGTCATGAATTTCAGTTTCGTCTTGCAATTTTCCACACTTTGTTTAAATATCAGTTTAACGGTAACCGTGATATAATCTTGGGGGAGGGATATTCCATGAACTATTTTTTTTCTTCTTTAGAGATGGGTGCGTTTAATGGGTGATCTTGTCACAACCTTGGCGTAAGCGTGGCGTAGGGATATTGCAAGAACTATTTTTTTCTTTAGAGATGTGTACGAAGGGGTGTGGGTAGCTTTCAAACAGTAATTTAATCATTCTAGAAGATGATTCCATGCCGTTAGGTTGCGATTTTAGTGATCTGTCCCATTTGTGTATTAATATGTTTTCTTTAACTAGTAATATTGGAGATGGTACATCTAGTATTACTGGTGATTCTATACCTAACTAATGTTACATCTTTAAACATGATTGGGTATGTAAGTACTTATTTTAAGTGTTCAAAACCTATATTTGTTGGTTTTTGAAGTGTTGAAAACATACATTTGCTAAATTTTGATAGTTGAAAACATATATTTGATAAATTTTGATCGAAAATAATTCACTTGTGAAAACGTATGTTAATTTCTTTAGGCAAAAATAGCACACATGGTATTTTTTAAACTTCGAAAATTACATTTGTTAGTTATGTAAATTTGAAAACGTATAATTGTTAATTTTTTTAAAGGCGAAAACTCATATTTGTGAAATTTCATTTGTAGAAAACACGACTTTGTAAAATGTAGCTAAAATTTACACATGTGTGAAAACATATGTTATTTTCTCATAGGAAAAATAACACATATGCGGTATTTAAACGCATGATAATCCCACTTGTTGGTTTTTGAAGTATTAGAAACCTACATTTGCGAAATTTTGGAAGTAGAAACATATATTTGCAAAATTTCGTTAATAGAAAACACGTTTTGTAAAAATTTAGCTAAAATTTACACAAGTGTGAAAATGTATGGTTCCCATAGAAAAAATAACACACATGCAATTTTTAAACGCATGAAAATACCCATTGTTCGTTTTTGAAGAGTTGAAAACTTACATTTGCGAAATTTTGGAAGTAGAAAACGTACACTAGTGAAATTTCGTTAATAGAAAACACGTTTTTTGTGAAAATCGCACAAAAAAATTTACGCAAGTGCGAAAACGTATGTTATTTCCCATAGGATAAAATAACAAATATGAAGTTTTTAAACGCATAAGAAACCCTATTTGTTGGTTTTGTAGCTAAGCACATCATTAAATTAAATTTTAATTTAAAAAATATAACTATTATATTAAAACAATAGAATTATGTATTCTCTGCGATCCAAAGTTCGCACAATTGTATACAATCCACTACAATAATAAAAATTGTAGGGTTTTAAACCTCGTGTCACATTAAAAACGTACTCTAAATTTACCATTCATTAAGAAAATATCCTGCATTTAAAAATATAATAAAATTTTAGAAGCCCCATGGAAAATCCATTTGTACCAAGTTTCAAAAGTCTCGTTTTGGTTTATTTAATAATTTTTATTATGCATATTATTTAATTAAATTTTAATTTAAAAAAATAATTAACTGTTTTATTAATAATAATAATTAATACTTTAATGAATACAATTCAAAAAATTGAATGGTATGTTGCGACAGCTTTCAAAAGAGTCGTTCTGGTTTATTTAATATTTTTGTTATGCAGGTAATTTAATATTCATATTTTTCCATTCAATCATAACTGCCTTATTAAAGCAATTAACATTTTAAAAATCCTCCCATCATTTGCTCAGTATCCATAAATTCACTCACATCATTAAAATTTTACTCCTCTATAACAGACCCCAAAATTCACCGAACGTTCCCTAAAGTTAATATATTAACATCATTTTTACAAAATACATATAGTTTTTTAATAACCCTCTTTCATATCTATCTTCCCCATTACACCATTTCTCCATTCATGATACCGAAAACATCCTTCTATTCATTTTTCCATCTGAATTTTCACGAAAGATATTCCCCGTTGTTAATATCTACTCAACTCTTCATAACACAACGGATAGCGTGTCACGCTATCAATCCCCAGATCGAATCCAACACGTTCCCAGAGAATATATCCTTTAAATTCAGAACTTTGAAAAAAATACCGATAGATGGCGCCACTTTAATCGGGTTTCAAATATGTTTTCAGATGACAACTTAAGGTCGTCTCATCGACCAAAGTTCAAGTGCCACCATGACGTCATCGTCCAAAGTTCAACTCACTCGACCAAATACTCTCACAATCAGATTAAGTATTGAAATATTACGTCATCGTTCAAAGTTCATACGATTAGAAATCGTCCATTCGAACATTGCCTTCTCTTTCAGAGGTTCATCTCCTCATGAGATAACCTCATTCCCTTCCTCCTCCTCATTGCTCATGACTCTTCGGCAGGAGGAACTGCTTCCCAGCTCCATCTGCGCGGATAGAACTGAATTCTCTTCTTATGTGATAGAATCACGAAGGCCCAACAAATACTGACAATATCATTTGACAAGCATATTGACACCTCCATGTCTGGTTTCACTCGCTGCGGCATAACCACTTGACGGTCAATGAGTAACCCTATAAATTAAAATATACGCACGAAGTGCTGCGAGAAATAAAGAAATAAATAAAAATTCATTAGGTAGAGCACTTATTTAATGAAAAGTATCTACTTGCTTTGGGGGCAAAAATATGTTTTCTTCAATGTGACAAAATGTAAAGCAATAAACTCAAAGAAATGTCTTTCTGTCATTAGATAGTTTTACAAATGTCTCAGGTATTATTATGTTGCCACCAGAAAAAATATATAATTGAACGATGAAAGTAGACAAGGAGTTCAATAACTAAGATCCTCTCTTGCAGCCGGTTACTTCCATATGACTGTCTTATGACGGTTTGACATCATATTTAAACTTTGGATGGGAAAAATCATAGCCGATCCGTGACTTATAACTGGTTCTACTGTGTTTGCTAATTTCTTATTGCTTGTGTAACTTAACCCATTGGTTTATTTCTGCTGAACTATATATTCCTCATGATGTTAGCGTCATAATACCAGTGACACGCTTTGGTATTATGACGCTTTACCACTTGTCTTGTCGACAATAAGTCTATCATTCCTTGACTAAGTTTGGTTGTTTTACATTCTCATCCTGAAGACGGGGAGGTCCACTGAAGCCAATTGATAATATTGACCAGTTGATACCTTAATCAAGTTCTGTAATTAACTGAATTTTTAATCATTCTCTATTAATTTAGTTGCATCAAATTTCTACGAAAGCTGGTGTAAATCTCTGAGTAAAAACATCGCTGCATATAGTAATTTCAGTAAAAACATCGCTGCTACAGTAATTTCAAAATTGAGAATACATTGTTTATTTGCAAAAATGCTTATTTAATTACAACTGTTTAAAGCGATAGATATAAAATATACAAATTTTGATGAGTATATCTAAAAGTTCCGATATTTAATAATCAGTATATCTATGTAAATAAAATTTAAAATTAGTCTGTTTGAGTATGTGCTTGTTCTCTTATAGGCTAATTTAATGAGTATGAACATTCCCCGTTGCAGCTTTATAAAGCCTGAGTTTAATCCTTAAGAAATATGAATTTATCGGTTTTGTAAAATGATCGTGTTAAGCAAGTTCTTTGTCTGTTATTACAGTTATAGGCTATTTTATGTTGACGAACGCATTATAAGAGTGAAATCGGTCAGTAGATGGTGTTACCTGCAAAATGGAAGTGAATCTTACACCTAGAAACACCCTATGTAGTCGAGTTCTTTATGTATGAAATAAAGCAGTATTGTGATAATTATGCAAGTTAGTGAACATTTTGAATGATTTATACACTTCTACTATTTGTTTTATGTTGAATTTATATTTAGTTGAACATAAAATTTACCTCTGCAAATTATGCATTATTTTACTTTGAAGTACTATACCTTAAAGTACCATAAAAATAATTCTAAAACAGAAGTTATTTGATAAATAAGTCTTCTTAATAAAATACACGCTTCTAGTACTTTTAAAAAAATCTGATGTGGGCAACACATGACTTTCCTTATATAATGCAATGAATTTACTACTTTCACAGTAAAAAAAAATAGGTTTTTCCTTATAGTAGATACTTATATTTTTTCCACGATATTGAATTTTCGACAATTTGTCGTCATTTTCATTGATTTAGCGTCATTTTTATCCATTTGGCGAGATTTCCGTTGATTTGGTAATAGTTTAAAAAGTCGCCAAGTTGGCGACATTCCGCTAAATTCGTTGCCTAAATCTCGCCAAGAGTTATGGACGGAGAAACAAGTTATTCTTATAGCAGATTAATTACTATTGGCGTTCAAATACAAAAGTATTACTCAAAGTATCTTTTCTCATGAATGGAACGAGCTAGATCCACAATAATGATGTCATCAAATTTATCGTATGATATTTCATATGAAAAGTGAACATGTTTCTCAAAAGTTAAATTTTTTTTTAATTTATGGGATTTTTTGATAATTTTTTTTTTGAAAAATGTGTAATATCTCAAGAACTGTTCATGCTAGCGTTCTAAAGTTTATGTCAATCGTTTTCTAAGGAAAAATTACATAAAAAATGTCTATTTGTGTAACTTTATTAATGATTTTGATTTTTTGATGTATTTTTCAAAATTTCATTCGAAAATTTAGGGGTGTTCTGAACATTCGATTGCGTTTAAAAACAATACTACCGCCCTAATACTTTCCTTATACATTATGTATATAAGGAAAGTAATAAAGAACATGGCAATAACACTATTTATAACATAATTATTGTCATGTACATTATGGTTATTGTCATGTACACGATATGCATATGCAACCACTATTAACAAACTATATTATAGTTTATTAATTTCGGTTATGCCTTTAAGATATTTAGTATTTGAAACAGACAAGGAAAATTCATATTTAAAATTTTCTAGGTATAACGTGTAATAGTAAAAGATACTGATATATTTACATTTATAAACCGCTAAATGTGCTTAAACCGTTAATTAAATGCTACACTGTGGGCATTGTTTAAAGATTTAATTTCCAGAACATTCTTGAGCGAGAAGACAAAAAATTGTCTTCATTTATAAAGCTAAAGCTACGAAGAAACCATTAATTTCAAACAATAGAACCGTATTACTTTGGAGTAGTCAGATCAGCCATTAACAGGGAAATAAAATTAAAGCTTCGAAATGGGGAAAACAAATGACCATTAATTCTAGACAATGAAACCATATTACTTCAAAAACACCAGTCTAACGACTTCACATGGAAGTAAAATGAATGAATGCAGCGAAATTAGATACGTATTTAATTAGCAGGGTGAAAGGAAGGACGCCGTCTAATCTAATACGATCCATTTAAGTGTATTCATTGATATTCTTAATACACAGAATGCTAACGGAAGTCACGGAGGCCAGTAACTCGAGAAGTATTATGGTTATTGTATATTACTTTTCTTATATACAAATTATTATGCATAGGAAAAGTATTGTAAAGGAGTCGAAAATTCGAATTCGAATTTACGAAAGATCACTATTTTAGCACCCCTGAAATCAAATCCACCGTTTTTGAGGTGATTTCTCTGTGTGAATGTTAATTCACACAGAGAACATATGTGTGTAGAGAGTGCATATGTGTGTATATGTATGTTAGTGTATGTATGTATATGTATGTTAGCATATGTGTGTCTATGTATGTTAGTGTGTGTGTATGTTAGAGTATGTGTATGCTAGTGTGTGAGTATGTTAAGTTGTGTGTATGCTAGTGTAAGTGTGTGTCAGTGTGTTTTCATGTTAGTGCGCATGTATGTTAGTGTGTGTGTGTGTGTGAATGTTAGTTTGTGTGTGTGTGCATGTTAGTGTGTTGTTGTTGAGACCCAGACCGTCCGATCTACCAGAAAGGTGTAAGGTAACCGTTTGGACAGTCGGGAAGTGCCACCCAATTTAGACCGGAACCCAGTTGGGGAGGCATCCACAGGAACCGTACGCTCCTTCCCCTACTAACAACATCTCGGAAGGACTTACGGACCCACATGTTTAACGTGATCGTACTCCACATGAACACTGCGGCAGTTGTGGCAGCGTGCAAATCCAGCGCGCAAACCACCGGGTTACCGCGCTCGAAATGTGCCAACAGCACGCGGTGTTCCCAGGTGGTCAGCCATCCAAGTACTAACCTCGCCCGATGCTGCTTGACTTCAGTGATCTAACGAGAACCGGTGTTTTCAGCACGGTAGGGCCGTGGCGCTTTTTAGTGTGTGTGTGTATGTGCATGTTAGTGTGTGTGTCCGTGTGTTTGCAGGAGTGATATCATGAACGAATGGAGTTTTACTATCACCATTTGGTACGAATATTAGAATCGAATCCACGTTCCGCCGGATTGGCCATGTAGGCCAAGTGCCTTAACTCACAGTTACAGCAGTGAACATTTATTATCATCCGTTTACTTAAATACATATTATTAATCGTCATAAGTTGATAGCGTATAGAAAAATTGTAAAGTTCCTTTTAAAATCTATTACCAGGGAATATAAGGTGCTATCAGACTATAATTTCCTTCATTATAAAGATACCTCATTGTAATTTATCATTATTATTTGCCGTTTATATGATACTTAAAGAATATATTATTTCTATTTCATGACTAGTGCTATAAAAGATCGGTAACTTAGAAAGTGATTTTTACAGAGACATCATTTGATTTATAAAACCCACCCACTCCGTTAGGTGAGAGTCTTTTTCAGCAGCCTACAGCATTGACCTTCAATTGAAGATATTGGCAGTACATTTATTCACTTTAAACTATATTTTGTGAACAATTTATAAATTTCAAGTACTCAAACCTTGTGAGGTATTTTTTGCGCGATTTTTTATTTGTGCGATTTTTTCTTGTGCGATTTTTTTTGTGCGGTATATGAAAATTTTAATCAAATTGGAACATAATTGACGAAGTTATCAATAAAAAAAAATTAGTAGCTTTGATCGGCCATTTAGTTTTTCGATGCCAATTCTGAAAGAACTTCAAAATTCCAAAAAGAGCTTCAATCTTGTATATCTGGCTACTGAGCCATATACAAGCGTCTAGTGAAACAACAGTCGTCGCAAAAACTGATCATCTACTACGTGGTAACTGAAAAAAAGTCAACTCTAAACGAGTGCGAGGTAGTATCTTCAAGTGACGAAAGCGATTTTGAACCAGTTTACCACAAGAAAGTTCGCGTATTGTCAGACTACGAAGGATAATGGTTAAACGTTTTGAAAAGTTTTGTATGTGTAAAATAAGTACATGTGTAAATAAAATATTTAAAAATGTTCGCATGTGTATTTTCTAAATCAGATTACAAAATGTTTGGCGAGAATCCAAGTAGCTGCCAAGCCTCGTGATTTCGTTTAAAAAAGCAATTCCTAGTTATTTCGTAAGGTTTTGAGTTATGTTCTACGTGAGACTTTTTTTATGGGGCCCCTATTCACCGCATAAAAAATACTTTTTAATTGTGTTGCGAAAACTAGTTTTTAACACTTTACAACAAAGTTGAAAAGTGTTTATGACTTTGTTCATTCTGTCTGTCTGTCTGTCTGTCTGTCTGTCTGTCCGTTAGCACGATAACTGCCGTAAAAATGACTTAATCAAAATGAAATTTTAGTATGTTGTTCAGACGGTCTATAGGACCTATGGGAATATAAATGAATAATATCACCCAATTAGTTTTGGATTGAACCCGGGTTGAAAAAATGGAATACATTGAGCCCTATGGGACCTAATTTTTCAAGCATTTTTTAAGCGGATTTAAAATTCACAAATTGCTTCGAAAATTTTAGGCAATATTCAAATTGTTCCATAAAATATATAAAAAAAAATTTAGCGAAATATATTCAGTAGTTTTTTAAATAAAAATTAAAATAATAATAACACCTCTTATATGAAGCGATCACGTGTCCATGATATGAAACGATCACATGACCCATTTCAAAATGATATATGGCATCCATCTTGTCTCAAAATCGGGATTTTTAAAGTTCTTTCTAATTCATATTGAGTGTTGTATCCATCCTAAAACTACTTTATTTTAGCCTAAATTCTGTGCATCTACATACTTTAACAACGCAATGACAATATATTTCAGTTTAAATGCTCATACAAATTTGATTATTTCTACTATTAAGCCTATTTTTCACCTATGTAAAATGTAAACAGCTAAATATGTATATTGAGTTGTATTAGAATCGCTGTAATTCTTTAACACAAAATCATTTAATCCATGGAGTCTGCATGGCTGATATGAATGAAATATTCATTGATTTTAGAAAGAGAAGGACGATAATTTTCGATGAAGTTTTACGCATAGAGTTTTACTTACTTGTAGCTCCATGGTCTTAATTTTTAAATAATATAAATTATTATAGTATTGTGATGAATGACATGAATGGGGGAATTATTTATGAATGAAATGTTGCTTTTATAGAGAGAGCCAGGCGTGTTATTTTTTCTATGACGTCATTTGAATGGATTTCAGTTGTTTTCGATGAAGTTTTCAAATATAATAAATTATCGTAGTATTATGATAATTCTAAAATTATTACCGAGGAATGTATCACATTTTAGAGATGTTTAAACCAGGCAATTTATATTTTAATGCCGTCATTTGAATGAAGTTAATTTTATTCGATGAAGGTTTAAGGTTTCAAATATAATAAATTAATGTAGTATTGTGATAAGTTTTAAAATATTACCGAGGAATGTATTGCATTTTAGACATGTTTAAATAAAATTGCATTGAAGTTGGAAAGTGTTTCATAATCAATGCTTTAAGCATGATTGATCTTTCTTGTTTATAGCTACTCGTGAAGTTTTCTGCGATTTTTTTTATGCGTTTTCTTTTATGCGGTCCCTATAAACGGCACAAAAATAGGTTTGAGTGTATTCTAAGAACTGTTTTGGAAAGCTTCCCTTGTTAGGTATTAGACCATCAACTTTAACATTTAATGCCTGACGTTCTCTTTTAAAGCAATGTGCATATTTTTAACAAATCGACAGCATTTATAAAATTGATTTATCCGTTTTAACAATTTTATATAGCAAATGTAACACTTTGTTTCTTTTGAAACTTTAATAACTGTAACATGAGATTGTGACAGTTTTCCAATACTAGCGTTTATATGGATAGATGTAATGTATAATCTTGTATACAGTGCTGAAAGAAAAAGCTTGGAAGCAGCATTGGTGAGATTTATAAGCTTTGAAATTATTGCTGCGATCCGTTTGATAAAGTATGCCTATAGCAACATGGAATTGCCCTGTAGTTTCGTGGTGAGATTATTTTGACCCCATTTCTGGCAGACACAATATAATTTATTATTAAGTTTGCACATAAAATTTCAAAAGATTCCCATAAAAGATATGAGATAGAAATAGTGAAAGTCATTTGATACGAAGTTTTATATGTTCGAAAAAGCTTACAATCTCCATTACTTTCTTAGATAATGATGCTTGACATATAATAACAAAATTACTTAAAATATGATGTAGAATTTTATTAAAGCAGCCTCAACTCTGTAGACGGTATTTATGGAAACATTCAAAATCTCGATTTGTACCTGTGCGTTTCAGAGCAAAAGTTATAAATTTATTTTTCTATAATGGAAATAAAGTTAGAATAAAAAATTTCTTTTCAAATTAGAAGGAACCTGTTTAATATAAAATTTTACCAATCATAATGGAATCTCTAATTTTTCTCTAAATTTCCCTAAATATCTCAATTTATCTATGAAAGTCTAGAATTTAAGATTTTAGTATGCATGATGAAAAAAAATCAAGTCAATAAATACGATTTTAACCTCATGCTTCATTTCTGTTTTATTAAATTCGAACATTTTTATTTTAGTTAATGAAGTCGCAAGGAATATTTATCTAATTAGAAAACATTTACTTATTGAGGCAAGTCTGAAACGATAAGTTTTCATTTTGCCCCTAAATATCACCAACAGAGTAGCAAAGATTGTTTCCATAGGATTCTATATCTTATTTTAACAGATATTCTAATCGCAAGTATATGTCAAGAATTAATATTTAATGAGATAAAACCTTTCCGCCTCCTTAGAACATTCTATATAGATAGGTAATAAGTAACAACGGAGTTGATGATACTTAGATTCCGAGATTTACAGTGAATTTTCACGTTCATAAGGACAACGCAATTTGGTTTGTAAATGTGCGAGCATGACCTTTTCACGTACATCGAGTCTAGATAATCCAAATCCTCTTGAAGGTCATTTTGACAAACTAAAATGTTCCACGGATGAACATATAGAAAATACTTCGCAGGCCGCAAAAAAATTGGAGAAAGAAATGTAGGAATAAAGCAAGGGGGTATCAAAACCCTATAATACTTATTAGAGTCTCATGTTATTTATTGAAATAATTGGTTCTAAAATTAAAATATAAATTAAAAAATCTGATGTGGGCAGCACATGACTTTCTTTATATAGTGCAATAAATTTACTACTTTTACAGTAAAAAAAATCTGATGTGGGCAACACATGACTTTCCTTATATAACGTAATGAATTTACCACTTTTAAGTAAAATAAATCGGTTTTTCTTATAGTAGATACTAATATTCTTTCCAAGATATTGAATTTTCGACAATTAGTCGTCATTTCATTGATTTAGCGTCATTTTTATCCATTTGGCGAGATTTTCGTTAATTTGTCGACATTTCAAAAAGTCGCCAAGTTGGCGACATTCCGCCAAAATTCGTCGCCAAAATCTCGCCAAGCATAATGGACAAAGAAATAAGTTATTCTTACAGCAGATAAATGAATATTGGCGTTCAAATAAAAAGTATTACTCAAAGTATCTTTTTTCATGAATGAAACGAGCTAGATCCACGAGAATGATGTCATCCAATATATCGCATGGTATTAATGTAAAGTGAACATGTCTCTCAAGAGGAAATATTTTTTTTTTATTTTATATGACTTTCTGATAATTTTTTTGAAAAATGTGCAATATCTCGAGAACGGTTCATGTTAGCGTTCTAAAATTTATGTCAATCGTTTTCTAATGAAAAATTACTTAAGAAAAGTCCATATGCGTAACTTTATTAGTGGTTTTGATTTTTTGACTATTTTTTCAAATTTCATTTGAAAATTTAGGGGTGTTCTTAACATTCGATTGTGTATAAAAACAATAGGCTTCCAGTGTTTACGAATTGCGATTTTTGTACCAAATTCGGATCGAATCGGTCCATTCGTTTGTCAGTTCTCGTCTTCACAGACTCTCACACACACACACACATACTTTCACACACACACACACACAGACATCACTTCAAAAATGTTTGATTCGTGATCAGGGATGCTTGAAACGTGCTCTCCCGTCGAAAACTCGATTTCGAATTTTCGACCCCGTCACAATACTTTCCTTATACATTATGTATATAAGGAAAGTAATAGGATTTTCTTATAGTAGATACTAATATTCCTTCCAAGATATTGAATTTTCGACAATTAGTCGTCATTTTCATTGATTTAGCATCATTTTTATCCATTTGGCGAGATTTTCATTAATTTGGCAATATTTCAAAAAAGTCGCCAAGTTGGCGACATTCCGCCAAATTCGTCGCCAAAATCTCGCCAAGAGTTATGCGCTAAGAAAAAAGTTATTCTTACAGCAGATAAATGACTATTGGCGTTCTAATACAAAAGTATTATTCAAAGTATATTTTTTCATGAATGGAACGAGCTAGATCCACGAGAATGATGTCACTCAATTTATCGCATGGTATTACGTATGAAAAGTGAACATGTTTCTCAATAGGAATTTTTTTTTTATGTGACTTTTTCATAATTTTTTTGAAAAATGTACAATATCTCGAGAACGGTTCATGTTAGAGTTCTAAAATTTATGCCAATCGTTTTCTAATGAAAAATTACATAAGAAATGTCTATTTGCGTAACTTTATTAGCGGTTTTGATTTTTTAACGATTTTTTAAAAATTTCAATCGAAAATTTAGGGGGGTTCTGAACATTCGATCACGTATAAAAACAATAGGCTTCCAGTGTTTACGGATTGTGAATTTTGTACCAAATTTGGTTCGAATCGGTCCATTCGTTCGTCAGTTATCGCCTCTACAGACTCACTGACACACACACACACATACTTTCACACACACACACACACACACACACACACACTCACACACACATACACACACAGAGATATCACTTCAAAAATGTTTGATTCGTGATCAGGGATGCTTGAAACGTGCTCTCCTGTCGAAAACTCGAATTCGAATTTTCGACCCCGTCACAATACTTTCCTTATACATTATGTACGAAAGTAAAAATAGGTTTGTCTTGTTGTAGATAACTACATTCTTCCCAAGACATTGAACTTTCGACAATTAGTCATAATTTTCATTGATTTAGAATACATTTTATCCATTTGGCGAGATTTTCGTTAATTTGGCAGCATTTCAAAAAGTCGCCAAGTTGGCCACATTCTGCCAAATTCGTCGCCAAAATCTCGCCAAGTGTTATGGCCGGAGAAGTAAGTTATTGTTATAGCAGATAAATGACTATTGTCGTTCAAATACAAAAATATTACTCAAAGTATCTTTTTTCATGAATGGAACGAGCTAGATCCACGAGAATGATGTCACCCAATTTATCGCATGATATTACATATGAAAAGTGAACATGTTTCTCAACAGTTAATAATTTCTTTTAATTTATGGGATTTTTTGATAAATTTATTTGAAAAATTTACAATATCTCGAGATCGGTTCATGCTAGCGTTCTAAAGTTTATGTCAATTGTTTTCTAAGGAAAAATTGCATAAGAAATGTCCATTTGTGTAACTATTTTAAAGCTTTTGATTTTTTGATGATTTTTTCAAAATTTTACTCGAAAATTTAGGGGGGTTCTGAACATTCGATTGCGTTTAAAAACAATAGGCTTCCTGTATTTACGGATTGTGATTTTTTTTTCAACTTTCATTCGAATCGCTCCATTTGTTCGTGAGATATCGTCTCCACAGACTCACTGACACATACACACACACACTCACACACACACACACATACACACACACACACATACACACACACACACACACACACACACACGCAGACATCACCTCAAAAATATTTGACTCGTGATCAGGGATGATTGAAACGTGCTCTCCCGTCCAAAACTCGAATTCGAATTTTCGACCCCGTCACAATACTTTCCTTATACATTATGTATATAAGGAAAGTAAAATCAGCTCTGGCTCCAGTTTGATACAGCCGAAATGGTTTTGCACTAATAACGTCTTACGAAATCCAACTTTCAAAATAATAAAATATCCAAATTTATAGCCAGTATATTTTAAAAACTAAGAATCCCACCCGAAATCCAATTATATATACCTATACGGCTTTCTAGGGCTAGAAATTACTCACGTGTCATTCCTACTTTCATCATTTTTAGTTTTCGAGATATAGGCATTAAAATCCTTAAAAACGCAAATTTTTCGATCTTCTTCAACTTGGGAAGACGATTGCTCGAAAACTATAACAGCTTTGTGATGTTAAATGATTGATATTGAAATTGAATTTTCTACTGAATATTTTTGTAGGTTACTACTTGTTTCTATATTTTATAGTTTAGACGATATTTCGAGTGAAAGTAAATAAGTGAAGCATAGACTCGGTTGGATAAAAGCATTTTATTTGCGAATAATTTTTTTTTAATATTAAATGGATTAAAATATCTGATACGGGAAGAACAAGACTTTCCCTACAGACTCAATTTCATGCTGTCTTTCTTTCCTTCACCTTCCATTAAATTGAGATTAATGACCTAAAATGGCACAGATACACATTTGAAATGTTGTCCAAATTATAGTTTTAATGCATTTTTCTAATTTCAATTGACAACGTAACGCATTTTACAACGTTATCAGCTCCTGAAAATTAAAGGAAGTTATACAGAATTTACACAGAGTTTTGTCGTCAAAAATTGCGCATTAAACTGTCCTTTAATTATTAATACATTAAAGAAATATTTAGTCTTTGATTTTGGACTTTTATAAATGTTTCGAGCAATTTTTATTTAAAAAGCCGGTTTTACTTTTCGGAATTATACCAAAATCAAATCAGAACCAGGGGAACTTTGTAGTGACTAGCCTATCAAATGTTGTGAAATTTCGTCAAATAGTTCTTGAACTAGAGAAGATACATACATTGCACGCACACACACACACACACACGCATCTCCCTCACACACACGCATACACAGACAGACACATACACGGACAGATACATACACAGACAGACACATACAAGAGCGTCACGTTAAAAACGGTTTTTTCGTGCTTTAGATTTCGTTTGAAACCTGTAGATTCGCCAAAAACTGATTTTAAAAAGTTTCGATGTTACCAATAATTTCCTATATATTGCCAAGTATTGTAGAGAAAGTAAAAAAAAATGCTATTAATATGAACCTATTGCAACAAATCAACATGAACGTTCGTTAATCCTAGATAATGTTATTATGCTCCTTATGCAAAACCCCTCTGGAAATGTGAAATTTCCACCCACCTCCATCCCTTCAGTTGTTTATAACTTACCTAGACCATCCGACCTATACGAGGATGTTAGGTTATAGTCTGGACGGCCCAGACAGTGTCATTCAAATTAGACCGGATCCCAATGGGGGCTGCAACCACGCATCATTCTTCCTGTAACCAACCCAATGCTTTCCAAATTGTTTTGGCCGTGGAGCGTTTTTGAAACTCAATTTCATGGCGGAATCCCAAAATGAGAGAAAAATCCATCGTGATCTAAATTATGCATTTTAAATTTTATGCATTCTTAAATTTTAATTATGTATTCTTAATTTTTAAGAACAATTACACGAAACTATCACTTTGCGGAAATCTCTAGAACAATGGAACACACTTTAGAAACACATTTTGAAAAATACTACTCTAACCCTCCGCCTCTCGAGAGGATTTTTAGACATACAGATTTAGTTTGTCTATACTCGATGTGGACTCGGAGATAGTTTTACCTTGCGTGGAGTATCGAACCCGGGGTTTCCCGTTGGAAATACTAACACATTACCCACGGGGCTATTTTTGAGTATTTAGTTAAATTTGAAAACTTATTAATCAGGTCATTTTAATCATTCGTTCAGGGACTAACGCATGCAGTTCTTGATACTAATATGAAAATATTGGAATTTATTGTTGAAATCCTTATGACAGTCATATTCGGCTGAAATCAGGAGTGGAATGAAAAATGGACTTATATCTCCTATCTTAATCATTATAAATATAAACAATGTCTACTTGCTTTGTCAGATATAATGCCATTTATTAATATAATAAAATAATTTCAATACTTTAATATTTGAAGTATTTTTTTTCGAAAAAGAAATAATAAATAAAACAAGAACGAACAATCACGCATTAAGCATTGATTGTGAAACACCTCCCTACTGCAATGCAATTTTATTTAAACACCTCTAAAATGCGATACATTCAGAAGTGATATTTTTAAAACTATCACAACACTACAATAATTTATAAATTTGAAAACTTCATCGAAAACAAATTAATTTTAGTCAAATAACGTCATCGAAATATAAATCGTCTGACTCTCTACATAAAAGCAGTGAATTTCTCATTCATGAACTTTTTTTCCATTCCTTTCATTCAGCGGCGCTATTTTTAAAATTGTCAAAATACTACAATAATTGATTTTACTTAGAAACTTAAAACCATGGAAGTAAAAGTACTTTCTAACTCCATATTTAAAACTTCACCGAAAAAGGCAACACTACAGAATCGACTACTTCTCTATGTAAAATCAATGAATGCTTCATTTATATCAACTATATTGCAGACTCCAGAGCTTAATAATTCTGCGTTAAAGAAATTCAGCAATTCTTATACAACGTATCTTACAGCTTGATATGTTTACATTCTCCTTACGTGAAAATTAGGCTTCGTTGTAGAAATAACCAAAGTTTGATGATCATTTAAACTAAAAAATATTGTAATTGCGTTGGCGCAGTATACAGATGCGCAGAAAAAATAAAAGATAGAGCTATTTCAGGACGGATGCAACACAAAATATAAATTAAAAATAACTTTAATAATCACGATTTTGACACAAGATGGATGCTGTATTTTATTTTGAACTGGATCACGGGATCTCTTCAATTAAGATGGGTGCAATTATTATTTTAATTTTAATTTCAAAAACTAGCAAATATATTTTGCTGAAATTTTTTTCTGTAAATTTTATGGGATAATATAAATATTTTTGAACATTTTCGAAGCAATCTGTGAATTTTAAATTCACTTAAATTTTTTTTTAAAAATTAGGTTTCATATATATCATTTGTTCAACCCGGATTTAATCCAAAACTAATTGGGTGATATTATTCATTTATATTCCCATATGTCCCACAGACGGTCTCAACAACATACTAAAATTTCATTTCGATAAATTCATTTTTACGGCAGTTATCGTACGAAAGGGCAGACAGATAGACAGACAGAATGAACAAAGTCATAAACACTTTTCAACTATGTTGTGAAATAGTGTTAATAAAATGATCTTGTCCGTGCGAGTTTTTGCTTCACTCTCTACTTTTACTCGAAATATCTTCTAAAGTTAAAAAGATTTAAGATATTAAGCGACCAAAATATTCAATGGGAAATGCAGTTTCAAGACCAAGTATTTGTTTTTACAAAGCTCTTACATAGTTTTCGAACATTCGTCTTGTCAATTTGAAGAAGATTGAAAATTTTCCGTTTTATAGTTTGTTATGCTTATATACCGAGAACTAAAATGGCAAACTATTAACAGTAATCGAGTAATTTAAAACCCCCTAAAAGCGCTAAATGACTCCTTCGCTAAACTATTTGTATTTTACATTTCATTTTTTTCTTGTTTATAGCTGGCAATGCTTTTTTCCCAGTATTACGGTGTAATTTTTAATCATTCACTCTTGATTTGGCTGGTTTGTTTGCATTGTGTTTGGAACCTGAAAATAGATGATTTGTGTATTTTTGCCTCCAAAACCAACCCACACCTCTAATAAATTGTCCTAAGCTGTAACTAACAAAATATATATTTTCAGTTCTTGTTTCATATGGTTAATTATTACTCTTATGAATCTAAACTATGTGAAGTCTATATAAATAAAATTGAAAATCTGTCTGCCTGTTTGTATGCATTTATGTCTGTTTGTCTCGTCATCACTGGAGAACGGCTGAACCGAATTTAATGAAATTTTGTGGTTGGCCTTGAAATAGCTCCCCATAAATTTAGCCCAAGTTTCGAGTTTCTAAAACCAGGGGTTGTCGAGATATGAAAAACGAAACTTTTTCGTAGTAGTTCTATTCTCTAACTCCGTGGTTTATCCAAACAAAAATGTTGAAAATCGTTTGAAAGTGAATTAAAACTTTATCTCTGAGTTTGATGGGAGATTTTTTGCGCTAATTAGTCACTTTCTGAAAACATGAATTGTTTGAAACATGAATTTAAATGGAAAATCTATTTCCATGGTTTATTTTTCACAAGCTTTTACTCAAAAATGACAAGTATAAAGAAATCAAAATGGTTATATAATTTCGCAGCTTATGAGGATGATTCTATCTTTTATCATGTTGCTCAGAAACGCAATCAAATTAAATATGTCTGTTTATTTTAATTATTATTTTTTTTCGATTTGAATAATAAATAAATGGATATAAAAATATATTATTGAAAAAAACGGTTTGATTTTTCTTTTAATTATAATAATCGCGGACTGCGTACGTCACTTTCATTTATTTTGGCAAGGAGTGTTGGTTAGTTTGGCCAAGCTTATATATTGTGTTTAGCTAATAATCTCATTGTGTTTACCCAATAAATTCATTTATCCGATTGTTGAAACAGAAAAAGAGTAGAACGGTTATATCTTCTAATACACTTTTAGTGTTTTTATTTAGTACTAGCAGCATAACCGTTCTTCGTACGGAATATATAATATAAAGAAACTTATAATTCGCAATGATGTGCAATTCTGTTAAAATATTAGATTTATTGCTCATATGGAGAAGTTTAAGAATATCTGTTCCCACTATGCAAAATTATCTTCACGGGCAGATCTGAAGAATAAAACATCCTGACCCCTTTTGTAAACAAATTTACAAAAAAAAATTGAATCAATATATGCAACTCTGAACTACTTATATTGTTGCAGATTAGAAAATATGCCAGTGTATTAGTAGAAGATTACCTGTATTACAATATGAGTCTCAAAAATATTTGCCAAAATAAAAGAGATGACGTAAGGAATTGAAAATATCAATAATCCCCGCAATCTTTATACCAGAAGGTCGTAATTGATTCCAATATATGCCAATATATATATCAAAATATATGCCAATATACCTGTACTACTTATATTCTCGTAAATTAGAAGATATACCCTTGCATTTGTAGAAGATTACTCGTACAACATACTATATATGAGTTTCAACAATTTTCGCCATAATAAAACAATGGCATAACTTGAAAATATCAATAATCCCTGAATCAACAGTCCCCGAAAATATCATTAATAATAATGTTTAAACCTGAAGACCGTAATTGATATTATCCAGTCAAAAATGCAATATCAATTAAATTTATTTTATATACATATCTTTATTATTCAAATCGGAAAAGATTTAATATAAAATCGTATGTCTCATAACACATTGGATCCGTTGCTGAGCGACGTAATATCATTTGCTTCAAATAAATTGATGGAACTCATATCGTCTGAATAAAGCGATCTCCATGGAAGGTTTGGCGACATTTTAGTCAATTTAGCGATAACTTAAAAAATCGCCAAATTTATCGCCAAGTGGGACTGTAGAACTGATAGTCCCATTTTGCGACAAATTGACGAAACATCATTACAATACTATCCCCTAACAAAACACAATTAATTTCATTTATTAATCGCGATTTTATAAATTCCATGATACTTTTATGGATTGACAAATATTTTTATCAATTTGGTGATATTAAAAAAATTCGTTAAATGTGTTACTAAGTAGGATGGATGGACTGACCGACAAATGTTACCGAAACATCATTTCAGTACTCTATTCTAAAAAAGCAAATCATTGATTTGTGTCATTTCTATAAATGTGGAGACATTTCCGCTAATTTGATAAAGTTTAGGAAAAGTTATCAAGTTATTTAGAGATATCCCTCTAAATTCGCAGCTTTGAATTTGCAGATTTGAAGAATAAAATATCCCGATCCCGTTTGTATATACTAAATGAAAACACTAAAATTGTATTATAAGATACACCCGTTCTACTCTTTTTCTGCTTCAACAATCGGCTAAATGAATTTATTGGATAAATACAATATATGAGTTTATTAGCTAAACACAATATATGAGCTTGAAACCTCTTTGCTAAGATAAATGAAAGTAATGTACACAGTCCGCAATTTATATAATTAAAAGAACAATCAAACCGTTCATTTAAAATATATATATTTACATCCATTTATTTATTATTCAAATAGAAAAAATAATAATAAATATTAACAACACATTTAATTCCATTCCGTTGCCGAGCAACATGATATAAGATATAATTTTCCTTATAAAATGCGAAATTTTGATTTCTTTATACTTCTCATCGTTGAGTAAAAATTGTGAAAGTTAAACCATGGAGGTAGATTTTTCCATTTAAATTCATGTTTCAAACAATTCATGTTTTCCGATAGTGACTAATTAATGCAAAAATCCTGTACCAAACTCGGAAATAAAATTTTATTTCATTTCAACGTTTTAAATAAACGATTTTCATCCTTTCCGTTTGGATAAACCAGGGAGTTGGAGAGGAAAAACTCCTAGGAAAAAGTTCCGTTTTTCAATAATATCTCGACAACTCCTGGTCTTAGAAACTCGAAACTTGGACTAAATTTATGGAGGGTTATTTCAAGGCTATCCACAAAATTTCATTAAATTCGGTTTAGTTGTTTTTCCGAGATGATGAGACAAACGAAAATTTCGTGTTTTTCTAATATCTCGAGAACGACTGGTCGTAGAATCTCAAAACACAGACTAAATTTTAAGCGGGACTATATCTAGGCCACCCACCAAATTTCATCAAATTCGGTTCAGCCGTTCTCCCGTGATGATGGGACAAACAGACAGACTGACAGACATATTTTCCACTACCAGCATACCCGTTCTTCGTACGGAGTATATAATATAAAAAAACTTATAATTCGCAATCATGTGCAAATTCTGTTAAAATATTAAATGTATTGCTCATAAAGAGAAGTTTAAGAATATCTGTCCTCACTATGCAAAATTATCTTCACGGGCAGATTTGAAGCATAAAACATCCTGGTCCCTTTTGTTAGCAAATTTACAATAAAAAAAAAAAAAAAAGAATTGAATCAACATATGCAACCACGTACTACTTATATTGTCGCAGATTAGTAAATATGCCAGTGTGTTAGTAGAAGCTTACTCATATTGCAATATGAGTCTCAAAAATATTTGCCAAAATAAAAGAAATGGCGTAATAAATTGAAAGTATCAAAAATCCCCGTAATCTTAATACCAGAAGGTCGTAATTGATTCCAATATATGCCAATATATATCAAAATATATGCCAATATACCTGTACTACTTATATTCTCGTAGATTAGAAGATATAATGCATTTGTAGAAGATTACTCGTACAACGTACTATATATGAGTTTCAACAATTTTCGCATAATAAAACAATTCCATAATAATTTGAAAATATCAATAATCCCTGAATCAACAGTCCCCGAAAATATCAATTATAATAATGTTTAATCCTGAAGGCCGTAATTGATATTATCCAGTCAAAAATGCAATGTCAATGAAATTTAATTTATATACATATTTTTACTATTCACATCGGAAAAGATTTAATAAAAATCATATGCCGCATAACATATTGGATGCGTTGCTAAGCGACATAATATCAATTGCTTTAAATAAATTGATGGAAATCATATCATCTGAATAATGCAATCTCCATGGAATGTTTGGCGACATTTTCGTCAATTTAGCTATAACTTAAAAAATCGCCAAATTTATCGCCAAGTGGGACTGTAGAATTGATAATCCCATTCTGCGACAAATTGACGAAACATCATCACAATACTAATACCCTAACAAAACACAATTAATTTCATCTATTAAGCGCGATTTTATCAATTTCATGATATTTTTATGGATTTAGAAATATTTTTACCAATTTGGTGATATTAAAAAAAAACCTTAAATGTGTTCATAAGTAGGATGGATGGACTGCTACAGAAACATCAAATGCTGCAGAAACATCATTTCAGTACTTTATTCTAAAAAAAACAAATTTAATTTCATTGATTTGGGTCATTTTTATCAATTTGGAGACATTTCTACTAATTTGGTAACGTTTAAGAAAAGTTACCAAGTTATTTAGAGATATTCCTCTAAATTCGTAGCTCTGAAGAATAAAATATCCTGATCCCGTTTGTATATACTAAATGAAAACAGTAAAATTGTATTAGAAGATACATACACCCGTTCTACTCTTTTTCTGATTCAACAATCGGCTAAATGAATTTATTGGGTAAACACAATATATGAGTTTATTAGCTAAACACAATATATGAGCTTGAAACCTCTTTGCTAAAATAAATGAAAGTGATGTACGCAGTCCGCAATATATATAATTAAAAGAATAATCAAACCGTTAATTTATAAAATATATTTTTACATCCATTTATTTATTATACTAATAAAAAAAATAATAATAGATATTAACAACACATTTAATTTCATTCCGTTGCCGAGCAACATGTGATATAAGATAGAATCTTCCTCATAAAATGCGAAATTAAATAGCCATTTTGATTTCTTTATACTTTACATCGTTGAGTAAAAGCTTGTGAAAGATGAACCATGGAGGTAGATTTTTCCATTTAAATTCATGTTTCAAACAATTTATGTTTTCCTATAGTGACTAATTAATGCAAAAATCCTGCACCAAACTCGGAAATAAAGTTTTATTTCATTTTGGCGTTTAAAACAAACGATTTTCATCCTTTCCGTTTGGATAAACCACGGAGTTGGAGAGTAGATCTCCTAAGAAAAAGTTCCGTTTTTCATTAATATCTCGACAACCCCTGGTCTTAGAAACTCGAAACTTGGACAAAATTTATGGGGGGCTATTTTAAGTCTATCCACAAAATTTCATTAAATTCGGTTCAGCCATTTTCCCGTGATGATGAGACAAACGAAAATTTCGTTTTTTACTAATATCTCAAGAACCACTGAACGTAGAAACTCAAAACAACGACTAAATATTAAGAGGGGCTATTTCTAGGTTACTCACAAAATTTCATTAAATTCGGTTCAGCCGTTCTCCCGAGATGATGGGACAAACAGACAGACAGACAGATTTTCAATTTTATTTATATAGACTAGCAGCATACTCGTTCTTCGTACGGAGTATATAATATAAAGAAACTTATAATTCGCAATCACGTGCAAATTCTGTTAAAATATTAAATTTATTGCTCACTAGCAGCATGCCCGTTCTTCGTACGGAGTATAAAATATAAAGAAACTTTTAATTCAGATTCATATGCAAATTATCTTAAAATATTAAATTTATTGCTCCTAAAGAGAAGTTTATGAATATCTGTTCTCATCATGCAAAATTATCGTCACGGGCAGATCTGCAGAATAAAACATCCTGGCCCCTTTCGAAAGCAAATTTACAAAAAAAAAAAAAGAATTGAATCAATACATGCAAAATGAAAGCATTAAATATGTATAGGACCCGTACTACTTATATACGCGAATATTAGAAGATATAACCTGTAATAGTAGATTACATGTATAAATTGAAAATATCAATAAACCCGTAATTGATTCCAATATATGCCAGAATGAAAGCACCAAAATTATATGGGAATATATATATATATATATATATATATATATATATATATATATATATATATATATATATATATATATATATATATATATATATATATATATATATATATATCAGTTTACCCTTATTACAATATGAGTCTAAAAATTTTTTGCCGAAATAAAACAGATGACATTATAAATTGAAAATTTCAATTATCCCCGTAATCTTTATACCAGAAGGTCGTAATTGATTCCAATATATGCCAATATATATAAAAATATATGCCTATATACCTGTACTACTTATATTCTCGTAGATTAGAAGATAACACGTGCATTTATAGAAGATTACTCGCACAACGTACAATTTGCGAGTTTCAACAATTTTTGTCATAATAAAACAATGTCATAATAATTTGAAAGTATCAATAATCCCTGAACAATAATCCCCGAAAATATCAATAATAATAATGTGTAACCTGAAGACCGTAATCGATATTTTCCAGTCAAAAATGCAATGCCATTGAAATTTATTTTATATACATATCTTTATTATTCAAATCGGAAAAGATTTAATTAAAATCGTATGCCACATAACACATTGGATTTTCATCCATTGTTAAACTACATGATATCAGTTGCTTCAACTAAATTGATGGAAATCATATCGTCTGAATAATGCTATCTCCATGAAAGGTTTGGCGATATTTTCTTCAATTTAGCGATAACTTAAAAAATCGCCAAATTTATCGCCAAGTGGGACTGTAAAACTGATAGTCCCATTTTGCGAAAAATTGACGAAACATCATCATAATATTAACCCCTAACAAAACACAATTAATTTCATTTATTAAGCGCAATTTTATCAATTTCATGACATTTTTATAGATTCACAAACATTTTTATCAACTTGGTGATATTTTAAAAATTCGATAAATGTGTTACTAAGTAGGATGGATAGACTGACCCACAAATGCTACCGAAACATCATTTCAGTACTGTCTTCTAAAAAAACGAATTTAATTTCATTGATTTGCGTCGTTTTTAGCAATTTGACGATATTTCCGTCAATTTGGCAAAGTTTAAGAAACGTTGCCAAGTTAGCGATATTCCGCCAAATTCGTAGCTCTGAAATTGCAGATCTGAAGAATAAAACATCCTGATCCCGTTTGTATATACTAAATGCAAACACTAAAATTGTATTAGAAGATATACCCTTTCTACTTTTTTTCTGTTTCAACAATCGGATAAATGAGTTTATTGGTAAACACAATATGAGTTTATTAGCTAAACACAATATAAAAGCTTAAAAACTCTTTGTCAAATGAAAGTGATGTACGCAGTCCGTAATTAATATAATTAAAAGAAAAATCAAACCGTTCATTTACAAAATATATTTATACATCTATTTATTTATTATTCAAATAGAAAAAATAATAACAAATATTAAGGAACACATTTAATTTAATTGCGTTGCTGAGCAACATAACATAAGAAAGAATCTTCCTCATAAACTGCGAAATTAAATAACCATTTTGATCTCTTCCCCATAAAATGCAAAAATAATAACCATTTTGATTTCTTTATACTTTCCATTGTTCAGTAAATGCTTGACCATGGAGTTAGATTTTCCATTAAAATCCAGGTTTCAAACAATTCATGCTTTCAGATAGTGACTAATTAATGCAAAAATCCTGCACTAAGCTCAGAAATGAAGTTTTAATTCACGTTGACGTTTTAAACAAACGATTTTCATCCTTTCCATTTGGATAAACCACGGAGTTAGAGAGTAGATCTCCTAGGATAAAGTTCCGTTTTTCATTAATATCTCGACAACCCCTGGTATTAAAAACTCGAAACTTGGGCAAAATTTATGGGGGGCGATTTTAAGGCTACTCACAAAATTTCATTAAATTCAATTCAGCCGTTCTCTCGTGATGATGAGACAAAGGAAATATTAGTTTTTCACTAATATCTCGAGAACCACTGGTTATGGAAACTCCAAACATGGACTAAATTTTAAGTGGGGCTATTTTTAGGCTACCCACAAAATTTCATCAAATTCGCTTCAGCCGTTCTCCTGTGATGATGGGACAAACAGACAGACAGACAGACAGACAGACAGATTTTCAATTTTATTTATATAGATAAAGAGAAGTTTAAGAATATCTGTTCTCACTATGCAGAATTATCTTCACGGACAGATCTGAAGAATAAAACATCCTGACCCCTTTTGTAAGAAAATTTACAAAAAAAAAAAGGAATTGAATCATTATATGCAACCCCGTACTACTTATATTGTCGTAGATTAGAAAATATGCCAGTGTGTTAGTAGAAGATTACCCGTATTACAATATGAGTCTCAAAAATATTTGCCAGAATAAAGGAGATGACGTAATAAATTGAAAATATTAATAATCCCCGTAATCTTTTACCAGAAGATCGTAATTGATTCCAATATATGCCACTATATATCTAAATATATGCCAATATACCTGTACTACTTATATTCTCGTAGATTAGAAGATATAATGCATTTGTAGAAGATTACGTACAACGTACTATATATGAGTTTCAACAATTTTCGTCATAATAAAACAATGTCATAATAACTTGAAAATATCAATAATCCATGAATCAAAAGTCCCCGAAAATATCAATAATAATAATGTTTAAACCTGAAGACAGTAATTGATATTATCCAGTCAAAATGCAAAGTCAATGAAATTTATTTTATATACATATCTTTATTTTTCAAATCGGAAAAGATTTAATATAAAATCGTATGCCGCATAACACATTGGATCCGTTGCTAAGCGACATGATATCATTTGCTTCAAATAAATTGATGGAAATCATATCATCTGAATAATCCGACCTCCATGGAAGATTTGGCGACATTTTAGTCAATTTAGCGATAACTTAAAAAATCCCCAAATTTATCGCCAAGTGAGACTGTAGAACAGATAGTCCCATTTTGCGACAAATTGACGAAACATCATCACAATACTATCCCCTAAGAAAACACAATTATTTTCATTTATTAAGCGCGATTTTATCAATTCTATGATATTTTTATGGACTCACAAATATTTTTATCAATTTGGTGATATTAAAAAAATTCGTTAAATGTGTTACTAAGTAGGATGGATGGACTGTCCAACAAATGCTACCGAAACATCATTTCAGTACTCTATTCTAAAAAAACAAATCATTGATTGGCGTCATTTTTATAAATTTGGAAACATTTCCGCTAATTTGGTAAAGTTTAAGAAAAGTTACCAAGTTATTTAGAGATATTCCGCTAAACTCGTAGCTCTAAATTTGCAGATCTGAAGAATAAAATATTCTGACCCCGTTTGTATATACTAAATGAAAACACTAAAATTGTATTATAAGATACAGCCGTTCTACTCTTTTTCTGCTTCAACAATCGGCTAAATGAATTTATTGGGTAAACACAATATATGAGTTTATTAGCTAAACACAATATATAAGCTGGAAACCTCTTTGCTAAAATAAATGAAAATGATGTACGCAGTTCACGATTTATATAATTAAAAGAACAACCAAACCTTTCATTTAAAAATATATTTTTACATCCATTTATTTATTATTCAAATAGAAAAAATAATAATAAATATTAACAACACATTTAATTTCATTCCGTTGCCGAGCAACATGATATAAGATAGAATCTTCCTCATAAAATGCGAAATTAAATAGCCATTTTGATTTCTTTATACTTTTAATCGTTGAGTAAAAGCTTGTGAAATATAACCACGGAGGTAGATTTTTCCATTTAAATTCATGTTTCAAACAATTCGTGTTTTCCGATAGTGACTAATTAATGCAAAAATCCTGCACCAAACTCGGAAATAAAGTTTTATTTCATTTTGCCGTTTTAAACAAACGATTTTCATCCTTTCCGTTTGAATAAACCACGGAGTTGGAGAGTATAACTCATAGGAAAAAGTTCCGTTTTTCATTAATATCTCGACAACCCCTGGTCTTAGAAACTCAAAACTTGGACTAAATTTATGGGGGGCTATTTCAAGGCTATCCACAAAATTTCATTAAATTCGGTTCAGCCGTTTTTCCGTGATGATGAGACAAATGAAAATTTCGTTTTTTACCAATATCTCGAGAACCACTGGTCGTAGAAACTCATAACACAAACTAAATTTTAAGTGGGGCTATTTCTAGGCTACCCACCAAATTTCATCAAATTCGGTTCAGCCGTTCTCCCGTGATGATGGGACAAACAGACAGACAGACAGACAGACAGACAGACAGACAGACAGATTTTCAATTTTATTTATATAGATTTTATTTATATAGATATACAAACGGGATCAGCATGTTTTATTTTTCAAATCTGCAAATTTAGAGCTACGAATTTAGAGGAATATCGCTAACTTCTTAAACTTTGCCAAATTTTCTTAAACTTTACCAAATTGACTGAAATATCGCCAAATTGATATAAACGACGGAAATCAATGAAATTAAATTTGCTTTTTTAGAAGAGAGTACTGAAATGATGTTTCGGATGTCTGTCAGTCCATCCATCCAACTTTAACACATTTAGCGAATTTTTAAAATAACACCAAATTGATAAAAATGTTTGCAAATCCATAAAAATATCATTAGATTGATAAAATTGCGCTTAATAAATGAAATAAATTGTGTTTTGTTAGGCGATAGTATTGTGATGCTGTTTCGTCAATTTGTAGCAAAATGGGACTATCAGTTAGTTAGTTCTATAGTCCCACTGGGCGATAAATTTGGCGATTTTTTAAATCATCGCTAAATTGACGAAAATGTCGCCAAACCTTCCATGGAGATCGCATTATTCAGACGATATGATTTCTATGAATTTATTTGAAGCAAATAATATCGTCGGTCAGCAACGGATGTAAATCCAATGTGTTATGCGGGATACGATTTTTATTAAATCTTTTCTGATTTGAATATTAAAGATATGTATGTAAAATAAATTTCAGTGGCATTGCATTTTTGACTGGATAATATCAATTACGGTCTTCAGGTTTAAACTTTATTATTATTGATAGTTTCAGGGATTATTCATTCAGGGATTATTGATATTTTCAAGTTATTATGTCATTGTTTTATTATGACAAAAATTGTTTAAACTCATATACTGTACGTTGTACATTGTAATCTTCTACAAATGCAGAGGTATATCTTCTAATCTACGAGAATATAAGTAGTACAGGTATTTTGATATATATTTTGATATATATTGGCATATATTTTGATATATATTGGCATATATTGGAATCAATTACGACCTTCTGGTATAAAGATTACAGGGATTATTGATATTTTCTATTTATTAAGTCATCTGTTTTATTTTGGTAGATATGTTTGAGACTCATATTGTAATACGGGTAATCTTCTACTAACACCACTGGCATTTTTTCTAATCTGCGACATTATAAGTAGTACGGAATATATATATGTACATATATATTCCCATATAATTTTAGTGCTTCCATTCTGACATTTATTGGAGTCAATTCCGGGTTTATTGATATTTTCAATATATACATGTAATGCACTAATACAAGTTATATTTTCTAATATTCGTGTATATAAGTAATACGGTTCCCATACAATTTTAATCTTTCATTTTGCATATATTGATTCAATTCCTTTTTTTTTTTGTAAATTTACTTTCAAAAGGGGCCAGGATGTTTTATTCTTCAGATCTGCCCGTGAAGAAAATTTTGTATAGCGAGAACAGAGATTCTTAAACTTCCTTTCAGGAGCATTGTATTAAATATTTTAGCAGACTATTTTGATTGAAAATATTATTTAGTATAATATAGGAATTTGCACATGGTTGTGAATTTTAAGTTTCTTTATATTATATACTCCGCACGAAGAACGGGTATGCTGCTAGTCTTTATACATATTAAACTCGATTATATCCTCTTCATCAATATTACATTAGTACTTACAACTGCCATGCACAGGGGAACTAACACTATTAAAAAATTAAATTGTAAGGGGCTGAATGCTAATTAAATTTTATCCCCCTATTAAATGCTAGTGGGGCTCTTCCCCCTGCTTGTTACGCTTCGTAATATCTGTAACTCGCTGCGCTAGTAGAGCTCGTTTTGCAAGCTATTTCAAGAAATTGATAAATGGTTTATTTTATCGTATTTCCCTGTTATTTCTCTATAAGTGTATCAAATTTCATATTTTTGTATGCTATAGTTTTATCGGTGCGATACAGAGAAAATCGATGAGCGTGCCGATACGAAAGGACATTTTTCATTTCAAAAGTGAAAACTAAAATATCTCGTAAACTATATCGAACCAGGACAAAAATGGCTCTGTTCTGCAAATATTCAACGATGTAGATACCTGCCTGCAAAAATTCGTGGCTTTGTTATTGTTAGTCTATACAGGACGCGAATTCGCAACTCAACTATTTTGTCTTTGACGTTGACAATAAATATTTCTTAAACTGCAATGTGTATCGGAAAATGGTTTAAAAAGATAAATATGGTAAAAATCGTATTCTCCGAACCTTTCTCTGCAAGTGTACCAAATTTTGTATTTCCGTATTTTATAGTTATCGAGGAAGTATTTTATAGTTCTCGCTATAGAGAAACTAGTGTAATGAGAAATTTGCCAAACAACGGCGGCGGCGGCGGCGGCGGCGATGGTGGCGGGGTCAGCTACTTTTTTTTAATATAAATATATTTTATTTAGTTTAACAATGTATTCCGCTTTGTGTCAAAGTCCTCATGAGAGAATAGTAATAGTCCTCATGACAGAAAATTGGTTCAGTTAGGTTCTGTCCCATGGGCGATATTATAAATGTGCAAATATTTAGCAATCGAAGTCATCTAAAAAGTGGGGGGGGGGCGTCAAAAATGCTCTGAAAATACTTTTTGGATAAACCCTATTTTCTCCACCCTGTCTGAAAGAACATTTCAAAAACTGCTAGTTTTCTTCGGCTCCAGGAAGGAAATTGAAAATCTAGCTCTGTCCCGCAAAAATCCGTCTCTGTCATACTGAATTGTCAAGCAGACGATACAATAAGCGTGAAAATTTTCTGCTTCTGCCTTTTAAGTCACCAGGACTGGGGGGAGGGGGATTTTAAAAGACGTTTTGATGAAACTTTTCTTTTTCTCGTGTCTGGTAATATGAATTGGATATCCAATGCCGTTAGGCTATGCTAAGTGATCAATAATATGCGTATCCAAAGATTAAACATTCTAGGTCACTGGCAGTGGGGTGGGGGTGGGGGTTGCTGATGGGTTTGGAGAGAAACACGTTAGACAATTATTTGGACACTTTGATTTCGAATTTTAAATTTATTTTTTCTTTAGTATGAGGCTGCTTAACCATAATTATAACAGAAAGTAGCTGCACTGAAATAACAACATTTCCTTTCATAGTCCAAATTTACATTAAAAGACCCTATCAACGGATTTCACAGAGTTTAACAAATGATTTTACTCTAAAAAGTCCTAATAACTTACAAGGAGCTTGGGTTGATGCAATTTGTCTTGCGTAGTAAAAAGTTTGAAAGCGTTTATGTTGCCACAGGAGAGAAAACTAAATTATACAAGATGGTAAAATGAAATTATTTTGTTATTCCACAGGGATCATTTATTTTTGCGATGATAAAATAATACTTTATAGCTTTTATGTGCTTTTAAATGATGCATTGAAATGCTGCAGAAAATTGTGAAAGTGTAAATATTTAATGATGTCATTCATGGCTCAATTAGATTATGGTTTCAATAATATTAACAGTAATTTTATTAAGTTTACCGTAATTAAGTTTTTATATTTTAGCTATATGAAGTATCGCTCAAATTATTTTACAAAATACTTTTGCATAACAAACTAGCCATTTCACCCACGCTTTGTGCGTTCTCAATGGCAAGTGGTCATTAGATGTGACACCTACACAATCAATCAAAGCTATTGATAACCAGTTTTAATTTTTGAAAGTAACAGACGATCATATTGCTTATTTTTTTTAGCTTTTTGAAGCAAAGTAGTGTAGGCCGTTTGAAAATGTCTTTGCATCGCTGTCTTTCATTTGAATTTTCGAAATACTTGATTTTTTCGTTGATTTGGAAGTTGAGATGGATCTAATGGTACCAAAACCGAGAATCTGGTTTGAGTGGAATTGCTCGATCATTTGAGTGAAAGTTCTCGATCATTTGAGTGGAAGTGCTCGATCATTTGAGTGGAAGTGATCTATAATTTGAGTGGAAGTTCTCGAACATTTGAGTTAAAGTGCTCGATCATTCAAACTGATAATTACAATTTCCAAACCACTTATACTGCACACTATTTTTCAAAAGTTATATCGCCTTTGGAAATAAATGTATATAAATGTATCAATATGACGTACAATACAGCAGTATATTTCTTTCCCTACAATGCATGGCAATGTATGCAGAAAGTAATGGAATCTGTGTCGAAATTCATAAATTTTTCGACAGATCTATACGTTTTGAGCACCCTAGAACACGAAAAAACTATTTTTAACGTGACGCCTGTGTGTCTGGGCAATATGTAAATCCACTCTAATTCAGCAACTAATTGACCAAATTTCACAAAATGTCTTAAGCACTTCTGGGTTACCCTGGTGCTGAATCAATTTTGGTGCGATTCAAGAAAAAAGAACCTGCAATTTTTTGCGAAATAGTCCACAAAAATCATAGGCATTCACTCTAGCTGAAAACTAATTGACCAAATTACGCAAATTTGATAGATAAGTCACGTGTGAGTTACCCTAGTGTTGATTAGATTTTAGAACGAATCGGGAAAAAAGAACCTGCATTCTTTCGCAGTATGGCCTGTAAAAATCGTCGAAATCTAAAATAAAAGACTATATATGGTCAAATGTATAAATGGAATGCATGTTTTATACGTAATTTTTGACGACGAAAAGGATAAGATCAACCAAATTACTTTAATGTTAGCCGTTTTCGAGATGTTTTAGATTTTTCATATATTTATAACGTCGTCGTTGAAAATACGTCTAGTAATGCAAAGAAAATTAAATTTGAATTAAATCTGAAAACTTAGCATTATTTTAAGTTAGTGTCCATGTTTTTTGTACGGTTATGCTACATTTAATGAATTATGAAAGAAGGAAAGGGGAAATTAATTTGATTCTGTAAGGAAAGTCATGTGTTGCCCACATCAGCTGTCTTTTAATTGCAACCCCTTCTCCATATACATTAGACAGGGTGATTAAAAAAATAAGGGTCAAACTTTACGAGGTGGTAGTAAACACCAAACCAAGCATCTTTCGTCATAGTTTACCAGGTCGGAAATGAAACATAAAGGCGTTACAGGGTGTTTACTTATTGAGAAGCGAGATCTTCACAAATTTAAAAGCATCATTCTGGTTGTTATTTTCTGGTTAAAGAAGAAAACTACATATGCAATTTCATATAGGGAAGAATAACTCTTGTGCAAATTTTCGTAATACCGAATATACAGTCTTATCAGTTTGCAACAGTTATTCGCAGCTTCAACTGTTGAGAGGCCAGTCATCACCAGATCTGTCTTGTCTTGACTTCTTTTTATGGGGATATCTCAAGAGTATCATCCATGACACTCCTCTTGAATCTGAAGAGGAACTCCTCGCCAGAATTTCGGCCGCTGCTGCCGAAGTGCGCGACATGTCTGGTCTGTTCGAGAGAGTTCGCCAATCTCTCCATCACCCCTGTGAGACGTGCATTCAGGTTGGTGGTCGCTCTTTTGAGCAATTACAGTAATTATTGTTTATTAACTGTCATTTTATAACTTCTATGTCATTCTTGTGTTTTCGCCTTACCGTAACGGTTTCACCATTAAGCGCCTACTGGCGTCTTTACGTTTTATTTTCGACCCTGTGAACTATGACGAAAAATGCTTGGTTTGGGGTGTACCACCACCTTGTAGAGTTTGGTCAATCTGTTTTGAAATACCCTGTATAGTTTATGAAGAGTTGAAAGTTCGAAATACAAATATTTTACGAATTTACGCAAAATAGAACTCTTTAAATATATATATCAATTATGACGATTGTGGAGTTTTCCATTCTCTCCACTAAGAAGTCTAGCCTACTCGAAGGTAAGAGGCATTAGTTTTTACCCTTTTTTGAAGGGCTATATTTCTGTGAGTTTGAGGCTCACATGTTACATATGCAAAAATGAGTATATTTGTAAATAAAGCACCACGATTCTACATATCCTTAAAACAGTTTGCTTTTTTAACACTTTACAACAAAGTTGAAAAGTGTTCATGACTTTGTTCATTCTGTCTGTCTGTCTGTCCGTTAGAACGTTCACGGCCGTAAAAATGACTTCTAGTATGTTGTTCAGACGGTCTGTGGGACCTATGTGAATATAAATGAATAATATCACCCAATTAGATTTGGATTGAACCCGGGTTGAAAAAATGAAATACATTAAACCCAATGGGACCTAACTTTTCAAACATCTTTTAAGAGAATTTAAAATTCACAAATTGCTTCGAATGTTTTAGGAGATATTCAATTTATCCCATAAAATATACTATAAAAAATTCTGTAAAATATGTTAGGTAGTTTTTTAAATAAAAATTGTTTAATATAGGGAGAAAAACAAATTCAATTAAATTCTGACTCTTGCTATACTCTCCAGAAAAAAAAAATAGATATATTTTATAATAAATATCTTTCCAAGAGTTTAATTATTTTTTTCATCATGTCCATGAGTAAATTATTTTAAAAAATCATAACCAAGTAGGTCATATAGTACGAAATATAGAATCGATACCGTTATAAGTAGAAATGGGTGAATAACACTTTTCTCGAATTCGAGGATTCTAAGCAGGCTGTGTAGAGTTTGTCACCGATGTTAATTTGACGTAAATGAGCGCTATTTCGTAAAAATGCTAAGATAAAAATATTACATAAAATAGCTCTTCACTTCTGCTGGACTGTCAAATTGTAGGCTGCAATCAGAAATAATTTTGTCATCCGCAAACCCAGAAAGCTTTTAATATAACGAGAAATTTATATATTTTAATTTTCTATACTTTCTGAAAGAAATTCTAGCACAAATTAAAAATGTTTATGTTTAAGTGTGATTTTTGACAAGGGGAGGCGTTCTGGCATGCATTTAATTAGTATTCCAATTTTTCAAATGCTTGTAAAATACATTTAAACTTTAAATGTTATCAAATTTATTTTCTAATCTGCATTTCAAACGCGTTTTAATATTTATTAGCTGCGCAGGCTCTTTTTCAGCAACTACAGCAAATGATACAGTTCGCAGAGAGATAAAATAAAAAAAAATACTTTCTATTGAGAAACATGTTCACTTTTCATATGTAATACTATGCGATAAATTTGATGACATCATTCTCATGGATCTAGCTCGTTCCATTCATGAAAAAAGATACTTTGAGTAATACTTTTGTATTTGAACGCCAATAGTTATTTATCTACTGTAAGAATAACTGACTTCTCCGTCCATAACGCTTGGCGAGATTTTGGCGGCGAATTTGATGGAATGTCGCCAACTTGGTGACTTTTTTAACTGTTGCTAAATTAACGATAAACTCGCCAAATGGATAAAAATGACGCTAAATCAATGAAAATGACGACTCATTGATGAAAATTCAATATCTTGGAAAGAATAAAAATATCTACTATAAAAATAATCTATTTTTTTTACTGTAAAATTAGTAAATTCATTGCATTATATAAGGGAAGTCATGTGCTGCCTACAACAGATGTTTTTACGTATTATCTGTTTATCTAAATTCTGAGCAAACGCAATTGCAATATTTTTTATTTTAAATGATGAAATATTCATTGATTTTACATATAGAAGCAGACGTTTTATATTACAATTAGAAAGAAGGAGATAAAACTCATATGGAAGAAATACTTAAAAATGCCAAAATGTTTTGAGAATTATATGTAGGTGTCGCTAGTGCTAGTAAAGTGGCTGCTATTGCTAATTGACACAACAGAAAGGCGTAGTATTTAGTATATGTATTTTGATTAGTTTTAAATTAAGAGTTAACTAATGATGAGTATAATTAACCAGTATTTTTTCATAGTAGTGGGACAGAGTACATAATCTATGGATATAAAAATAAATTGAAAGGTAAAATAATTTTGAATGAGTAGGAATATTCGTTATTGTTTCAATTCTAACTTGCATTGCGTTAATTATTTATTTTTACAAAACTGACAGTTTAAAAATATTTTAGGGTTTTCGCCATAGCAATTCATGCAATGCAGCTTATCCCAGCGCCACCTAAATTATTGTCTTACACGATATTGGCGTTTTCTTAATGTGAAGATTTAACTCCTTACTTTTACCTCCATGGTTACTGGCATTGTATTTTTCGATTGCCTTTTTTGAAGTTTTAAGTTTTCAAATATAATAAATAACTGTGATATTTTAAAAAAATATCAGCGCTGAATGTATCACAATTTAGAGACGCTTAAATAAAATTACATTTCCAGTTGGAAAGTATTTTATAATCAATGCTTTATGCATGACTAGCAGCATACCCGTTCTTCGTACGGAGTATATAATATAAAGAAACTTGAAATTCATAATCATGCCCAAATTCTTATAGTATACTAAATGACATGTTTAGTCAAAATATTCTGTTAAAATATTTAATATAATGCTCCTAAAAAGAAGTTTAAGAATCTCTGTTCTCGCTATATAAAATTATCTTCATGGACATATCTGAAGAATAAAACATCTTGGACCCCTTATGTAAGCAAATATAAAAAAAAAATTGGAATTGAATCAATATATGCAAAATAAAAGTGTTAAAATTGTATGGGACCCGTACTTATTATATACGCGAATATTAGAAAATATAAACTGTATTAGTGGATTACGTGTATAAATTGAAAATACCAATAAACCCGTAATCTTTAAATCTGAAGACAGTCATTTATTCCAATATATGTCAAAATTAAAGTGCTAAAATTATATGGGAAGATATACACGTACTACTTATAATGTCCGATTATTAGTAGAAGATTACCCGTTTTGCAATATGAGTCACAAATGTTTTTTGGTAAAATACAACAGACGACGTAATAAATTGAATATATAATTAATCCCCTTAATCTTCATACCAGAAGACTGTACTTGATTCCAATATATATGCCAATATATGTCAAAATATATGCCAATATACCTGTACTACTTATATTCTCGTAGGTTAGAAGATATACCCGTGCATTCCTAGAAGATTACTCGTACAACGTACAACATGCGTGTGTCAGAAATTTTTGCCGCAATAAAACAATGGCGCAATAACTTAAAAATATCAATAATCCCTGAATCAATAATTCCGGAAAATATCAATAATAATAATGTTTAAACCTGAAGAGTATAATTGATATTATCCAGTCCAAAATGAAATGGCAATGAAATTTATTTTATATACATATCTTCATTATTCAAATCGGAAAGGATTTAATAAAAATCGCCTGCCGCATAAACACATTGGATTTAAATCCGTTGCTAAGCGACATGATATCATTTGCTTCAAATAAATTGGTAGAAAAAATATCGTCTAAATAGTTATATTTCTATGGAACATTTGGCGACAGTTTCGTCAAATTAGCGACATTTTAAAAAATCGCCAAATTTATCGCCAAGTGGGAGTGTAGAACTGACAGTTCCACTTTGCGACAAATTGACGAAATATCATCACAATACTATCCCCTAACAAAAAACAATTAATATCATTTATGTAGCGCAATTTTATCAATTTCAAGATATTTTTATGGATTTGAAAACATTTTTATCAATTTGGTGACATTTTAAAAATTCGCTAAATGTATTACTAAGTAGGATGGTTGGTCTGACAGATAAATGCTAACCAAACATCATTTCAGTACTCTCTTCTAACAAAACAAAAAAAAATTTCATTGATATGTAGAAGACCCAAGCCACACGACCAACCCGAAGGTTTATGGCAGCTGTTTGTGTGTCGTTTATATCAATTTGGCGACATTTCCGTCAATTTGGCAAAGTTTAAGAAAAGTTGTCAAATTAGCGATATCCCTCCAAATTCGTAGCTCTGAATTTGCAGATCTGAATGAAACATTCTTATCCCGTTTCAATATACTAAATGAAAACACTACAATTGTATTAGAAGATATACCCGCTCTACTCTTTTTCTGTTTCAACAATCGGCTATATGAATTTATTGGCTAAACACAATATATGAGTTTAGTAGCTAAATACGATATAAGCTTGAAAACTCTTTGCCAAAATAAATGAAATTGATGTACGCAGTCAGCAATTAATAAAATTAAAAGAAAAATCAAACCGTCCATTCATAAGATACACTTTTATATCCATTTATTTATTATTTAAATCGAAAAAAATAATAAAAACATTAACAAACACATTTAATTTAATTCCGATGCCGAGCAACATGATATATCCTCCTAAAATGTTAAAATTTATTAACCACTAACAGCACACCCGTTATTCGTACGGAGTGTATAATTTAAAGAAACTTAAAGTTCGCAATCACGTGCAAATTCTGTTAAAATATTAAATTTATTGCTCCTAAAGAGAAGTTTAAGAATATATGTTCTCACTATGCAAAATTATCTTCACGATCAGATCTGAAGAATAAAACATCCTGCCCCCTTTTGTAAGCAAATTTACAGAAGAAAAAATAGGAATTGAATGAATATATGCAACCCCGTACAAATTATATTGTCGCAGATCAGAAAATATGCCAATGTGTTAGTAGAAGATTACCCGTATTACAATATGCGTCTCAAAAATATTTGCCAAAATAAAAGAGATGACGTAATAAATTGAAAACATCAATAATATCCGTACTCTTTATACCAGAAGGTCGTAATTGATTCCAATATATGCCAATATATATCAAAACATATGTCAATATACCTGTACTACTTATATTCTCGTAGATTAAAAGATATACACGTGTATTTGTAGAAGATTCGTACAACATACAATATATGAGTTTAAACAATTTTTGTCATAATAAAATAATTGCATAATAACTTGAAAATATCAATAATCCTTGAATCAATAATCCCCGAAAATATAAATAATAATAATTTTTAAACCTGAAGACCGTAATTGATATTATCCAGTCAAAAATGCTATAAGAAAAATCAAATCGTTCTTTTCTAAAATATATTTTTATATACATTTATTTATTATTCAAATCGAAAAAATAATTATTAAAATTAACAGACAGATTTAATTTAATTGCGTTTCTGAGTAACATGATATAAGATAGAATCTTATAACATGTTAAATATGTCATGTCTTATAACATAAACTGCGAAATTAAATAACGATTTTGATTTCTCTATACTTCTCATTGTTCCGTAAAAGCTTGTTTTAAATAAACCATGAACCATGGAGATAGATTTCCCCTTTAAATCATGTTTCAAACAATTCATGTTTTCAGAAAGTGACTAATTAACGCAAAAAATCTCCCATCAAACTCAGAGATTAAATTTTAATTCACTTTCAAACGATTTTCAAGCTCTTCGTTTGGATAAACCACGGAGTTAGGGAGTAGAACTCCTAGGAAAAAGTTCCGTTTTTCATTAATATCTCGACAACCCCAGGTCTTAGAAACTCGAAACTTGGACAAAATTTATGGGGGGATATTTTAAGGCTATTCACCTAATTTCATTAAATTCGGTTCAGCCGTTTTTCCGTGATGATGAGACAAACGAAAATTTCGTTTTTTACTAATATCTCGAGAACCACTGGTCGTAGAAACTCAAAACACAGATATAATTTTAAGTGGGGCTATTTCTGGGCTACCCACAAAATTTCATCAAATTCGGTTCAGCCGTTCTCCCGTGATGGTGTGACAAACAGACAGACAGACAGACAGACAGACAGACAGACAGACAGACAGATTTTCATTTTTATTTATATAGACTAGCAGCATACCCGTTCTTCGTACGGAGTATATAATATAAAGAAACTTATAATTCGCAATCATGTGCAAATTCTGTTAAAATATTAAATTTATTGCTCCTAAAGAGAAGTTTAAGAATATCTGTTCTCACTATGCAAAATTATCTTCACAATCAGATCTGAAGAATAAAACATCCTGCCCCCTTTTGTAAGCAAATTTACAGAAGAAAAAATAGGAATTGAATGAATATATGCAACCCCGTACTAATTATATTGTCGCAGATCAGAAAATATGCCAATGTGTTAGTAGAAGATTACCCGTATTACAATATGCGTCTCAAAAATATTTGCCAAAATAAAAGAGATGACGTAATAAATTGAAAACATCAATAATATCCGTACTCTTTATACCAGAAGGTCGTAATTGATTCCAATATATGCCAATATATATCAAAACATATGTCAATATACCTGTACTACTTATATTCTCGTAGATTAAAAGATATACACGTGTATTTGTAGAAGATTCGTACAACATACAATATATGAGTTTAAACAATTTTTGTCATAATAAAATAATTGCATAATAACTTGAAAATATCAATAATCCTTGAATCAATAATCCCCGAATATATAAATAATAATAATTTTTAAACCTGAAGACCGTAATTGATATTATCCAGTCAAAAATGCTATAAGAAAAATCAAATCGTTCTTTTCTAAAATATATTTTTATATCCATTTATTTATTATTCAAATCGAAAAAATAATTATTAAAATTAACAGACAGATTTAATTTAATTGCGTTTCTGAGTAACATGATATAAGATAGAATCTTATAACATGTTAAATATGTCATGTCTTATAACATAAACTGCGAAATTAAATAACGATTTTGATTTCTCTATACTTCTCATTGTTCCGTAAAAGCTTGTTTTAAATAAACCATGAACCATGGAGATAGATTTCCCCTTTAAATCATGTTTCAAACAATTCATGTTTTCAGAAAGTGACTAATTAACGCAAAAAATCTCCCATCAAACTCAGAGATTAAATTTTAATTCACTTTCAAACGATTTTCAAGCTTTTCGTTTGGATAAACCACGGAGTTAGGGAGTAGAACTCCTAGGAAAAAGTTCCGTTTTTCATTAATATCTCGACAACCCCAGGTCTTAGAAACTTGAAACTTGGACAAAATTTATGGGGGGATATTTCAAGGCTATTCACCAAATTTCATTAAATTCGGTTCAGCCGTTCTTCCGTGATGATGGGACAAACGAAAATTTCGTTTTTTACTAATATCTCGAGAGCCACTGGTCGTAGAAACTTAAAACACGGATATAATTTTAAGTGGGGCTATTTCTGGGCTACCCACTAAATTTCATCAAATTCGGTTCAGCCGTTCTCCCGTGATGGTGTGACAAACAGACAGACAGACAGACAGACAGACAGACAGACAGACAGACAGACAGACAGACAGATTTTCATTTTTATTTATATAGATTGAACTTTTTTGTTATTCTTGACCTTATTTAGATCTGCTAATTTGAAGTTAGATTTAACAATCAGTGAAGTTAGATTTCACGTCAGTAGAAGTTCGTATAACAAAATGTGTATTCCTCGTTGTTAGTTGAAAATGGAAGATTTTGCATTACAGATCATTAAAACAATTATATATTTCAAAATTTTATAAGTAAAAGAATAATTTTTATTCCGTAATTTAATTTTTAATCTGAAAGTCAACAACCTGGCAGAAAAAATTCTCCCAATGACGTTAAATTTAAACACTTTTTGATTGGATGCCGGGTTAACGGCGTAACGTTATAAGAATGAATTTTAACGTCATGAGTGTGTATGCATATGTACATCACTCAAAAAATAAATTTGTCGATTTACAGAACGATTTGTCTTGGTGTGTAAAAAAGCGTGTACATTGCAAATGACACAGATAATGGGTAAATTGAAAAAATTCATAGTTTTAATGTGCAATTTCAATCAACATGTTAAATGCTTATTTCGAAAGTTACACATATCTTGCATAGTTTGAGATGTATAGCATTTGCATCTCTCTTCCACTCTCACTCGTCCATTTCAACAGTTGTCCCCAAGCCCAACCGTCGAGTGTATCTAATAACACAGTATCCAAAGTTTATTCAACTCCCAACATCTGATTGGCCAGAGTATGTGCATGGTTATGCGTGTTTTCTTTTTTCAACCTCGGCGACATTGCTTCTTTTATTTCGAAATCAAACATTGCTTGAAAATTGTCAGTGTTTGCACTGGAATCTAGGCGCCCCTACATAATGGCAATTCCGGACTGTTTGCATACTTAATATATTTATCCACAATCTGTCAACCTCACAAATTATCTTTGAATAAATATGTAAATATTTCAAGACCAAAATGTATCAAGTTGAGCTAGCTGCTCGGTTCGAGTCAAAGTTTCGCGGTGAAAGATACTAGAATTTTACCAGAACTGTTCTGATCGGCAAAGGATAAGGATATATCTTCAGGTTTCTCGCACCATTTGAATTCGAATCATTTGAATTATTTGCCACATTGGCAACTTTTGTGTGGTGTTCAGATCTTGTTGAATATACCTACCTTTAATTTGTGTCCATGCGTATGGCAGTACAAGAGTGCATAGCATCAGTCAATATTAGTTCTTCTATACCGATATCGACTTCTTAGACCGAAAATCCTCAGCGAAATTAGTGTTGCCTTGCAACCTAGCAGGATATCAGTTTTTCTACGCACGGATGTTGACGAATGCTTCGATAAGTGTTGAGGGGATGAGGGTTCTACGTTTAACAGATAGTCAACTGAAATGAGCTTCAAATAGCCGTATCCTTAACTACTAATTTCAGTACCTATATGTGTTTGGTAACTTTCATACTGTATTTAAATAAGAAGCAATTCTGATGAAACCGTCCACGTTTGTGCTTTGTTAATGCGTGAATTCTTGCTAACTTTTTACTTATCATATTTTGGAATACTCTATGGAATTGACCTCTTCAATATATTTTGAAATGTACATGAACATGCAAAAAGCTTTTTAAATAGTAAAATTTATGTGTAACTTTGGAGGCATAAGTTTACTGCGATTCGATCAATTATTGTACTTCAGAAACTCAATTTCATTTATAGTGTGTGTTGTCTGGTTATTTCTTCAAGTATATTTTATGGGAGTGTTCAAATCATAAGCATACTAAATAAATTCACTCAGTTATCACCTTAAGTGAAAGTTAAAAGTTTAAGCTTCGAAGCATTGAATCTTCATTTTTTTCTAAAGTTCGGCTGCTGCAAATCGTCGATGATAGCATATACGGGACAAGTCATCTTCCGGTTTTATCATTTGTAACTGGATGTCACGTGAACTGATACGTACGAAAATTTCCTCATTTGCTTATGATTCTCTCTTATACCGGTAGTGCGATTTGCATATGGCTACGTTCATTCATTCTTTCACGGTGTTGCCATTTCACTTTAGCTGCAAATTATCGACGTTTTAAAATGTCACTGCATTGCCACAAATGTCGCCAAATTAGAAAATACAATGCTAAATTAATGAAAATGACGTCACGCTAATGCAATTTAAAATCGAAATATAACTAAGATTTTGATTTAAAATTTTACAAATGAATTGGAATTAAAACTCATTAAAGATTAATAATGTAATAATGTTGGATTAAACGAATTTAACTCTTTTCAATGAATACAAAAAACAAGAAAGAAATTCATAAACAAAAACTCTGTAAATAAATAATAAACACTGTATGTAAATGTCTGTAAGCAATATCACTGTCTAATTAATTATCCTCTCAACAAACATTTTTAAATAATGTTTAATAAATGTACAGTCATGTAAAATATAATCCTGAATTCACTAGGATAAGTAATTGCAGTTGAAAACATTAATCAAAGTTTGACAGTTAGTTTTACATTTATAATGAACATGCATTATAAATTACGAAATTATATGGAGAGGTTTACGCCAATCATGTCATATTTCTCTAAATTAAATGATTAGTTCGTGAACACATGTTTGGGTTTTATCATGGGATATAATTGAATAAATAGTGAGTAAAGCAACTAAGCTATATGCACTGTATATGATTGCCTGAAAAGTTCTAAAAAAAATTCCCTCGAAAGTCCCAATAACTGTATCAAATATAGTGATTGTAGCGCCTCTAGCGGATAATTAAAAAAGTTAGGATAACGAACTCCGAAATAAAGAAAGATAGAAGAAGAATGTCAAGGTTTTGGAGGATTGTTTATTTAGTAGGAATCTGTACCAGGAGCGCACAAAACGCTTATATGGCAGGCAATAAATATTTGTCAAAAAATCGTGTATCATCAGGGGGACTGTAACACGGCGACACAAGCAATTATTTTGTCAATGTACTAGGTAATACTCTTTCACGAATTTGAATGTGTATCGTTGGTGACCTGGGATATTGTGGTCATGCTGTACATTATATTAGGTTAAGTTAAATACTGGCATAGTTAGATATTAAGTATAACCATGCGCTATCAGATGAGAGCGACGAAAATACCCCTTTTGGCAAAATTTGGAACTTAGAACTCCTATCTTGCAAATTATGAGAGATACAGGAAAAAAACTAAAGTAGAAACTTGTAAAGCATCTACGGATTAGTGGGAAATTCCATATGGTGCTTCAGAGAAAAACATTCGAAATTTGAATTGATGAAAAACATGCTTTGGGATGAGATAGAAATTTCAAATTTGGTGTATACGGGTAGATAGTTTAGAAGGAAGAAAGTGTACAATTTCAGTTTTCCAATAATTTCTATTTTAAGGGGTGCCGCTCACCAAAATATTCGATTTTCGGAATAAAGGACAAACGCTCCTTTTAAAACGTGATAGAGACTTGATATTTGGTATATGGGCGAATCATTTGATAGAAAAAAGAAGAAAAATGGAGTTTTTCAAAAATGTACTTTTAAGGGGTGGGTATTCCACACAAAAACATTCGAAAGGTGAAATGATAGAAAAAGCATGCTTCGCCATGAGATAGAGATTTCAAATTTGGTATATGGGTAAATAGTTTAAAAGGAAGAAAGTGTGCAATTTCAGTTTTCCACCGTTTGCTATTGTAGGGTATGCTGCTAACTAAAATATACGATTTACAAACAAATGAAAAACACTTCCTTTATAATGTGATAGAGGCTTGAAATTTAGTATTTGGGCTAATCATTTGATAAAAAATCCTAAGATGAATACGGTTTTTAAAAAATGTTCATTTAAGTCTGTGCTACACGGAAAAACTTTCGAAAGATAAAGTGATAGAAAAATATGCTCCGCGATAGGATAAGAACTTCAAATTTGGTGTACAGATAACTTGTTTGAAGGGAAGAAAGTGTGCAATTTCAGATTTTCAATATTTGCTACTTTAGGGTATGCCGCATACCAATATGTTCAATTTTCCAGATAAATGAGACACGCTTCCTTTCAAATGTGATAGAGGCTTGATATTTGGTATATGGGCCAATCATCTTATAAAAAACCCAAGACGAACAGAATTTTGCAAAAATGTTAATTTGCGGGTGTGCTCCACAGAAATATATTCGAAGGGAAAATGATATAATATTATGCATCGGGATGAGATAGAGATTTTTTTTTTATACGAGTAGATATTTTGAAAGGAAAAAGTGCGCAATATAAGTTTTCCAATATTATTCTCTTTAGGGGGTTCTACACACCAAAATATTCGATTTACCGAATAAATGTGAAACGCGAATTATTCAAAAATTTACATTATTCAGGGGTTGCTTATTTCGAGGCCGTTTATTTTCAACGGGTATTTGGCTAGTATTATATTCATTCCAGTAGTAGTGATCGCAATATATTAAATATAGGAAATTAAAATTTTAAAGCTACAGCATTCATATAAAAGGTATTAAATATTTAAATTTCCAGTAACATGTATTGTAGTAGAGTCTATAGATGAAATTAATTTTGAACAACGTTTTTCTTATGAAATGCTACTATATATTTCCCATAACAATGGTAGTACCATCGTTAATAAAGGAAAGTAAAATGTTGAATTACTTCTTTTATAAGAAATATATTAAACTACTTAAAATTCCAGTAACAATTGCTGTATTTCTCCAGCCAATAAAAAAAGCTGAAATCTTGAATTACACATTCATATGAAAATTTTTATATATAATAATTTCAGAAACAATGATTGTATCACTGTCAACAGAGGAAACTGAACTTTTAAAATGCCATTCATGCAAAGAATATTAAAATATTGTATATTCATCCCCAGTAATAATAATGGTATAGTCAATACAAACATTTAATTTTGAACTACGTTATTAATGTAATTCAATGCGGTGTTATAGTAATTATTATGGTATAGTTGGTATTATAATATATTGGATATTATAGTAAATAGATTAAAATAAAATTTTGAGCTACGTTCATTGGAAAAGGCATAAAAGTAGTAAGTATGCAATTACTCCAATAAAAATGATATTTGTATAGTCAAACTTGAAACGAAAAATTTTGAATTACGTCATTTTGTTGGAAGATATTAAAGTATATACGAATACGCATCAGCCGAATTTAAAGTGTTTACATAATGTGGCTTTATGATGATATAACGACGTATCTTGAGAAATATCATTCTGAGAAAAAATGTGATAAAATTTTTTCAAATAGACTAATTTAATGGAGATATTTTCATTTGAATTCTCCTATCTACTTATACAATTTAGATACATCTTCAACAAATACGTCATAACCATTAACCCATTATAATAAAGTCATCTCGTCTAGTAAAGACAAAATGACGTGTCTTGAGATACATCCAGCAATTAATTTAAAAACATAACTTTTTAAAGAATTTGGACAATTGTAAAAAAAAAAATAATTTGCAAACGAAGGTGATGAAAGATATTTTTTCATTCATGCATTGATTGTGTACATTCATGGAAGTAAAACTATGTAATTTGAAGATATTTGAAAATTTAGTGGAACCTTGCTCTTTACAGACTTGTAACACATTGTGACAGTCATCTATCTTTCTTGAACTTCACTACAATTATATATGCTCAGAAGTTGTCTGCTACATATATTGAAAGAAGTTGTCTGCTACAAACTGCTGTACTGACTGGCTAGAAGCCGCTCAAGAGAGATTTCGATGTTCAGTCATCGTACGTTAATATTGTTTTAGCTTTGGTGGCATAATATAGTAAATAACCAAATCTGAGCTGTATTAATATTTCATATATTTTAATAATATATTAATTATTAATACAACTCAGGTAAATATACAAAATCAGTAAATATTTTATGTGTGATTATGAAAAATTAGTTTTCATAATTACTTGTTTGATAGTTTATTAGAATCAACAATAAGACATATTTGTTAACTGTATTAATAATTACATGTTAATCTTAATTGTTCATGACAATCATAGTTGCTAAACGCTCTGTTTATAGGAATCAGCAATAAGACATACAATTGTAAAATGCATTATTATAATCATAATTTTTCATGACAATCATAATTGCAAAACGCACCTAAATAATTAACAGTAAAAAATATAATTCAGTCTTTGGCCATATTTGTGACGTTTCTGCCAGTAACCAATGATAGAGAAGTTAGAAGTCGGTTTCACTCATTAAAAGTCTTACAATACTGCAATGCTTAAAATTTATTAATTAATATTTAAATCACTAAGGATTAAATCAAAATTTTAAGCCCGTCTTGCACATCTACGGATTCACATATGTATCATCATTAGTATCTATATATAAAGAACAGCATTCTGGCATTCCACGTAATGTATGATATTAGGTACTAAAAACGAAGCCGGATATTGGATTCATTTTTAACACTTAACAACAAAGTTGAAAAGTGTTTATGACTTTGTTCATTCTGTCTGTCTGTCTGTCTGTCTGTCTGTTCGTTAGCACAATAACTGCCGTAAAAATGTCTTAATCAAAATGAAATTTTAGTATGTTGTTCAGACGGTCTGTAGGACCTATGGGAATATAAATGAATAATATCACCCAATTAGTTTAGGATGGAACCCGGGTTAAAAAAATGAAATACATTGAACCATATGGGACCTAATTTTTTAAACATTTTTTAAGCGGATTTAAAAATTCACAAATTGCTTCGAAAATTTTAGGTAATATTCAAATTGTTCCATAAAATATATAAAAAAAATTCAGCGAAATATATTCAGTAGTTTTTTAAATAAAAATTAAAATAATAATAACACCTCTTATATGAAGCGATCACGTGACCATGATATGAAAAGATCTCGCGACCCACTTCTAAATGATATATGGCATCCATCTTGTCTCAAAATCGTGATTTTTAATGTTCTTTTTAATTCATATTGAGTGTTGTATCCGTCCTAAAGCCACTTTATTTTTGCTTAAATTCTGCGGATGTGCATACTGAAACAACGCAATGACAATATATTTGAGTTTAAATGCTCATCCAAATTTGATTATTTCTAAGATATCACATGAATAGACCGTTATTTGATTACTTACAGACAGAATGCTCGCGGAAATCAGGATATATGTAAAATTTCAAAATTGTACGTATTGACGTATATTCGCAATGCAGTGTCAAAAATTTTCAAGAATTTTTTTTAATATAGAAAGAAAATATTTTTTATTCCAAAATTATATGTTTGCTTATAAACCCTAATCCAAAATGACAATATGTTTACACAAATAATAAATCCCGGCTACTCAACCAGCTGCTCATACACCTGGGTGAGTCAAGTAGCCTGGGTTTTCAACATTCAACAGAAATAATAAGAAAATCTAGATATAGTTACAACTGAAGTTAACTTATTTCGTAAAAAAATATGATGTGGCCAGCACATAGCTTGCCCTACATAATGCAATGGCCCTACTTCTTTGATAGCGAAATACTGGCTGATAAGATACAATGCATAATGATTTTGGAATTGAATTAACACCGCGTAAATTGAGATTAGACAAATTTGGCAACTTATGAGTTCAAAGAGTTCAAATAGAGTGACTTCATACTGACGTTCAAAATGTTTATCATCATTTATCTGTTAATGATTTTTCCGTGTAATAAATGCTATTTGGTGAATTCTTTGGAGTCAAAATACAAAGCTAGTACATGTATCTTTTCTCATAACCGGAATGAAATAGAACCACAAGAATCATGTTAAGAGATTCGTTGCATAATATCGCATGTGAAAAATGATGCTACATGATAGTACTTGCAACTGTTTGAATTTTATGTAATTTTTTTTTTTTATGAATTTATTTGAAAAGCATGCAATATCTTGGGTTTATGCTAGTGCATAAAATTGGTATTATTCATTTTCCAATGAAAAATGTCGTCAGAAGTGATTATTTACTTCCTGTTTATTAAAGATCCTGATTTCGTATGATTTTTTCAACCATTCGAAACTTGGGAGGGAAGAGATCTTAAGAACATTTTATAGCGCTTAAAATTAACAGTATTCCAGTATTCACTGATTGTAATAATTGTATTAAATTATTTTAGATATTATTATAACATGCAACATGATTGTATAGTGATTTTCGACATTATTGCATCGCGACATGATTGTATAGTAACATACATATACTCATATATAGTAACATACATACACACATAGACATCACCTCAAATATATTTAATTCGTGTGCTTAAAATGTGCTCTTCAGCTGAAAACCGGAATTCCACCCCGTATCAATCCTTTTTTATAAATTTTACTACGTATACATGTATTGAAAGTAGAAATGGTCTGGTTCGCACAACGAATACCTTTAAAGTATTTAATACATTTCTGGTACACATATAGCAACATATTTCTAAAAGCACTTAAATGATTACAAAGAATATTTTTCTAAAAACACAGATCCATTACCCTAGTTTGCAAAGCTTAATCTAAAACATATGTTCAGCTTTTATGAATTATCTTTTAACATTCATTTTTTTCTCCAGAGAACATTTAACAAATGTTTTTTGTATCCGTTGAGGCAGGAGCAGTTAGAAGAACTAGCACTCATTTATAATGTATTTTTGTTGCAAACGGGAAACTTGTGAAACTTAAAATAAAGAATATATGTATTCCAATGAAATACGTTATGTTAAGGGCATGGCAATTGTTCTTCTTATTTAATATACAGTTATTTTTTAAATAAAAAGTCCTTAAACACACCGAAATTTCATGAGGGAAGTTTCATGAACGTACAAGTTAGGACCAACAGTAAAATGATTATGCTCTATCGAATAAAATTTATTTTAGCACCCTTAGAGGAAAATTAGATTAAAAATAAATGAACATTATTGTTTAGAAATTATTAGGAGCCCTTTCTACAGATATTAGGTTTTTCCATTTTTCACAGTAATTTTTCACAGTAACTTACATATTTTTTTCATATTTTGTGATATTTCAAAATACCAATATTAATAATAATAATAATAATAGCAATATTAATAACAATAATTTAATAAACAAATAAAAATAGTATTTAATGTATACTATTATTGGCAACAAATAAAATATGTAAAGCACTGCATCAATTGTCTTCTAAGTTACAAGAATTATAATATTTTAAAGCAATGAAAAATACAAAGCAGTGATAAATGCATTTAAAGTTTTCAATTCCAGTCCTTTAAATGCAGATAGACAAAACGTTATTCTCAAATCATTCTCAAAACCATTTACAGATAGTGTTCTATTTATGATATCGATATGAAATTTACAGAATACATTGAATTACATATCAACAACATTTTATATAAAAATCATGAAAATGAATTTTTTTTATTTTCTCAAAAACCCAGTGGTATACCTACTTAAAAACATTTCTATTACCTAGTTTAGAATGTTTGAACCATGCACATATGTATTGATATTCGAGTTAATATAACTCTTAAATGTTTATTTATAATATACTCACTGACATAAGAGTAGATCGAAGAGCTAGTATCCAGAAAGAGTTTTTATCGCTATCTTGAGACTCATGAAACAAAATGTGACGAATATATTGCGAAATAAATAAATTTGGAAGCATGACAATTGACGGCTCTGTTTTCAGAAATACGAATGCATCTTCATGCTTCAAGTAAGGGTAAAATATTTATTTTTTCTTTTATGGTGAGACATATTTCTAATGACTAGTACTTATACCTGTCACAGACAAAGGGATAAACATTGTAAAAGAAATGAAAAATTGCAACTTTTTAAAATTAGTTTAACATTTTATAGAACGTAGCATCGAAAAAATTCGCTTAATAAAAAAGTTGGCTCTGCAAAGTTCAGTCACATGGTCGATACTATAAGTGCAGAAAGTTTCAGCTTTTTATTTCAACTGATGTCTGTAAGAAACTTTTATTCCCTCATTCTGTTTTATTCAACTTAGTTAGATTATGTCTCTTAGTCAATACTATAAATAAGCAAAGATTCAGTATTCTAAGTCAACAAAGTGCTTTTGAAAGGTCTGGAAAGATTTTAAAAATATTTTTAACCCACAGTTTATGATAAATGCTAAGATAGATGTAATGGAATCTGCGCACAGAAATATTTATTCGGTTATTGAAATAACTTTTTCATGTACAAATACATTAAAAGTAAAATCCGTCTAAAACGTGTCCGCATTAAGCGAGAAAATTATGAGCTTTTAATTAATTGGCACGATGTTTATTAAGACTTGAATTGTTAGTTTTTAATAAATAAAAATTTTAGTACCCCAGATAAACTAAATAAACATTAAAAAGATGATAAAAACCATGTTAAAAGAAAAAAATGTGAGTAACTCTATTACTCGTCATAGATTTATGATCATATAATCATCAAATAGGTCATCAGATCTATGATGATATAGGTTCAATTACAATCTGTGATCATATGGGTCATAGATTGATGTAAAACATCGCATATTTCGAATGGGAAAATGTTGATGTGTGTAACCATTGCCAAGCAAGGTGCTTAGGAGAAGGTTTTGGTATTTTCTAATTTTAAAATTTAAAAAAAAGTTAATTTGTTTACCTAAAATATAGTTTTGATAGATGAATATAATTAAATTTATTTTTTTTTAATCGGACCAAACACGACGGAGTTATAATGGAAACGAGGATGAACAGATTTCGCAGATATAAATTTTAATTTTTTTACCTTTTCTTACCAGAATTGTTTTATTATATATGTGCATCTTAAAAGTTATGTACAATCAGAAGACATTTTTCATATTGGATTTCGTATCGAGTTCCACACTTTTACTTGTAGCCCGTCAATAACCCGATTAGACGGCGATGAGCGTATATGCCCTCTGTGGAAGGATCAGGAAAAAGCACATATAACTCGTAAAGTTCTTAACCAATCAACAGAAATTTCGAGAAGTTTCCAGAATTCGCTAAATGTTACCGAGTTGACTATTATCACAAAATGCGTTGCCAAGAACACTGAATTTGTTGTCAAAGCTAAGTGACTCAGAACTTCAAATTGCATGCTGCATTGTATTACTTGTGCTTTTATACTTTGCTCAAGTTTTTCTTATTCTTGGCACAACATGTATTTTACTTACTGGCAGAATAAACATGTTTGTTTTTGTTACCTTTTCTCAAAATATTCCCCCAGCCCCAGTGTTAACATTTGAAATTCAAGAAATAACAATGTCAATACTGGTATTTTATTTAAAAATTAAAAATTCCGAAATAATATTTTTTTACATTAAACGACCTAGTTGAAAATTATGGAATAAAATTTAAATGAAAACTCTGTAGATCCTCTTTCACTTTTAAACACATTGCGAGCTATTGAGAACCACCACACCCAAATACCTAATACTTGAATTTACTGAAATGCATTACATAAAAAGAAATTCTATCTGTCTCCAATTACACACTTCTTTCCAACTGCTTTTTCCCCATCTAAACGCAGATGTATTTCTATCTCGAAAATTATTTCAACTGATATGGACACTAAATTGTAACACGAAACCGTAAAAGTTCCCCTGAAACCTATAAAAGGAGAATAAATAATGGCGCTTGTATTTGTGCAGTTATTTCAGTCCTTCAGGAAAGACTTTATTACTTAAAAAAGGTAACTTAGTTAACATTTTTTAACTGAGTGTAATCACAACGTGGGTTTTGAAAATTTCCTGCTTAACATAAAAAGGTAATTTAAGAAACTGGGCCTTAGTGATTTGAACAGCCGTGCGCTGGAAGCTGTAATGGTTTATTCATCTCAGAGAAAGTGTGATTAAGGCTTAGAATTCGGTTTTCCCACTTTCACGTTCACAACAATGCATGGTAATGTATAAGGAAAGAATTGGACTGGCCGCGAAAAATGGAACTCAAGCTTTCTACGGATTTTAAAGTTTTAAGCACTCTAAAAATGTGAAAAATTAACACGAGTGCGGCTCAAATCAACTTTCAGATCAACCCAACACACCAGAATCTACTTTTTAGAAACTTTCTGTTTTTCAAATTTTAGGAGAAAGATTTTGAAAAATTGGTATTGTGGTTTCAAATGATTATATCATAACGTGTTACCCTTCACTACTTTAAAGGGCTTGAAAAAATGTTTCGATTGACACCAAACTTGACAATTGGAGGGATAACTTGTCTCCGTAAAGTTTAATGACGTCACGCACGTCCAACAGAACGAACGTCAAATGTGAAACAAACATTACGTCAGATACGTCAAACGTTCATGACGTAATGGCATGACGTCACAAAAAAAAAATCGCGTCTATTTTTCACAACAATGATTAAGAGTATTAAGTCTTGTGGTCATTGAGTCATAAATAAACCCTTTAATGCATGATCATGTCAAATGCTATCCTACGCTACAGATCTAAAAATATATATACAATTTCGAATAGATATCGAAGTTTTCACACGAATTTAAAATTTTTACTTTCCTTATATACATAATGTATAAGGAAAGTATTGTGACGAGGTCGAAAATTCGAATTCGAGTTTTCGACGGGAGAGCACGTTTTAAGCATCCCTGATCACGAATCGAACATTTTTGAAGTGATGTCTGTGTGTGTTTGTGTGTGTGAGACTGTGGAGACGATATCTCACGAACGGATGAAGCGATTTGAATGAAATTTGGTACAAAAATCACAATCCGTGAATACTGGAAGCCTATTGTTTTAAAACATAATCGTATGTTCAGAACCTCCTTAAATTTTCGAGTGAAATTTTGAAAAAATCATCAAAAATTCAAAACCTTTAATAATGTTACGCAAATAGACATTTCTTATGTAATTTTCCCTATGAAAACGATTGACATAAACGTTAGAACGCTAGCATGAACAGTTCTTGATATATTGCGCATTTTTCAAATTAAATGTATCAAAAAACCCCATAAATTAAAAAAAAATATATTAACTGTTAAGAAACATGTTCACTTTCCATATGTAATATCATACGATAAATTTGGTGATATCATTCTCGTGGATCTAACTCGTTCCATTCACGAGAAAAGATACTTTGAGAAATACATTTGTATTTGAACGCCAATAGTCAGTTATCCGCTGTAAGAATTATGTATTTCTCCGTCCATAACGCTTGGCGAGATTTTGGCGACGAATTTAGCGGAATGTCGCTAACTTTGCAACATTTTTAAATGTTGCCAAATTAACGAAAATCTCGCCAAATGGATAAAAATGACGCTAAATCAATGAAAATGACGACTAATTGAAGAAAATTCAATATCTTGGAAATAATATGAGTATCTTCTATAAGAATAACATTTTATTTAACTGTAGAAGTAGTAAATTAATTGCATTATATAAGGAAAGTCATGTGCTGCCCACATCAGATTTTTTTTATCTAGGTTGAGATGTTTTGATAACAAAGTTAGATATAAAGTTTCGTGGAAATTCATTAATATTTGTGACCTCTATCGTGAACACAAGAAATCGACCACGGACATACAGACAGACATCAGTCCAAAAATAATCGAAACGCGTTCCGGAGGTCTTAAAATATATACTAGCATAAACAGCTCGAATTCGAAAATTTTCGTGAAACAATACTTTCTCTTTACTATATATTATAGTTTGAGAACGCAAAAATATTTTAACGTGACTCCTGCGCTTGGGGGTCCTCTATGTGTTTGACTATCTGCGGAATGTAAACAACCTAGTGCTGTTTAATGTTTGGTACTATTTGGAAAAATATAACCAGACATTTTACGAAATTATCCATAAAAATCGTTAAAATCAATATAATAATTGTTTCACATATTTCCCCTGCAGTAAGTGGTAATGTATAGAGAATGTATTGGACTCTTGTCGAAAATTGCGATATCAGTTTTTGAATGATCTACACGTTTCCAGCATCTTAGAACAAGTAAAACTCAGATATTTTAGAGATATTTCCTGAAATATTTTAGATTTTTCTCATTTTTGCTACGCCGTCTTTGAAAGTAAATTTACCAAAAAAAGTTCAAGTTTTCAGTTACCAAATGAAAGCGAAAATTAAATTAAAAGTGCAAATTCAGTATAATTTCAAATAATTATGTCTGTCATTTTGTGTTACTAAACCGAATTTAATGAATTATTAAAGAAATAAAGAAAATATGAATTTCAGTCTGATGGAAAAGTCAGGTAGAACCCATATATATCCGTTTTTTTACTTAATTTATTTAAAGTATTTTTTAATTCCTTTCACAATTCAATTTTAGGATCAGTATAACAAAAATTCCAACTTTATTATATTTTAGAATTTTTCAAGTTTAAACTGTGAAAAGCAAGTATGGAATTCCACCTGTTATTAATTAATTTTAGAATTAAAAATATCGGACAAACAAAGTTCAATTCTTCAAATTAAATTACAACACAAATCATGGCCATGAATGCAAGATGAAAAGGAAAGGGTTGCGCAGTATTTTATTGCGTATTTTGATATTGTTAATACTATATTGACCTATTTATGTCCATAATAGATGTAGTAAGGATAAGAACGTCGTTCTTATTACGTCGCTTATGGATGCAAATTCGAAGTAAAATTTGGATCAATTAGGGCATGAAGATGTTTGTTATCTATAGCTTATATAATTAACTCGAGATCTCTTAATTACATTTTAAAAAATTTTGATCAATAAATTAATGTTAAAAGCAATAGTTTTCTAAATGTCTCTTTTCTTGATATTTTCGTTTTTCATAAGTGAAAACAAATTCTAAAGTCTGGGCATGTCAGAGTGAAATTCCTTTTCAGAGGTAATATTTAAAATAGTTTTATATATGAGCGCCGTTAAATTTACATAATAATGAAATCTTCAAAACTTCGTACTGGTTTCATGTTATTAAATGAGCGAATATAGGAGAGAATGGATCAAACGGTTGAGAATTTCAATCAAAATATATTTGCATTTCTTGTTTAGCGTATATTAATAAGGAACGATATTCTTTACTTAAATGGGAAATAGAACAAATCATTTTAGGTCGAACACAAAGTTTTTGAAGTATAAACATGTTATTATTTTGGTATATGTTAAATGTTTTATCATAAAACAAACTATTGAAATTTAGTACGTTGATACACGCAAATAATTGCATGCAGATACTACTTATATTTTATTCAATGCATGTACTCAGTCTGATGAAATATCTGTAGGGATGTAGAAAAATATAAATATGTATATTTATATGAACGAAATATTCAGAAAGGCGCCAGTTGAAAATACAAACGCACCTGCCATGTGATTTCAGAACGATGATTTTTTCTTGGACATGGAGCATATTTCCAGGATTGAGATTAGAAGCAGGACTAATATGAAATATGATAATGTAATTTTGAACAGATAACGTATAGGAGGAGGAACATTTAATGATCAGTGAAAAGGAATCAGAGTCAGTAGAGATATAAGCAAGAAAGATCAATCATGCTTAAAGCATTGATTATGAAACACTTTCCAACTTCAATGCAATTTTATTTAAACATGTCTAAAATGCAATACATTCCTCGGTAATATTTTAAAACTTATCACAATACTACTTTCAATTTATTATATTTGAAAACTTAAACCGTCATCCAAAAAAATAAACTTCATTCAAATAACGGCATTGAAATATAAATTGCCTGGTTTAAACATCTCTAAAATGTGATACATTCCTCGGAAATAATTTTAGAATTATCATAATAATACGATAATTTATTATATTTGAAAACTTCATCGAAAACAACTGAAATTCATTCAAATGGCGTCATAGAAAAAATAACACGCCTGGCGCTCTCTATAAAAGCAATATTTCATACATAAATAATTTCCCATTCATGTCATTCATCACAATGCTACAATAATTTATTTTATTTAAAAATTAAGACCATGGAGCTACAAGTAATTAAACTCTATGCGTAAAACTTCATCTAAAAAATCATCCTTCTCTTTTTAAAATCAGTGAATATTTCATTCATATCATCTATGCAGACTCCATGAACTAAATGATTTTGTGTTAAAGAAATACATCAATTCTAATACAACTCATTCTACATATTTTGGTATTTACATTTTACGTAGGTGAAAAATAGGCTTCGTTGTAGAAATAATCAAATTTGGATGAGCATTTAAGCACAAATATATTGTAATTGCGTTGTTTCAGTATGTAGATGCACAGAATTTAAGCAAAAATAAAGTGGTTTTAGGACGGATACAACACTCAATATGAATTAAAAAGAACTTTAAAAATTACGATTTTGAGACAAGATGGATGCCATATATCATTTTGAAGTGGGTCACATGATCGTTTCATATCATGGTCACGTGATCGCTTCATATAAGAGGTGTTATTATTATTTTAATTTTTATTTAAGAAACTACTGAATATAATTCGCTGAATTTTTTTATATATTTTTTGGAACAATTTGAATATTACATAAAAGTTTCGAAGCAATTTGTGAATTTTAAATCCTCTTAAAAAATGTTTGAAAAATTAGGTCCCATATGGCTCAATGTATTTCATTTTTTCAACCCGAGTTCAATCCAAAACTAATTGGGTGATTTTATTCATTTATATTACCATAGCTCGCACAGACCCTCTGAACAACATACTAAAATTTCATTTTGATTAAGTCATTTTTACGGCAGTTATTGTGCTAACGGACAGACAGACAGACAGAATGAACAAAGTCATAAACACTTTTCAACTGTGTTGTAAAATGTTAAAAAGGAAGGATGAAGTATCCATGCAAAAGATATAAAGTTATATGTGAGGTTATTTACATGAATTAAGATGCAGGGCGCGGTAGCCCATTGGTTAGCGCGCTGGAGTTGCACTCGGTAGGCCCGGGTTCGATTCCAGCCACTGCCAAAACTGCCGCCGTGTTCGTGCGGAGTACGATCACGTTAAACATGAGGGTCCGTATGTCCTTCCGAGAGGTTGGTGGTAGGGGAAGGAGGGTACGGTCCCTGTGGATGCCTCCCCCACTGGGTTCCGGTCTAAATTGGGTGGCACTTCCCGACCGTCCAAATAGTTACCTTACACCTTTCTGGTAGGTCGGACGGTCTGGGTTTCAACAACAACAACATGAACTAAGATGCAGATTGACAGAGATTCAAAATGACTTTTGATGTATATTTTTTGCTGCTTTTATCTCAGTCGAATGACTGAGATCTAATCAGAATGGCTGAGACAAGATGGATGCCATATATCATTTTTAAGCCATATATCATTTTTTAAGACATTTTTTTCATCTCAGTCAGAATAGCTCAGTCATTCCACATCTCAATCAGTCTCCATCTCAATTATCCTATACATTAATCAGTCTACATCTCAGTCAGTTGGCATCTTAGTCTACATCTCCATTGGTGAGATTATAATTATAGGGCCCACTTTGACGAGAAGAAGCTTATATCGTATCCTTGAAATTCAATGGTTCGAAATTGACCACAGAAACAGTTACTACAATTAACATAACATGTTCTGTAATTAGCAAAACATGTACTAAGTTCCAAGATCCTCAGTTCGATCCACGTCAGTAACAGTGATTCTTTTAAAATGGTTGCCGAAATAATTAACCCTGCGAGTTTGATGAAGTGAAGATGTGGGGGGTCTGAAAAAGTTCCAGTTGCGAATTTTTAGTGGACCCTCCGAACTACGGCGACAATTTCAAGATCACGGCCATACATGATGCACATCTAGATGTAAAAGAACAGAGAATACTAATGTGTTCGTCAGGTGAGATAGGAATATGTATACCGGAGATGAATTTGTTGGGTCCACTTAAACGAGACTAAATTGAAATATTGTCTCAGAAGCTCAAAGTTCAGAGCACCAGTTGGACAATTCGAACATCCATGGTTTGATACCATGGTTCCATTGATGTATGGTTCAATCACGACCACACATGGTACAAATCTGAATAAAGAAAAAGCAATAGAGCATGCTAATTGATTTGGCAGTTTAGATAGGCAAATGTATTCCTGGGATGAGTTTACATGATTCACCTAAACCAGACTTAGTTGAAATCTTGTCTCATAAACTTGGTTGAATAGTTCAGAACATCGGCTGGCCAGTTAGAATTTTTGCGGTTGTATTGCCGGCTGGGACAGTGAGATTTTTACATCATATATGTAAAAATACTAAAATAGAAATTCTGAAATAATATTCTTGGTGAAGATATTTGCACATATATTTCTGGTATATATTTAATCCTTTTATTCCCACGTGCGGCCGAATTTGCATAATAATAGAACTCCTGAAACTGTGAAATGGTTTCAGATTCTTAAGCGGATTTATATCAGGAAATATAATCCTGGCTAGAAATTTTTCTCAAAATATATTTACATTTCCTCTATGCTGATATCTAATATGGAAATATAATGTTCTCTATCTAAATGGGAGAGAGGGAAATGATTATATTCCAAACATAGAAGCTTTTACATATTTAAAAAAATCATTATTCCTTTTATTACAAATGATTCATCATGAAACATACAGTTTACATTTGAAATGAAAATTCATAAAAGACAGCAATGGTGATAATTTTAGTTTATAGTTAAAGCCTATCCTTTAGAATATAATTTATATACAAATATGCATTCCTTCCGGTTTTCGGAAATCGATTATTAAAATTTAAATAAATATAAACGAATCTGCAAACATGTTAATTAGCTTGAATATATTTTTATCACAGTGCATTAAAATTTATTTATGCATTTTCCGATGTGAAATACAATAAACTAAAATAACTCTGTGAAATACAATAAATAGTTTATTTTAAAGCTGATTATGATATACCTATTCACTTGACAGTTTATATATCGTCTGTCAGACCCTTAGAGGAGTAGAGAGAGTAGAGGAGTAGAGATAATAGAGGGGGTAGAGGAGTAGAGGGAACAAAGGTAGTAGAGGGGTAGAGGGAATAGAGGTAGCAGAGGAGTAGATCGAATAGAGAGAGTAGAGGAGTAGAGGGAATAGATATAGTGGAAGAGTAGATGGAATAGAGAGAGTAGAGGAATAGAGGGAGTAGAGGTTAGTAGAGGGGTAGATGGAATAGAGAGAGTAGAGGGAATAGAAGGAGTAGAGGAGATAAGGTAGAATAACGTCATTATCCAACAGAATATTTTCATGACTTTGAATTAGTCGCTGGAATTGGATTTGTGAAGTGAAATTAAAGTTACCAAAGTAACGAATTTTGAAACAAAAAATATAATTATAAATATCAAAATTTTTATTTTATAACTGTACATATTTTAAAGAATATAAGGGGAATAATATTTATTAGCTTTCAGTTTTGAAATATAGTCATTTTTCATGTTTGTTAACATAGTTAAGCGCATAGTCCAGGATTTAAGATCTAATCGATTAAAATTACATCGGAACTCTGAGAGTATTTTAAACATTTAAAATAGTAGACAAGGCAGGGCTTAAAATAAATAAATATTATTTATTTCAATTTGCTGCATCCATATTCGGTGTAGCTTTCTTGATGTATTATAGTATCTTATGTTACTGTTCTTACGATTAAACTTAATCATATTCTATACATATGTTACGTATTTAAAAATATGTTTGGTATATAAAAATCATTTATTAAACTTTATCTGCAATTTAATGTTTTAAAAGGTTGATATAAGTTGGTAAATTTTGGGATTGTGCCATGGTAGCCAATTGGGCTGCTCATAAATGGATATTTCGTAACATATGAACTCTTTACACCTCAACAAATGTAGTTTAAAATTAGAATACATCTGTTAAGTATAAATAAAGAAATTTGGTAAATATAAATGAAGAAATTAACAAATGCCCAATAATAAAATTAACAAATATTGGCGTATTATGACGATTACCAAGCGCTGGCAGGAGTTTGAAATGCAAACCTCTAATGAAAATTACACATAAATTCACAGCGAATACTTGTAAACCAACCAAGAGTTTAACAATTCTCCCGTCTATAATGAACAATAAAAAATCCTCTGCACGGGCCCACTTGTGGGTCTTAACTTGTATAATTAAGTTACTACCTGTATACGTTTATTAAATATTTTGAATTCCAATCAATTCCTTAAATTTAAATCAAAGTCCTACTTATGCTTTGGTTTAAACTTTTATTAATTCGGCTTTATTTTTCTTTTACTTGAGAGTCATTTTCACCAATTCATTTCCATCATTTTTTTCATCAGTTTGGCGACATTTAAAAACGTTGCTAAATTCACCAGTGTGGTTGCTATTTTTTTTTGCCCAGCGTTTCAGATAGAGGGTCATTATAGTATTAACTATTGCATAGCTAATAGTCTCATATAAGAAGTGCTTTCATTAAAGACCTATAAGGACTTTTAGTAGCGGGAATTAGATGAGGAGAACAATATACATTGATACATACAAAGTCACACATTTTAATAATATAAACTAGTGGGTTTTGTCCGCCAGAGGTCACTAAATAGAGCAACTAGTTTTCATAGCAATACGTTTTTAGCAAATGCTACACCGCGCAGCGGGCGCAATGGTCGAAAAAGTCGAAATTAATTGTGAGGCAAAAAAGTCGAAATTAATCGTGAGAAAATCGAATGGCTCCATTGCAGAGAAGAAAATACAACGAGAAAATTGCATCAAAATCGGATCAAGTGTCGGAAAATTACATCAAAATCGGATCAAGAGTCGGAAAATTGCATCGAAATCGGATCAAAAGTTAACTATAGTGTTTTAAACAACCAATGCTTGAGCCAAATTGTTTTAAATATCATAAATAAATTTTTAATTTTTATATTATTATAGCTGATTAGAAAATTATTTCAGAGATTCGTTAATATTGAATTTTACCAAAGACTACATTTGCTTAGAAAATATCACTAACTGTTAATAAATTGACCAATAAAAAGTTTAGTAATTTATGTTGTTCTTAGATGGCGACACCAAAATCTGTTTTATAGCCCGCTAATTAATACTCATAGCTAGACCGAAGTAGGTATATTTTAATTCTGAATATATTATAAATTACATTGAGCAGATTTTATAAATTAGATTATAGTGACATGCGCATTATTTAGTTCATTGATATATCCACATATATCAATATCAATGATATATGATATCTCAATGACATCAATGAGAGTTATTCACTCTCAAACACCAATTAGTGATCCAGGTGGAGAGGGAAACCAAATACTTTTATAATATTTTAAAAAGGACATATGTGTGTGTGTGTGTGTGTGCTATGCAACCAGCGCGGTGTCATCCATAGGCAAATATGAACGAGGGTGTCCTTGTGAGCGCCGTTTGCTTAGTGATCAAACAGTTTGGATTATACAAGAAAGCCTTGTGGAACACCGCTAAGAATGTCTCAAGGGCTAGATTAGGAGTTTGGGACTAGCACCACGAAATTACGATTCCAGAGATAATACTGAAATATTTTAATTGGTTGAGGAGTTTGAGGGCTTTAACTGTTTTGAGGGCTTTAACTGGAGACTCAAAGAAGATTGGTACGATAATTTCTGATCCAACAGCCCTAACTGTTACGTTTTGGGGATGCAACGGTCTTATATTGACAAATTTAGGTTTGGAGGTTCCCCAAAAGCGATAATTTTGGCTATTCACCTGATCAGACAACCAGAAAGGGGGCCTCATTAAAGAACCATATCTTCTTGTTGTTCAGATCCCCAGTATCGATGAGTTCCAATATCGCATTTGCAAAGTTACATCGCTGGGCGATAGAAGTATCTGGGATGAATTGTAAAGTTTGGATCTTGTAAGGAAACAATCCGATATCTTTTCTCTTTATCTTGGCTACAGTGCTCTGACTGATATCCTATTGACTTGCAAGTTGGCCTATGGATGTTCTTTGTTCTTCTGCTGTGATTGCTCTTGCTGTATCAATCACTTCCTCTGTTCTAACAGTTACCTTTGGGCCAGCTTTTCCTCCCTTCAGACATCTTTAATATAACCAAAACTTTCAAATTTTCTTGTCAGATCTCTTACCATTGCTCTAGAAGGTGGGTTAGGTTGGTTTCTGAATGCTGAAGAGCACTTCCGTAAAAATAGTGTTGCATTTTCTCTTCATATATACCGATTTTTAACAATAAAAATACGATCTTCAGTTGAATATGACGCTTTGGGTGGCATTTTCAAAATGTTGTGGAACTGACTCTAAACAGCTTCCCCCCCCCAGGGGGAGGCGCCGCCAAAGATTGTGGTGGTCGGATCTTAGGTATGTACCTCTGGTCCTCCGTCTGCTGGAGGAAAATCAATCGGGTTACATGTTCGGCGATGAACTGGCCGTCGTACCAGTTAGTCGTTCAGGCCCCGACTTTTCCAGGTAGTCGAGCCCATGAACTGCGCCTATTCATGACGTGAGCCAAGGGCCGACTGGTGGCTGGTGTCGAGCTTGGCGGACGTTCTCTCGGCCCCTGCCAGGTGAATGTTTCCGTCGAGTCAGCGACCTGGCTGCAGCTCCGCTGGAATGGAGATTTGTTAGCCCTGCGGTTGGCCTTAATCGGTATAAATCTCACGATCACCTGGCCAGTTCGTATAAATCATTCATTTAATCTAAACAGTTTCCTTTATGCTCTCTTTCATTGCAAGCATTCGTAGCGACATCTAGTGAGGCTCTGAGAAGTTATTTCAGTTAAAAGTTGTAGGTTAATTAAAACTCACACTGTATATATATATATATATATATATATATATATATATATATATATATATATATATAAGCTAGAGGTCCCATTCCTACTCGCTAGGCTTGCCAACCTCAACGCGCCAACACGTTGACGCTCGCTGAGTTCGCTTTCCGAGCAATTTTGTGCCACATGCTACGCAAGCATACTACGACTATTGGGGCAGACGTAATATGCTCGTTGGGCGCCTCTCTCTGCTCGTTACGGTCGCCACCCCCGTAACTCGCTTAGCAAGTCAGGAGGCTTCGCCTCCGACTCGCTTACACTAGCTGAGATCGATCGCTTCGCGAGCATTGTAGTACCGCATGCTATGCAGGCGTATTACGCCTTCTGGTGACCGCCACTTATTAATTGATATTCACCAACCCTGGAACTCACTTCTCGAGCTATTTCAATCCGGTCGTCTCACACGATCACCTACGTATCCTGTTCTCGCTCATGATTTCACTCTTTGCTCTCTACGTTTTCCAGCTCCCGTGACTTGCTTCGCGAGGCGGTAGGATTCGCTTCCTACTCGCTAACTCTCGTTTAGTTCGCTTCGCAAGCACTTTAGTGGCAACTGCTACGTAGGCGTAATATGCCCGTTGGTTTCCAACCCCTGTTCGCGAAGCTCGTTGATATCGCTTCGCGAGCACTTTGGTACCACCTACTATACCGGCGTAATAAGGAAGTTGGGGCAGCTGTAACATGTCCGTTGAGCTCCTCTCTGTCCTACGCTCGATTCGACATCATTTTAGTGCCACATGCTACATATGCCCGTTGGGAACCGACACTTCTTCTTCTTCGACTCAGACTGCCTGACCTACCCGAAGATGCACCACCCAATGTAGATCGGAACCCAGTATGGGAGTCATTCACATGGACCGTAATCTCCTTCCTCTGCCACAAACCTCTCGGAAGGACTTACTGACCCACATGTTTAATGTGATCCTACTCCGCGTGAACACGGTGTTAGTTTATACAGTGGCGGCATTCGAACTCGGGTAGTCCGAGTAAAATCTCCACACGCTAACCACTGGACTGTCATGCCCAGGGACTTTCCCTTATTAAATGATATTCATCAGCTCTAGAATGCGCTTCGTAAGCTATTTCAACCTGACCGGCTCACACGATCGCCTATGTCTGGTGTGTTCGCTGATGCTTTCACCCCGTCAGCAGTCGCGCCGTCATTACGTCTGACGTCATTATGCCTCGTCACCCGCCATTACGCCCGCCAGCACTCGTGACGCACTTCGCGAGTCGGTAGGCTTCGCCTCCCACTCTCTAACGCTCGCTGAGATCTCTTTGAGAGCACTTCAACCTGTTATTCAGGAGTAATCCGCCTGTTGACGACTGTCCTTCGTTAACTGACATTCTCCAGTCCTGGAGTTCGTTTGCTAGTTCTTTCACGCCGGCTGGGGCATACAACCGCCTACGTGTCCTGTGCTCGCTGAAGTTCTTAAAACTCCACCCTCCATTCTTGCCACTCCTAATTCGGAGCTTTCCGCAAGCGTAATACACCCGTTGGCACTTCGCCCCCTTATTAGTTGACGCTCACTTTAACTGTTTTTGCGAACAATTTCTTCAAGTTTCAGCTCCTAACTCGCTACAGTCGCCAACACCGGAACTCATTTCGTGTGTTGGGAGCTTCATTTTCTACTTTATGCTTCTCGTTGAGCCTGTATCGCGATCTATGCCGTGCCGCCTGCTTTTAAAAACGATTGCTTATTGAATTACGAGCAAACGGCAAAATTCCATAACCGTATGTATTGCCGCTTGTTCGTAATACATTGGCAAAATATCGTGCTACGCTTTCAGTATAGAAATATTTATAACAATGAAAAGAAACATATAATTGTTGTAAAATATAATAATTAAATTGTTATGTTCATGGAAACAATACTTTCAAATCTCCGCCCGTAAAACAGAAAATGTTGCATATAAACGTGTATAAAGTATTGAATAACTCATAAACTAAATTGAAATTTGAAGAACGGGTTCAGTCCTGAAAAAATTCAACTACGTAGGTATATGTTATCAAAAATTCGAGTCCTTGCTATTGCTAGTCTGTCCAGGACGCGAACTCGCACCTCAAAAACTCGTCCTTTGACTTTGACATTAAAATATTTCCTAAACTGAATTTTAATTCGAAACACGGTTTATATTAGTGTATTCCACTAATATTTCTCTACAAATGTACCAAATTTCATATTTTTGTATGCCATAGATTTTGCACTACGTGACAGACTACTATTTTTTTTTTTAATATGCTAGGGGTTCCGCCCCTGTTCGCCAATCTCCCGTAACTCGTTTCGCAAATCGGGAGGCTTTGTCTCCTACTCACTGAGCTCGCTTCGCGAGCATATTCGGGTAGCCAGCTACGCAGGCTAAATATGCAAATGGGAATCGTCCTTGTTAATTCACATTTACCAGCCCTAGAACTCTATTTGCTTGCTCTTCCAATCTGAACAGCTCATACGACCGCCTACGTGCCCATTGCTCACGGACGATTTCAGAATCCCTGGCCTCCGCCCGACATTGTATGCCCTCATTAACCCCGTAAGTCGTTTCACGAGTCGGGAGGCTTCACCTTGTAATCGATGACCCTCATTGACGCTCGCAGAACAACGGGATTCCGCCCTCCATTTACTGCTGCTCATCCATCCCCTAACTCGATTCGCGAGTCGAGAGGCTTCGCTTTCTACTCGCTGACGTTTACTAAGCTCACCTTCCGAGCATTTTCGTACCGCCTGCTACGCAAGCGTAATGCATCCGTTGGGGACCGTTCCTTGTTAACTGACATCCACCGGACCTAGAGCTCGCTTCAGGAGCTCTTTCAATTCGGACGGCGCACACTATCGCCTAAGTGTCCCGTGCTAGCTGAAGCTCGCAAACCCTCGGGACTCCGTCCTCCATTGACTACTACTCATTAATCATAGCTCGCAGTAAGCGTGATATCATCGTGGGGGCTCCGTCTCATTATTAGCAGACGATCACCAACTCCCTTGACTTAGCGAACAATGTCATCCAGATAGCTACCCTCGCCAAATCCGAATATCGCTTCGTCAGTTGGGAGGATTCGTCTTCTATTTCCTGGCGCTCGCTGAGCCTATTAATCCTTTCATGCCGTCTGCTATTAAGAAAGATATCTTATTCTATTAGGAAGAAATGGCAAAATTTCATAAATGTAGGTTTTGCTGTTTGTTGGTAATGCATTTTAATAATACGTGTTACGCTTTCAGTATAGAGATAGTTACAACAATAAAACATTTAATTGTTGTGCAATATAACAATGGAACCCTGATGTTCATGACAACAATGGTTGCGAAACGCTATGTTTGTTTGTTAGAATAAGCGATAAGTCATATAATTGTACACATTTCACATATTCTCAAGTGCACTACTGGCGTTGTAGTCATGTTCAGAAATAAATATCTATACTTTCAAAGGTTTAATTATTTAATAACTCAGTCATCACACATTTTGTAACTTTCCTGTCAGAAACCAATCAGAAAGAAGCTAGCAATCGCTTCGACCATTTAAATCTTCGTCCGTAGTGAAAGAAAATTTTCACTTCAGAAGAGCATAAAATAATAGATAACTCTTTAACTAAATCGAAATTTAATAAAAGGGCTCCGTCTTGCAAAAAATCAACTATGTAGGTACATGCTACCAAAAATTCGAGTTCTTCCTATTGCTAGTCAGTCCAAGAAGAAAACTCACAGCTCAAAAACGCTTCCTTTTAATTTGACTTTAAATATTTCCTAAGTTAAATTTTAAATCGAAACACGGTTCATATCAGTGTGTTCCCCTAATATTTCTCTACAAATGTACAACATTTCATATTCTTGTAAGCTATACATATTGCGCTACGTGACAGAGAACCTTGAGAAATGCGAAATTTCTCAGTCTTAGTCTTAGAATGTTAGCATAAACCGCTCTTATGATATTGCGCAATTTTTGGTCCTAAATTTATCAAAAAATGTTACATAAATTTAAAAAAAAAAATACGTATTGCTAAATAGGTTTCAATTCCATATACAATATTATGGGACAAATTTATTAATATCATTCTCGTGGATTTTGCTTGTTCCTTTCATTACAGAAAACATTTATTGATTAGAACTAACTCAAACCATCGAAGAAAAATCCTCCTCTCTTCCCTTACTTGTCTATATCAAATGATTAGTGGCAATTTTAAGGACAAAAAATATATCACCAAATGGACATACTTTGCTTTTAATTAACGATAATGCAGCCAAATGGATGAAAATCCAATATCTCGGTGAATGAACTTCAATATATGCAATACCTACCGCTTTAAGGGCATTATTCTTAATGTAGGAAGCGTCATGTATTTCCCACATCAGAATTTTTAATATTGAAAAACAAAAACACGCCACTGGAATAAAACAAAAACGTTTAAATATGTATCTAAACTAACTAAAGGTGCTTCTTCGTTTTCAAAAATATTTAAATACATTCGGCAAGGATTTCATTCTTTGAGGAAAAATCAATTTTCTAAAATTAAATAAAAGTAACTCATCCTTGCAAAACACGAAAGACTATTAATGAAATAAAACTCAATAGCCAAATAAGAAATCGAGAAGCGTGACTAATCGATTTAATGATCCGATTTCGTAAAAATTATTCATAAACGTTTATTCAATGAATGGTCGTTTACAGTGAGTAGGAAGTTGCGAAATACGGTCGTTCCGAAACGTAGCTTTAATGGGCTTTAAAACTGGTTGAAACTGGATATAATTAGGTTGGCGTATTTGAATATTTTTAAGCATGGGTTGTGATTTTTCAGTGTTTTATTTTTAGTTATTGTTTATGTATTCACTTCTATTGAAGTTTTTATTAAACGTTCAAAAATCCTGAACCCAGAAATTCGGAGAACATGAGATTCCTTTTTACTTTAAAATATCATTCTGCTTTATTTCGTAGATATTTTAACATTCAAATGTTTCTTAAAAGAATACCTTCCAATTCACGTTATTGTATTCCTATAGTATTTAAAAGTGTACTGGATTGATTTCCGATAAAGCCATATGTAACAATAACAACAACATAATTAAGAGTGTGAAATTGTAGCGATTGTCTTGTGCATATTAATTACTTCATTTACTGTAGTGGAAAAATTTAAAAAAATCTACTGCTAAAAATAATTATATGTTTATGAATTTGTCTATATAATAATTCAGTAGGCGTATTTGAATGTTTTTAGGTATGGGTTGGGATTTTTCAGAGTTTTTTTTTCCAATTATTGTTTATGTATTCACTTCTATTGAATTTTTTATTAAACGTTCAGAAATCCTGAATCCAGAAATTCGAAGAATAGGAGATTCCTTGTTACTTTAAAATATCATTCTTCTTTATTTCGTAGACATTTTTACAATAATAAGATTTACTTAAAAGAATACCCTCTAAATCACGTTATTGTATTCCCATAATATTTAAAAGTGTATTAGATTGATTTCCGATAAAGCCATATATAACAATAATGACAACATATTTAAGAGTGTGAAATTGTAACGATTGTCTTGTGCACATTAATTACTTCTTTTATTGTAGTGGAAGTATTTAATAAAATCTAGTGCTAAAAATAATTATATGTTTATGAATTTGTCTATAAGAAATTAATAAGGCTTTTTACTTTCCGTATATACATAATGTATAAGGAAAGTATTGTGACGGGGTCGAATATTCGAATTCGAGTTTTCGACGGAAGAGCACGTATCAAGCATCCATGATCACGAATCAAACATTTTTGAAGTGATGTCTTTGTGTGTGTGTGTGTGTGTGAAAGTATGTGTGTGGGTGTGTGTGCGTGTGTGTGTGTGTCAGTGAGTCTGTGGAGACGATAACTGACGAACGAATGGACCGATTCGAACCAAATATGGTACAAAAATCACAATCCGTAAACACTGGAAGCCTATTGTTTTTATACGCAATCGGATGGTCAGAACTCCCCTAAATTTTTGAATGAAATTTTGAAAAAATCGTCAAAATATCAAAACCACTAATAAAGTTACGCAAATAGAGATTTCTCCAAATTTTTCATTAGAAAACGATTGACATAAATTTTAGATTGCTAACATGAACCGTTCTCGTGATATTGCACATTTTTCAAAAAAAATTATCAAAAAGTCATATAAAATAGAAAAAAAATTCCTACTGAGAAACATGTTCACTTTTCATATGTAATATCGTGCGATAAATTGGGTGACATCAATCTCGTGTATCTAACTCGTTCCATTCATGAAAAAAGATACTTTGAGTAATACTTTTGTATTTGAACGCCGATAGTCATTTATCGGCTGTAAGAATAACTTATTTCTTCGTCCACAACGCTTGGCGGGATTTTGGCAACGAAATCGGCGAAATGTCGCCAACTTGGCGACTTTTTGAAATGTTGCCAAATTAACGAAAATCTCGCCAAACGGATAAAAGTGACGTTAAATCAATGAAAATGACTACTAATTGTCGAAAATTCAATATCTTGAAAAGAATGTTAGTATCTACTATAAGAAAAACCTATTATTACTTTCCTTATATACATAATGTATAAGGAAAGTATTGTGACGGGGTCGAAAATTCGAATTCGAGTTTTCGACGGGAGAGCACGTTTCAAGCATCCCTGATCACGAATCAAACATTTTTGAAGTGATGTCTGTGTGTGTGTGTGTGTGTGTGTGTGTGTGTGTGTGAAAGTATGTGTGTGTGTGTGTGTGTGTGTGTGTGTGTGTGTGTGTGTGTCAGTGGGTCTGTGGAGACGATAACTGACGAACGAATGGACCGATTCGAACCAAATTTGGTACAAAAATCACAATCTGTAAACACTGGAAGCCTATTGTTTTTATACGCAATCGAATGTTCAGAACCCCCCTAAATTTTCGAATGAAATTTTGAAAAAATCGTCAAAAAATCAAAACCAATAATAAAGTTACGTAAATAGACATTCCTTATGTAATTTTTCATTAGAAAACGATTGACATAAATTTTAGAACGCTAACATGAACCGTTCTCGAGATATTACACATTTTTCAAAAAAATTATCAAAAAGTCAAATAAAATAGAAAAAAAATATTTCCTATTGAGAAACATGTTCACTTTTCATATGTAATATCATGCGATAAATTGGGTGACATCATTCTCGTGGATCTAGCTCGTTCCATTCATGAAAAAATATACTTTGAGTAATACATTTGCATTTGAACGCCAATTTATCTGCTGCAAGAATAACTTATTTCTTCGTTCATAACGCTTGGCGAGATTTTGGGGACGAAATTGGCGGAATGTCGCCAACTTGGCGACTTTTTGAAATGTTGCCAAATTAACGAAAATCTCGCCAAATGGATAAAAATGACGCTAAATCAATGAAAATGACGACTAATTGTGGAAAATTCAATATCTAATAAGTTATATAATATATAAATATATAATAATAGTTATATAATATATGTCGAAAATTCAATATCTAATAAGTTATATATATATATATATATATATATATATATAACTTATTTCTTTGTCCATAACGCTTGGCGAGATTTTGGCGACAAAATTGGCGGAATGTCGCCAACTTGGGGACTTTTTGAAATGTTGCCAAATTAACGAAAATCTCGCCAAATGGATAAAAATGACGATAATCAATGAAAATGACGACTAATTGTCGAAAAGTCAATATCTTGGAAAGGATATTAGTATCTACTAGAAGAAAAACTTATTTATTTTACTGTAAAAGTAGTAAATTCATTTCATTATATAAGGAAAGTCATGTGTTGCCCACATCAGATTTTTTATTATGGAAAAGCAAAGCGAGGTCCATTCTCCTAACGAAGCGAAATCCATTCTCCATTTCTAACGAAGCGAAATCAACACTTGTCTCAATTTTGTGATCCCTTTTACTCGAAAACTACAGTATATAGGACGACAATAATTTCCACTCATAAGTAAAATTGCACACAGATGTGCAGAATCACAATTTCAATAATTCTAGTATTTTGCTAGTTGGAGATATAATTATATCCATAAAATAGAAGACACTTTTGCTTTGAGCAGATAAAAGGAACAGCAGAGCAAGAGCAAAAAACGTAGTTCTTTGCTCTTGCTTTTACAGCGACATACCACATTTAGACTTTCAAGCTGCCCCGGTTCACGAGTAATTTCCAAGAACCAAATTCAATACCTACAGGATAGGCTGAGCCTATAAGGTTTAAAAACCGAAATATTAAAATACACCACGGAAGACATCGACATGACAAAAGAGACCTTTCTAGCTCTGTGTTCTGGAGTTGTTCTAAAAAAAAATTCATTCCCATGGTGGGAACCGGCTTGCTTAACATAAGTTTTAAAATCTAAAGAATTAAAATGTAGCGCAAAATGCAACTATAGACCAAAAATTCATGTTACTATACGGACAAACAGATAAGCAGACAGTAAAACAAAGTGACAAACAGGCATATTTATTCTTATTACATAAAATTAATACAATAACTGTCGATATTAATATTTTTTCACTTTAGCTATAATTGTGCGATTCTTTTTCTCATATTGTTACGACGTACCCTTTGGATTCGTGGGTGTACTCTAAGGATGCAAGAATTAGTCCAAATTTCTGGCTTACAAACACTGTTATTTAAAAGCACTAATAAGTGTAAACGGGAACAATGTACAGAGAATAGCTCAACAATTACCTCCCAAGATCAAGTTGACCATTAACCCTTTATATACCGAATTATGATAAAATTAAAAAATTCAGCTAATATATTTTTACTTTCCTTATATACATAACGTATAAGGAAAGTATTGTGACGGGGTCGAAAATTCGAATTCGAGTTTTCGACGGGAAGCATCCCTGATCACGAATCAAACATTTTTGAAGTGATGTCTGTGTGTGTGTGTGTGTGTGAAAGTACGTGTGTGTGTGTGTGTGTGTGTGTCAGTGAGTCTGTGGAGATGATAACCGAATGGACCGATTTAAACAAAATTTGGTGCAAAAATCACAATCCGTAAACACTGGAAGCCTATTGTTTTTATACGCAATCGAATGTTCGGAACCCCCCTAAATTTTCAAATGAAATTTTGAAAAAATCGTCAAAAAATCAAAACCACTGATAAAGTTACGCAAATAGTATTCTTATGTAATTTTTCATTAGAAAACGATTGACGTAAATTTCAGAACGCTAACATGAACCGTTCTCGGGAAATTGCACATTTTTCATAAAAATTATCAAAAAGTAATATAAAATAAAAAAAAATTCCTATTGGGAAACATATTCACTTTTCATATGTAATACTATGCGATAAATTGGATGACATCATTCTCGTGGATCTAGCTGGTTCCATTCATGAAAAAGATACTTTGAGTAATACTTTTGTATTTGAACGCCAATAGTCATTTATCTGCTGTAAGAATAACTAATTTTTTGGCCATAACGCTTGGCGAGATTTAGGCGACGAATGTGGCGGTATGTCGACAACTTGGCGACTTTTTGAAATGTTGCCAAATTAACGAAAATCTCGCCAAATGGACAAAAATGACGCTAAATCAATGAAAATGACGGCCAATTGTCGAAAATCCAATATCTTGGAAAGAATATTATTATCTACTATAAGAAAAACCTATTTACTTTACTGTAAAAGTAATAAATTCATTACATTATATAAGGAAAGTCATGTGTTGCCGACATCAGATTTTTTGTCTTGTTACTTGAGGACTCATTAGAAGATAGATGCAATAAAAATAAACAATTTCGCAATACAGGGTATATTAAAGCTAATTAAACGAACTGGTACTTTAAAGTACCATCGGGACACTGTGCTTGAAAAAATATTGGTATTTTGGGAAAATGAAATAAGGGTGACACGGGGTACGATGGAAAATCATTTACTATATTATTATCGTCGTTGATTTAGGATTGGTGGTAGTCAGAAAAGCAATTTTTCTTCTAATGCCCGAATCACATGCTGCATTTTGAATGAGGTTCGCTCTGAACATTGTTCTTGGCGCTAAGTTCGCAAGAACCCTGCTTCACCCCTGTTTCCATTACATATATGTACGTAAAATGTATTAAAAAATAAAGATCTATTAAACCACGCCAAATGGTTCATTAGTTATTCTTTATTTCATTAAATTACTATTGCTATACTACTTCTATGATCAAAGCCGTAACTTGTAAAGTGGGGGGGGGAGGGCAATCGTCCCAGGTGCCGAGCTGGAGAGAGGGAACAATTAAGATGCAGACTTTTTTTTGTTAAGTAATAATATGAAATCGGGTGGGCGGGCTTCAATTCTACTGTTTGCCGTGGGCACTAATATCTCTATCTACGACTCTGCTCTGTGTGACCCGACTGTACTTTGATGTACCGTTGAAAAAAAACCCTATGCAAATAAAATATAAACACTTCCATTATGAAAGTTTTATAATAATATCAATTCATAGGCGATATTAAAAAAAATGTATGATTGACTTACCTTCATAATTTGAGGTTATACAGGGAGATAAACTTCACAGTAACGTAAGTCATAAAAATACACGTTCACAAGTAGAGAGGGACGATACAATGTTCTTTGTTAATCGAGAACTATTGCCTAGAACTCCTACTGCTATCTAGTGACACTAAAGTGGAGTATATAGCATTGATCTTCAAAAGTACCATCGGGATTGTTCGAATAAAATTAGTTTTATTAGGGTTTGAATCTACTGGCACTTTAAAGTACAGTCGGTAGATAAAGGTTAAATGCTCAAATATGTTACAATATAACTGATATTATTCTCAAAACACTGGCGCATCTCACAATTTAACTTAGCTCGTATCACGTTAACTACTCTCCGCCATGGCTTACCCCTTTTATATACTCGCCTTAGAAGCCCTCTAGAAGGGGCTCGCGTATATATGGATATTCGATGTAACGAGAAAGTTCTAGTACATTCGAAAAATGATTAAAAGTCGCCAAGTTGAGGATAAATCGCCAAATATGAAAAACCATCACTGATATTCAGATTATGGCAACTCTACATTCCTATAATAGGAATGGCTGAATATATATGTGTTTTTTCCTTGAATAGTACAAAGGTCTTGGATAGAAGCAAGGGTCTACAATGTATTATTGGAATAGAGGCGAATCTCAGTGAACCTTTTTACATATTTCTAATAATATTTAATTCAGGGTAGTCGTAAAATATTTATAATATTTTTATAAAATTTGGTAAAAATAAAATTAATAATTGGTAAAGCAGTTTGTAATCATAGCCACAGCCGTCACTCACGGGCTTTAAAATGCTTTTGAAATGTATGCTTCAAGATCAATTTTCTTTAGCTATCAAAACAGTTTAAGTACTGACATGAAAAAAAAACTGAGATTTGACTTAAAAGTACATTAAAGCCACGGAAGTGTATATAAATTGGATTTTAGATTAAGTGATATAGAATGCCTAAAGAAATGCCTAAAGTTAAACTTAACCAGACATATATTTGAAGTTACTTATCAGATAAAATTCCCTTGAAAGAGGGGTGGGGTATAAAGTTCAAACATAAAAACTCAATATTTGTAGTCAAAACTTAATATTTAGCAGTTGAAGTTTAACATACTTATAAAATCTTTGTACTTCAAAGATCAACTATAATTTTTATAAAAAGGTTATAAAGCTTTTAGTAAAAACATCAAATTTGAAAATTCACAAAATCGAATAAGAATCAATAGTTAAAACATTTAAAATGTTAAATAACACTCATTAAACTGAGCATGGAATATAAATTATGAACTATTAATTAGCATAAATGTACTATATTGTTTAATCGAACAGTTTCCCGATGCAAAGCAAGCGTTTTCTTTGTAATGACATAATTGATGTGTCACATACTCTGACGATGGGATTGCATATGTGGAACGTGGGCTTATGACCACGGGCATACGGTCGACAGCTATAGCAAGAAATCTATTGAAAGTTAAAAGGTATTAAAAGCGTACTGGTTATGTGGTGTGTCCCGGTTTTTGGAAATTAGTTGTTAGTTCCAATGCAATTTTAATCAGAGGTTTGCATCTTAAATCCAAGGCATTACCTGGTGTTCATTTTCGTAGTATACATAAGGAAAGTAATTACATCAATAGTAATAAATTTCGACATATGAAATCTAGTCGTATTTTTTCAAAAGTAGTTTGAAAATGCCTGCAAATACATGATTTGTCTATTGCAGGATTTCTTTTTGGATATTTATCGTAATTATAGATAAACATTAATCCAGAAGCATTAATACTCTAAGTTTATTTATATTGCGGGATTTCCAATCAATGATCTAATCTAATCAGATTTAATTTGAACATCGATTACGTGTTCATAAAAGTACCATTAAACAGTTTAAAAAGTTTTTGCAGCTTTAAGCGTATGTTCGATACATCAATGTCCAATAGCACAAATTTTCAAATCCGTAATTGATATTAGGGAGTTCAATAATCGATATACGAGTAATTTTACTTAACAAAAATATCTGGTTATCAAGTGAATCAGGAAATGATTCCAATTCATCATCAATCCAATTTTCTACGGTCAGAATAGATTTTCGCACCAATAAATTCTTTAGGACAAAACGATCTGTTACTGGGAAAGCTCAATTTCTGACAAAGACATTTCATTGGACAAATGGTTTAAGAATACTTGTTGCGAATTCGTTTCAGGTGATTGCTAAGTTACGCCCTTTAAATGTCCTGTCACATATATATATATATATATATATATATATATATATATATATATATATATATATATATATATATATATATATATATATATACATATATATATATACATATATATATGTATATATATATGTATGTATATATATATGTATGTATATATATATATATATGTATGTATATATATATATATATATATATATATATATATATATATATATATATATATATATATATATATATATATTTATATTATATATATATATATATATATATATATTTATATTATATATATATATATATATATATATATATATTTATATTATATATATATATATATATATATATATATATATATATATATATATATATATATATGTGTGTGTGTGTGTGTATATATATATATACCGGGTGGTCAGAATTAAAACACCCCTACTCTCTCTGAGCTCTCTATACATTGAATTACTCAGTGTAAAGGCTCCAAAATCGTTGAACCTACTACTCAAGACATGGGGAAAGGGATTACGCGAAAAAAAATTAGTTCCAGAAACACCGATAGGTGGCGCTATACAACAGAAAATATGCTGAAAAGACACAAAATACACATTTGTAACACATGTTATTCGAACGTACTAAACATTCATATCACAAGCACCTTATCGATTCAGGGAATGCTGCTGGTTCCCTTCTTCAAGATGTAAAATCTGCAGTCTGTGGACAGCTTGTTCAACTGCGGATCGTAATTGGTCGATTGAGATGCTTCTCACATGCACAGTGATACTGTCTTTCAAATCTGCCAAGGCTACCAGACGTCCTCGATAAACAAGACTTTTTAAGTATCCTCACGGCCAAAAATCACAGGGATTAAAATCTGGAGAACGAGATGGCCAGGTTGTCGAAACCGCAAGACTAATTACTCTACCCTTAGTAAAATGTTGGCAAAGAAACTGCTGTACGCAGAGTCCAATGTGTGGCGGCGCTCCATCTATCTTGCATAAAGGTAACTGAATCAAGACATTGGCGCTGTTGTAGTTGGGGTACAACAAAATTTTCGAGCATGTTTTGTACTTCCTGGCCGTCACGGTGCATGTCACAGGGTCATTGGGAGTAGCCTCTTCGAAAAAGAAAGGTCCAAGAATGAATGTGGCTGTGAATCCACACCAGACTGTAACTTTCGGTGAGTGAAGTGGAATCTCTTGGAAGGTACGAGGGTTTTCCGTGTCCCAAATGCGGCAGTTATGGGTGTTGATTGTTCAACTTAGATGGAAATGCGCTTCATCGCTCCATAGAATCTGCCATGATCACAATGCATCCACTTCAACTCTAGCCAGAAATATCAACACAAAGGTCAGTCGCTTCTCCCTGTCGATGGTCAACAAGTGGTGATTGTGAGTAATTTCGTACGGGGAAAATGCACTATGTTTCTCAGTACGTTCCGCACTGTGCTGTAGGGAACACCCAAGTGTCGTGATACTCCACGTGCACTACTACAGCCTATAACGCTATCCAGTGATTGTTCAACAATAGCGGTGGTAACATCGTCAACGACATCTGAACGAATCGATTTGCGTCCTCGATCCGGTTGAACTCCAAGATGTCCAGTTTTCTCGAATCGAGCGATCATTCTCCTGAGAGCTTGTGGAAGTAATGGTCCTTTGCGCAAATTCTTAAGTCGACGAAACTCTCGAAGTGCTGCTGCAGCATGTCCTTTGTTTTCATAAAACAGCTTCACAAGCAAAGCGCGTTCTGGCAGTGTGACAGCCATCGCTGACTAAAATGAAAATTTCCCAGATTTATCCCCTTTTATGCCCAGAACATAGTAGCTGCAAACCAAGGGTTTATACAAATTTTTGTGCTTACAGTGCGAAATTGCAGTTACAATGACAGTTTAAGTTTCTTCACTTTTTATCTTCTTTTTTTTGTCATATCAACAAAAGAAATTAAAAAGGAAAAATTTCATATCGCATGTGTTTGTTTTTTTGTGATTATTTTGTGTCTTTTCAGCATATTTTCTGTTGTATAGCGCAAGCTATCGGTGTTTCTGGAACTAACTTTTTTTCGCGTTATCCCTTTCCCCATGTCTTGAATAGTAGATTCAACAATTTTAGAGCCTTTACACTGAGTAGTTCGATGTATAGAGAGCTCTGAGTAGGGGTGTTTTAATTCTGACCACCCAGTATATGTATATATATATATATATATATATATATATATATATATATATATATATATATATATATATATATATATATATATATATATATATATATATATATATATATATATATATATTTATATATATACATATATATATATGTATATATATATGTATATATATATATATATATATATATATATATATATATATATATTTATATATATGTATATATATATATGTATATATGTATATATGTATATATATATATATATATGTATATATATATATACGTATATATATATGTGTATATATATATATATATATGTATATATATATGTATATATATATATATGTATATATATATCTGTAAAGTTTCTGTTTTCTCCTTTACATAAATAGGAGTTCCGTTCGTGATATACTTATTTTTATATGTATATATATATATATATATATATATATATATATGTATATATATATATATATATATATATATATATATGTATATATGTATATATATATATATATATATATATATATATATATATGTATATATATATATATATATATATATATATATATATATGTGTATATATATATATATATATATATATATATATATGTGTATATATATATATATATATATATATATATATATATATATATATATATATATATATATATATATATATATATATATATATATATATATATATATATATATATATATATATATATATATAACTGTACTTTTTAGTACATTCTTTTTATTACTTTTTTGGACAGGATTCTATATGAATTCCAGATTTACACAGTATATATTTTATTATACCTTGTGTTTTAATTAATCTAGTTTAGAATTGATTATATTTATATTGTTAATCATTTCTTTTTATCTTGTAATATCCTACTTATTACATTTTATTAGGTTTTACATGGACTTAGTTGTATATATTTATATATAAGCAATTATTTTATTTTTATTTATATTATTTATAAATGTTAATGCTATTCTCTTTATATTACTTTAACTCTTATGAATTACACATCTTATTTGATTTAGTGACTGGCAAATTTATTTATTCTTGTTATTATATAATTTGATAAATATTGCCCGGTATTTACAATTTTGTTGGGAATTGTTTAGACCGTTATCATTTTACCACCAGTGTGCCATGGATTGTTTTGGATATAATAATTGCCCAGCTAAAAATTATAACTTCAATAAATGTAAGAATAAAAATTGTAAAACCTGCCCATATGCTTCTAACTCACAAATTACTAATCTTAATAGTCATAAGACTTTCTGTAAAATTTTTAATTGCATCTACAAATTATCTTGTAATATATGTAATATATCTTATATAGGACAAACCAGTAATCCTATTCATCTACGTATGAATGTACATAGAGATCATGTTAAAAAATATATCCACAATAATAATTTTCTTCCTACTTCTAATAAAATCGAATATAAACACTTTGCTCATCATGGTTTTGAAAATATAACTATACATATTTTGGACATTAAAACAAATACTGCTGATAGATTATTCTTTGAAAACTTCTATATTAAATCACAATGTACTCTGTTTCCATATGGATTAAATCAGTTATATCTCAATGGTAATATTGTTAAGAATAATTTTGTAGATAATAAATATTCTATTTTTAATCACCTTTTTTTTAAACCTCTTTTACATAATAGTAAATTGGCTAAACTCAAAAGATTTAAACGCGGTAAAGGAAGCTCCTCCCAATATGATATTAAAGCGGAGATTAAAAGTATGCATCAACAATTCAATAACACATATCAATGGAAATTTATTAAATCATGGGTATTTGCAGTTAAGAAAAAACAATTAAACACAGTTTATGCTATTTTCTTAAAGTTAAATCTTACTAATGAACATTTTAATCATATTTTCTATGATTTGCTCATTACTAGATCAAAATATTTAAAAATAAAACTTAATCAATTTCATAATAATAACTGTTCTAATTCTTATTGTGTAATATCATTTAAGCATCCTATTTATAATTCCATAAACTTTAAGAATTTATTTAATCAATTTCATCATTTATTGCCTGTAAAGGATTTGAATGTTACTAAAACTTTTAAATATAACAAGCCTATTGGAAGAACCATTTTTAATTACAATGCAATTTCAAAATCTCTCTCAGTCGACATAGATTCCTCAACAAATTTAGATGGTGAATGTATTTGTAGTGTTGATAATTATGCTGAATTTATAAATCCACACTTGGGTCATATAGTTACTGGAGACTTAGCCATTGTAAAAGATAAATCTTTAAGAACTATAATGTCATTTGGCACTAAATTCAGGTTACCTTCATGTAATAATTCTAAACAAGTGTTAAAGTCAATCAATCTGGACCTTGATAAATTTATTTATGGATTAGCTTCTAAATATGCTCAGCCTTTAGAGGCATTTAATATGTGGAAATTTACTATTTTAAGATCTATTAAAAATACCATTTGTAGTATTAATTTATCTAGATCTATATATAATATAGATAATATAAAGCATTCTGTTAATGATTTACATAGATCTTTTGTTATTACTTATGTAGATAAAGCCTCTAATAATTATGCTATTATTTGTAAAAAATTCTATATTCAATATCTGCTAGATTATTTAAAAAATAATAGTCTATTTAAAATTGATTCACACTCTCTTAATAGTATCAAATTGAAAATTATCAATATGTATAGTGATTTAGATATTAATAATAAATTTTTGACATTTCCATATATTGTGCTTATACCTAAATTTCATAAAAATCCTATTAAATTTAGAACTGTTACTAGTGGTCATAATTCATACTCTACTACTGCTAGTAAATTATTACTAAATTATTTAAATGTACTAAATAGCAATTTACGAGATTCTGGTGATAGCTACATTATTCTAAATAACAGTAAGGAATTAAAAAATAAATTAAAAACGCTTGGTAAAATAATAGGATTTCAAACTTTTGATTTTAAAGATCTATTTAATAATATTAAGATCACTGATCTATATGATGTCATTTTAGCTTTATATAATGCTTATATTACTAAACATTCTAATCTTACAAAATTTACCAATTTTCCTAAGCTTCTCCATTTTGTTCTTTTCAATAATTATATCTTTCAAGGTAATAAATTATACTTACAAGTCTCAGGTGTTCCACAAGGTGGCTGTAGTAGCAGTATGTTAGCTAATTTATACCTATATCATTATGAAAAATTCTTTACTTCAACTGATTATAAAATTTATAGATATGTAGATGATCTGATTTGTCTTGTATTTACTGATAACTATGTCATAGATATAGATTTCTATCCGGATAATTTGGAATTAATACCTAATGAAACTTCTATTAGTAATAATGTTTATTATTTGGATTTAAGTCTAATTATAGAACCTGCTCATGGGATAGTTACTAAATTATATGATAAAAAAGATTTTTTTAAATTTAATATTAATAAATTATTACCTTTTAATTCCTGCAACTCGATTCAATTGTTTAGAAATATTATACTTAATCAACTTTTTAGAATTTATAGATTATCAGATAAAAAATTTCATGCTTTGCACATTAATAACCTCAAAATTACCAGTAAAATGTATCAATATCCTGCATATTTAGTCAATAGTATAGTTAATAAGTTTCGATTAGCCTAAAATTCTCATATTCTCCCCTTATTATCTTATTTTAGCCGTACTTCTTCATTCTCCTGCAATTATATTTTCATCTTTTTATCTCGAAGCTTTAACAGTTGAATAACTCATTTTATTTCATTTTATTGCTTTTGCGCAGTACAGTTTTTATTACTCTCTTTGGCAACAGCAAATCACATCTTTTCATTTTGGCATATGGCAACATTGATCCAGTCATATTTTGCTCACGCTTTGATTAACTGATCAAAAGTTGCTTATATGTTATTTGTATGAAGCGTAGTGGACATATGCTGTTTAAAATTGAGCGTTTCACCCTGTTTCGTTTCAATTATTGAAATTGTGATTCTGCACATATGAGCGCAATTTTACTTATGAGTGCAAATTATTATCGTCCCTCCTATCTATTGTAGTTTTCGAGTAAAAGGGGACACAGAATTGAGGCAAGTGTTGATTTCGTTTCGTTAGGAATGGAGAATGGCCTTCGCTTTGCTTTTCCATAATAAAAAACCTTCTTAATTTTTTACAGACAAATTCATAAATACATAATTATTTTTAGCACTAGATTTTTTTAAATTTTTCCACTACAGCAAATGAAGTAATTAATATGCACAAGACAATCGTTACAATTTCACACTCTTAATTATGTTGTTGTTATTGTTACATATGGCTTTATCGGAAATCAATCCAGTACACTTTTAAATACTATAGGAATACAATAACGTGAATTGGAAGGTATTATTTTAAGAAACATTTGAATGTTAAAATATCTACGAAATAAAGAAGAATGATATTTTAAAGTAACAAGGAATCTCCTATTCTCCGAATTTCTGGATTCAGGATTTCTGAACGTTTAATAAAAAATTCAATAGAAGTGAATACATAAACAATAATGGAAAAAAAAAACACTGAAAAATCCAACCCATACCTAAAAACATTCAAATACGCCTACTGAATTATATCCAGTTTCAATGAGTTTTAAAGCCCATTAAAGCTACGAATTGAAACGACCATATTTCGCAACTTCCTACTTACTGAAAATGACCATTTATTGAATAAACGTTTACCAATAGCTTTTACGAAATCGGTTCATTACATCAATTAGTCACGCTTCTCGATTTTTTATTTAGCTATTGAGTTTTATTTCATTAATAGTCTTTCGTGTTTGGCAAGGGTAAGTTACTTTTATTTAATTTTAGAAAATTGATTTTTCCTCAAAGAATGAAATCCCTGCGGAATGTATTTAAAGATTTTTAAAAACGAAGAAGCACCTTTAGTTAGTTTAGACACATATTTAAACGTTTTCGTTTTATTCCAGTGGCGTATTTCTGTTTTTCAATATTAAAAATTCTGATGTGGTAAATACATGACGTTTCCTACATTAAGAATAACGCCCTTAAAGCGATAGGGATGACATACATTGAAATTCATTCCCCGAGATATTGGATTTTCATCCATTTGGCGACATTATCGTTAATTAAAAGCCAATTATGTCCATTTGGTGACATATTTTTTGTCGTTAAATTTGCCACTAATCATTTGATATAGACAAGCAAGGGAAGAGAGGAGGATTTTTCTTCGATGGTTTGAGTTAGTTCTAATCAATAAATGTTTTCTGTAATGAATGGATCAAGCAAAATCGACGAGAATAATATTAATAAATTTGTTCCATAATATTGTATATGGAATAGAAATTTATTTAACAATACGTATTTCCTTTTTTAAATTTATGTAACCTTTCTTGATAAATTTATGACCAAAGAAGGAGCAATATCCTAAAAACGGTTTTATGCTGATACTCTAAGACTGTATCATTTGTTTTGTAATGACACATTACCTACGAAATGATTAGTTATTTAATATTATTGAAAAACTTGATTTTTCAATGATTTTTTTAATAATTCTTTCGAAAATTGGGGAAGTCTTCAGTCAAGTTCGGGCACTTTGTCCAGTTTAAAATCAATAGGATAGTTTAAAATCGAATTTCTTTTCGAAACACTCAATTCGTTACTGTGATATAGCTTCTTCAGACTCACACACACACGCATATAAATAAATAAATAAATAAATGAGTATATACATATATATACATACACACATACACATACAAACAAATATATATACATTGGAATCTCGTTACAATGAATTTCTAGGGACCCAAGTAAAAGTTCGTTATTTTGAAAACTTCGTTAAAATGAAAATTCAAAATGTCGGACTTTTAAGAAATGGAATGTATGGTAAGAAACATAATGAAACCATACTATGTGCTACGGTATATTTAAAATTATTTACAAACACAATTACTTCGTTTTTTTGTTGTCAGTAACCCAGACTACATTTTAGAATAAAGAGGAATAAATTTATCACACACATATTTAAATTACGTAATTGCATTGATTATAGCAGCAGATTCTTTATGTAAAACATAATATAAAGCAATTCAAACATACCTAAATCTGCAAATGGCTTTATTTACAGGTTTAAGAAGATGTAATTACATATTCGAAAAATAGTCAGAAATTTTCGTTTGCACTGGAAGTGATAGTGTTTGTTAACATAGTTTTCAATATCGCCAGAAGAATAAAAATGTTTAGGAACAGATTTTGCTGGGCAAAAAAATTTTGCGCGATTTCGATACTTGAAAGGCCTATTTAGAAATACACCGGATGGCCATCTAGTTGACAATCATCGTTGTCATCACTTTAATAATTTTTTATATCTTCGCAGTTGCTATTATCAAGACTAGCTATAATTTCACTAGTTGTCAAGTTTGAACACGTAAAAACGTCCTTATCGCATCCAACATAATCAGGTGATATTGTTAAAGGTAAATTAAGCTCTTTGAATACTATAGTTCATAGATCTTCGGGAAAATCGACAGCTGTAGAATCCTCAGAAAAAATATAATTTTTGTCACATTCTAATGAGTTCGAAGTAATACCCAAATAATTTTCTAATCGAAGTTTTTTCTGTCGGGACACAACACAGATTGATCGGAAAGTTTTAAAATTCTGTCCTTTTTATTTAAATCGTAGATAATGTAGACGGAACAATCCCATATTCCTTCCCAGTATTGACTTGCTTTCTTCCGGATCGTACTGCTCCCAAGATTTCAATTTTTTCTTTCAAAGAGAACTGCTTTCGCTTCTTGTTTTTCAGACATTTTAAATTTGAAACTGAAAAGTACATCCAAATAAACGAACAACAGTACACTCGACAAAACTGATGATCTCAATTTTGTTATCAGTTCGTATGTAAAGAATTCTCCGGGAAATTAATCACGTATTGCCCCCCCCCCCACACGGCATGTATTTTCTATACACCTGGTCACGTAGACAAAAACATCTATATACGGGGAAACTAACCGAGAAGTGATCACTACGACCGAAAACATTTAAAGTATGGATAACATTGTTTTTTAGAGCCTGAGCCTGTTTTTGTTTTATTTGCTTTTTAGATATCCGCCTTAACGGTGTTATTAGTGTTTTGAACTTCCTTCTTTACCCACCGATGCTTTTTTTTTAAATTTTGCACGTTTTTTGTGTAATCGAAATGACTGTTCCTGTAATATTTGCACATTTTTATTTTTTCCTGCCGGGGCGGAGTTTATTTTATGGTGTTTCACTACTATTGAGTATCGTACTTATACTGAATTACTTAATATATATATATATATATATATATATATATATATATATATATATATATATATATATATATATATATATATATATATATAAACAATTATATTACCCATGGTCATAACATATATTCACAAACATCTGGTGTAGCTCAAGGGGGCTGTAGTAGTAGTATTCTAGCTAACTTATATCTTTATTATTATGAACGTCATTTTAATGGGAATATAAATGAATGATATCACCCAATTAGTTTTGGATTGAACCCGGGTCGAAAAAATGAAATATATTGCAACCGGGTTGAAAAAATGAAATACATTGTAACCTATGGAATACTATGGGACTACTATTGGGAACTATGGGACTACTATGGAATATTATTGGGAATACTATGGGACCTAATTTTTCAAACATTTTTTAAGGGAATTTAAAATTCACAAATTGCTTCGAAAATTTTAGAAAATATTCAATTTATCCCATAAAATATATAAAACAAAATTTCAGCAAAATATAATCGGTAGTTTTTAAAATAAAAATTTAAATAATAATTACACATTTTATTTAAGAGATCACGTGACCAATATATGAAGAGATCGCGTGACCCACTTCAAAATAAAATATGGCATCCATCTCGTGTAAAAATCGTGATTTTTAAAGTTCTTTTTAATTCATAGTTAGTGTTATACCTATCCAAAAACCGCTTTAGTTTTGCTTAAATTCTGTGCATCTACATACTGAAACATCGCAATTATAATATATTTGAGTTTAAATGATCATCAAAATTTGATTATTTTTACAACGAAGCCTAATTTTTACTTATAGAGAATGTAAACACCAAAAGATTTAGAATGAGTTGTATAAGAATTGCTGCATTTTTTTAACCCAAAATTATTTAGCTCATGGAGTCTGCAATATAGTTGATATGAATGAAACATTCATTGATTTTACAGAGAAGCAAACGATTTTTTCGATGGAGTTTTAAGCATAGAGTTAAATTACTTGTACCTCCATGGCTTTAAAATAAAATTAAATAAAATTAAATAAAATTAAATATTATAGTATTGTGATGAACGAAATGCTGCTTTTATTTAAAGAGCCAGCCGATTTATATTTCGATGACGTCATTTGAAAAAGTTCATGTTTTCGATGAAGTTTTCAAATATAATAAATTATCGTAGTATTTTGATAATTTAAAAAATATTACCGAGGAATATGTAGCATTTTAGAGATGTTTAAACCAGGCAATTTATATTTCAATGCCGTAATTTGAATGAAGTTCATTGTCTTCGATGAAGTTTTAAGTTTTTAATATAATTAACTAATGTAATATTGTGATAATTTTAAAAATATTACCGAGGAATGTATCGTCATTTTAGAGATTTTTTAATAAAATTGCATTGAATTTGGAAAATGTTTCATAATCAATGCTTTATACATGATTGATCTTTCTTGTTACTTTTAATTCCATTTTTGAAATGTACTTTCTTGAAAGTTTCTCCGTTGGCTATCTGTCAAAATGCCTTATTAATGACAATTGTCCTGTTTTTCTCTTCTGTTTGGCTATATTTGGTTTCAGTTTTCAATTTTATTTACTTTCTTCTTATTTCGGTAAATTTTATCATTTTCCTGGTTTATAAATTTGATTGGGCGTTTATGAACAAGTGATTTGAATCCTTTGCTGCATGTTCTTTTTCTACTTTGGAATTTTACCGTTCATTCTTTATGTCCCACCTCTGGTTCCTGCTTCCTATGTTTCTTAACCTTTTTTCGTCTCTTGCTATTGACAATACCATTTTTCTGCATCTGCTACGTTTGCTGCTCTTGCCTCAGTTACAGGTCTTTATCTGACGACTGAAGGTTGCTCTTTTTGTGTGTTCTGACAACGAAGGCTATTTTTGCCATCAAAATCTGTCGATACTTTTAATTTCTTATTATATGCTGCTTTTAACGAAGTTTCATTTTATGTTTTAGCAGGAGTTTGAGTTGTACGTATCTACTGAGTTGTACGTATCAAATAATCGGTGAGAAACATTTTGTGTGAATAGCTTTATTTTATCTTGGCAGAGTATTGAGGAACGTGGATTCTATGAAGATACCAAAACTGCTGCAAAAAGTTGAAAATTAAAATATAATATCAAAATAGTTTTTCGTATATGTTGTTTCACAAAATAAAGGGAAAATATGGAAATATATTTATTTTTCCTGGAGTAGATGTCATAGCCGTTAGAAACAAAACATACCTAAAATTCAGCAACGATTAAAATATATTAGGGTAGTAATTTTTTAACAATTAAACAGAGAGAAAATAGATATTTTACCTAGAAGCAATTAACAACAAAAATTTTGTTTTGTAAATAATGAAGTCGAATTTTGGAATGGATATAAATATTATAAATTCATCAGAAAGTATTAATTTTAAATTTTTAAGACCAGATAAAAAAGTTTAATATTTCAACATGTTGTATATAAAACAAAAATAGGCGTACTTTACAGCTGCCAAAAAAATTTAATGTTAGATCTTAAAATCGTCGAGAATAACTTTCGATCCCTTTTTTTTTTTGAATTCTTATAGACTGCGATATATTTCTTATGATGCGATAAAAATGTGAACACTTTAGCTTCCTAAAATACCTGAAAGATATAACCTACACCGTAAAAGGAAGAAAGGAATGTTTTCATCGCGAAAGGTTTTTAAATCTTTTAGTTCTCTTAAACGACCCACTTTGAAAAATATTTTCAATAAAATTGGCCTTTGAAACTTTAAAATGCCAGGTGGCGCTTTTATGAAGTGCAAACGTTAGTTTATGTAAAATATTGAAAATACTTAATTATAACAGATGTTACACACTGACAAATCATATTCACAACATTTTATGTTGTGAAGACATGTTGTGTGACAGATGTTCTATGGGCTGAATTTCGAGATCGATACCCTACCGATTGATATCTTCAGAGATAGGTTTTCTGGTCCAAAATAGATAAAGTATCGTTTTGAAATGTAGCAATCATGTGACAACGGGTTGAGAGGCTTGGCCTACGCGCTGTCGCAACTAATTAGCAAACCGGGTGCTGGTTGATAATCACTCAGCATCGAAGGATTGGTTCTCCCATCCTTCAATTCAAGAAAAGTTTAATCACCAAGGTTTGACATATGTGGTTATTTCACCAGATCCATAAATAATCAGGACAGTTTTGGATGACTCTGGTGGATATAGAAGGTATTACAGGTTTTAATTGGTGCTCTTAAACTTGCATATTCATTTTGATCTATTCTCCTAGATCATGTTTGGTTGTTAGTGGTGCGCTACACATAAAGAGATAAAATAAATCTTTTAGGATTGTCAATGGCATTTTCTGGCTAATTACAATAAAAGAAAATCTGATGTGGGCAGCACATGACTTTCCCTGTAAACTTATATCCACGTTCTATTTATTTCAGTTAAATTTAATTCACTTTTAATTCAATTTTCGTTCTCATTTGATAACTGGACTTATTTTAAAAGGTGGCGTGGAAAAAATACGAAAAAACTAATATATCTCGAGAACGGCTAGTCCTAGTGTAATAGGGTTGGTTTTATTCTTTTCTTCGTTAAAAATTACGCATTAAACAAGCATTTAATGGATATATTTGAGCATACGTAGCTTTTTAGTTTAGATTTTGACAATTTTTGCGGGCCATTCTGCAAAAAAAGGCAGGTTATTTTTTCTGAATCGTACCAAAATCTAATCAGCACCAGGGTGACCTATACGTGACTCATCTACCGAATTTTGTGAAATTCGGTCCATTAGTTTTTCAGCTAGATTGGATACAAGCTTTTGCGGGCCATTTCGCAAAAAAAGGCGTGTTCTTTTATTCCGAATCGTACCCAAAACTAATCAGCACCAGCCCCGCCCACAACTGATTTACCTACAAAATTTTGTGAAATTCGGTCCATTAGTTTTTTAGTTAGAGTGGATACAAAATCTGCACAGACAGACACACAGACAGACACACAGACAGACACACAGATACACAGACACACACACAGACGTCACGCTAAAAATGGTTTTTTCGTATTCTGAAGGTCTCGAAACGTGTAGATCCGTCGAAAACTCGAGTTGCGATTTTCGGCATGATTCCAATACATTCCCTATACATTACCATGTATTGCAGGGAAAGTAAAAAACAAGTGATATAGATGTTTGCAAAGAAATCTCGGTCACAGAATATTCCAAAATTGAATGATTCGTCTAATTAAGCATTGAAGGTACAGAAGAAAACACCACATGCCCTTCTTCCAAATTCGAGAGAAACACTTCTTGACCTCAATAATATTTTTCTTCCTCTTGTGCTTCGTCACATTTTCTCCTACATTACCTTAATTCCGCTCTCCAGAGCTTAAAACGTCTCTGGATCTCTGATAGGAAGTGTGACTATAAAAAGAGTCACACCTTCCGATCTGGGTCTCGAGAAAATGGCACTATTTAAGAAACCATCAGACCCAGCAAGGATACACACAATAGAGTGATCACAAATCACTAATACAATTTATCAAATTAAAGTGTATGCAAAATAATATCACTAAAAGCAATGGAATACGGGGCAGCTGCTCTGACCCCCGCATCAAAGGGGCTCCAGATTAAACAATTTCAAGAGTGAAAAATTAATGGCTGCTTCCTAAAAATAAAATGTATGTTATGGGAATGGTTTTGCGCAGCAGATAAATTCAGTTCGGAGATATATAGGGATTAACCGCAGTAATTTAGCATGTTAGTCTTTTAGCCATGATAAGTAGGATGTCAATAATTTAAATTCCATTCAAATATATAAGAACCACATTTCAAAATGCAATTATGTTTTTGAAAACTATTTTTTTTTCACTAGGGAGATCTGCCCCCTGCTCGCTTCGCTCGCAGAGCCCCCTTCGGGAGGTTTCGCCTTTTACTTGCTGCGCTCGCAGATCTCGTTTTATATCTATCTTTCCTAAAAATTTTACTTTCAAAAATATATTTTCTATGTCTGCCTATTTTCCGCAGGAGGAAAAATCAGGGATTTTTCTTATCCCAGGGAATCCAAAAACTGAATTCTTTGATCATGAGCTCGCTTCGGGATCTATTTCATGCCAAAATAAGTTTAAATCGGTAAACGGTTTATTTAATCGTGTTACCCTATTATTTCTCTATAAATGTACCAAATTCCATGTTTTTATACGCTATAGTTTTTACGGTACGAGACAGAGAATTTGCTAGACGTGCCGATACGTAAAAAAAAATTCACTTCAGAAGTGCATAAAAAGTACAATATCTCAACAAGAGAGATCAATCATGCTTAAAACATTGATTATGAAACACTTTCCAATTTCAATGCCATTTTATTTAAACATGTCTAAAATGCAATGCATTCCGCGGTAATATTTTAAAGCTTATCACAATACAACAATAATTTATTATATTTGAAAACTTAAACCTTCATCGAAAAAAATGAACTTCACTCAAATGAAAGCATTGAAATATAAATTGCCTGGTTGAAACATCTTTAAAATGTAATATATATTCCTCAGTATTAATTTTAGAATTATCATAATACTACGATATTTTTTTATATTTGAAAACTTCATCGAAAACAACTGAAATTCATTCAAATGACGTCATGGAAAAAATAACACGCCTGACTCTCTTTATAAAAGCAGCATTTCATTCATAAATAATTTCCCATTCATGTCATTCATCACAATACTATAATAATTTATTTTATATAAAAATTAAAACCATGGAGCTACAAGTAATTAAACTCCATGCGTAAAACTTCATCGAAAAAAATCGTCCTGCTCTTTGTAAAATCAATGAATATTTTATTCATATCAGCTATGCAGACTCCATGAACAAAATGATTTTGTGTTAAAGAAATATAGCAATTCTAATACAACGAATTCTACATATTTTGCTGTTTATATTTTACATAGGTGAAAAATAGGCTTCGTTGTAGAAATAATCAAATTTGGATGAGCATTTAAACTCAAATATATTGTCATTGCGTTGTTTCAGTATGTAGATGCACAGAATTAAGGCAAAAATAAAGTGGTTTTAGGACGGATACAACACTCAATATGAATTAAAAAGAACTTTAAAAATCACGATTTTTAGGCAAGATGGATGCCATATATCATTTTGAAGTGGGCCACGTGATCTTTTCATATCATGGTGACGTGATCGCTTCATATAAGAGGTGTTATTAATATTATAATTTTTATTTAAAAAACTACTGAATATATTTCGCTGAATTTTTTTTATATATTTTATGAAACAATTTGAATATTACCTAAAATTTTCGAAGCAATTTGTGGACTTTAAATTTGCTTAAAAAATGTTTGAAAAATTAGGTCCCACAGGGCTCAATGTATTTCATTTTTTCAACCCAAAACTAATTGGTTGATATTATTCATTTATATTCCCATAGGTCCTACAGACCGTCTGAACAACATGCTAAAATTTCATTTTGATTAAGTCATTTTTACGGCAGTTATCGTGCTAACGGACAGACAGACAGAAAAAGAGAATGAATGAACAAAGTTTTAAACACTTTTCAACTTTGTTGTAAAGTGTTAAAAACTACATAGAAATTAAGACAGGGGATCCGCCCTGCAAAAATTCACCCATGTAGGTATATGTCTGAAAAAATTCGTGGTCTTTCCATTGTTAGTCTATCCAAGACGCCGCGAAATTGCAGCTCAAATATTTTGTGTTTGACTTTGACATTAAATATTATTAAGCTACAATATATATAAAAAACGGTTTATTTTAGCGTATTTCCTAGAGCTTTTTCTACAAGTGTACCAAATTCCATATTTTTGTATGCAATAGTTTTTGCGGTACGAAACAAAGAATCTCGAGAAACGAGAAATTTCTCAAACAGCGGCGGCGGCGTCATCTATTTTTTTAACACTTTACAACAAAGTTGAAAAGTGTTTATGACTTTGTTCATTCTGTATGTCTGTCTGTCTGTCTGTCTGTCTGTCCGTTAGCACGATAACTGCCGTAAAAATGACTTAATAAACATTAAATTTTAGTATGTTGTTCAGTCGATCTGTAGGACCTATGGGAATATAAATGAATAATATCACCCAATTAGTTTCGGTTTGAACCCGGGTTGAAAAAATGAAATACATTGAACCCTATGGGACCTAATTCTCAAACATTTCTTAAGCGGATTTAAAATTGACAAATTTAATCGAAAATGTTAGGTAATATTCAAATTGTTCCATAAAATATATAAAAAAAAATCAGCGAAATACATTCAGTAGTTTTTTAAATACAAATTAAAATAATAGTAACATCTCTTATATGAAGCAATCACGTGACCATGATATGAAAAGATCACGTGACCCTCTTCAAAATGCTGTATGGCATCCATCATGTCTCAAAATCGTGATTTTTAAAGTTCTTTTTAATTTATATTGAATGTTGCATCCATCCTAAAACCACTTTATTTTAACTTAAATTCTGTGCATCTACATACTGAATCAACGCAATTACACTATATTTGAGCTTAAATGCTCATCCAAATTAAATTATTTCTACAACGAAGCCTATTTTTCACCTATGTAAAATGTAAACAGCAAAATATGTAGAATGAGTTGTATTAGAATTGCTGTATTTCTTTAACACAAAATCATTTACTTCAATGGAGTCTGCATAGTTGATATGAAAGAAATATTCATTGATTTTACAAATATAAGGATGATTTTTTTCGATGAAGTTTTACGCATAGAGTTTAATTGCTTGTATCTCCATGGTCTTATTTTTTAAATAGTATAAATTTGTATAGTATTGTGATGTGGGAAATTATTTATGAATGAAATGTTGCTTTTATAGAGATAGCCAGGCATGTTATTTTTTATATGACGTCATTTGAATGAATTTCAGTTGTTTTCGATGAAGTTCTTTCAAATATAATAAATTATTGTAGTATTATAATAATTCTAAAATTATTACCGAGGAATGTATCACATTTTAGAGATGTTTAAACCAGGCAATTTATATTTCAATGCCGTCATTTGAATGTAGTTCATTTTTTTCGATGAAGGTTTAAGTTTTCAAATATAATAAATTAATGTAGTATTGTGATAAATTTTAAAATATTACCGAGGAATGTATTGCGTTTTAAACATGTTTAAATAAAATTGCATTGAAGTTGGAAAGTGTTTGATAATGAATGCTTTAAGCTGGATTGATCTTTCTTGTTTTAATATAGAAAGATATTTATCGAGTGATGAAAGGGTCCTCTGAGGAATGTCTGTCCTGGGCCCCATTAGGCTAAGTAGGAACATGATCATTCCTTATTTCTCTGAATTGTGTTTCTGTACCGAACCATTTTACAATTTTGCGTACTTTCAAAACGAACAAGCGGATTTCAAACATGAGCAAATTTCCGCTTTTCTGTTTCATGAAGACTATACCCATCCTTTGAATGAAATTCTTCCTTTTTCTCTAAGAGGAAAAATCAATCCTTTAAGACTTGATATATTCAGTTATATTTCAGCTCTGTTGAAAACGAAAACCAGTGCACATAAACTGCAATTTGGAAATATGTGTTACCACCTTCTTCTTTTAGGCACTATTCTTTGCCTCTTTAGTTGACAGGTTCTGCCCCGATAAATATGATTCATGTGGAGACATTATCCTCTGTCCATTTCTGTTACTTGCCTACGGGTTAGATCATTACGTTGCTTTACACTTTGAAAACTCGCAGTGCTGTACATTTTAATTAACACTTTACAACAAAGTTGAAAAGTGTTTATGACTTTGTTCATTCTGTCTGTCTGTCTGTCCGTTAGCACGATAACTGGCGTAAAAATGACTTAATCAAAGTGAAATTTTAGTATGTTGTTCAGACGGTCTGAAGGATCTATGGGAATATAAATGAATAATATCACCCAATTAGTTTTGTATTGAACCCGGGTTGAAAAAATGAAATACATTGAACCCTATGGGACCTAATTTTTCAAACATTTTTAAGCGGATTTAGAATTCACAAATTGTTTCGAAAATTTTAGGTAATATTCAAATTGTTCCATAAAATATATAGAAAAAAAATCAGCAAAATATATTCAGTAATTTTTGAAATAAAATTAAAATAATAAGTACACCTCTTATATGAAGCGATCACGTCACCATGATATGAAAAATCACGTGACCATGATATGAAAAAATCACGTGACCCACTTCACAATGAATGATGGCATCCGTATTGTCTCAAAATCGTGATTTTTAAAGTTCTTTTTAATTAATATTGAGTGTTGTATCCGTCTTAAAACCGCTTTATTTTTGCTTAAATTTTGTGCATCTACATACTGAAACAACGCAATTACAATATATTTGAATTTAAATGAGCATACAAATTTGATTATTTCTACAACGGAGCTTATTGTTCACTTATGTAAAATGTAAACAGCAAAATATGCTGACTGAGTTGTATAAGAATTGCTGTATTTCTTTTAACGCAAAATTATTTATATTATGGAGTCTGCATAGCGGATATGAATGAAACATTCATTGCTTTTACAGAGAGAAGGAAGTTTTTTTCGATGAAGTTTTTAGCATAGAGTTTAATTACGTGTAGCTCCATGGTCTTAATTTTTAAAAAAAATAAATAATTATAGTATTGTGATGAATGAAATGAATGGGAATATATTTTTGAAAGATATGCTGCTTTTATAGAGAGAGCCAGTCGTGTTATTTTTTCGATGACGTCATTTGAATGAATTTCAGTTGTTTTCGATGATGTTTTCAAATATACTTAATTATTGTAGAATTACGATAATTTTAAAAATATTACCGAGGAATGTATAGCCTTTTAGAGATGTTTAAACCAGGCAATTTATATTTCAATGCCGTCATTTGAATGAAGTTCATTTTTTTCAATGAAGGTTTAAGTTTTCAAATATAATAAATTAATGTAGTATTATAATAAGTTTTAAACTAGTACAGAGTAATGTATAGCATTTTAGAGATGTTTAAATAAAATTGCTTTGAAGTTGGAAAGCGTTTTATAATCAATGCTTTAAGCATGATTTTGATCTTTCTTGTTTAAATATTCTTATTATTAAACTGTTGAAAACTTACAACATGTAGACCACAAAGACCATTTATTATTCAATTTTGAGCATTTTACTTTTTTTAAATTTTATGACTATATTAGAAAAATTTTCCTCCCTACTGGTCATACTTAAATCCTACATAAGATCCTCCTACCTTTCCGACATGGATACCATTAATCAATTTCCGAAACGTCTGTTTTTGAACAAAAATCATTTCTAAGCTCCGTTTTTTCTATGCCAAACCATGCCGATTTTACAACGCTATTTATTAATTGCAATGTATGTAAACATGTTACGTGACGACCTCAACACAAGATAACATCATTCGGAGCAAGTCGGGGCAAACTTTCGTATAGAAATTGCAAAATTGATAAATCCATTTAAAAATTAATAAATCAAATTCCGAAATAGAGTATATAAAGTTATTATTATACAAAGATATCATTATATTTACGACAAAAATGGTAATGATGTGAATCATCAGTTATCCAATGCACTAAAATAAGAAGAAAGATCAGCCATGCATAAAGCATTGATTAAGAAACACTTTCTAACTGAAATGCAATTTTACTTAGACACCTCTAAAATGCAATATATTCAGTGGTGGAATATTTTTTAATTATCGTAGAACTACAATAATTTATTTTACTTGAAAACTTTAAACTTCATTGAAGACAATGACCTTGACGTCATCAAAATGCAAATCGTCTGGTTCTGAATGCAAAAAGAGTGAATATTTCATTCATACACTTTTATTCCAGATTCCAGAGTTAAACAATTTAGCGTGAAAAAAATTCAGCAATTCTTATACAACTCATCTTACAATCACTTGTTTACGTTCTGCATCCATTAAAATTATGCTTCGTTGTAGAAATAATCAAAGTTTGATAATCACTTAAACTCAAAAATTTTGTAATCGACTCGGCACAGAATATAGATGCACAGAAAATACTAAAAATTAAAACCGTTTTAGGACGGATGCAACACTAAATATAAATTTAAAATAACTTTAAAAGTCACGATTTTTGCTATGGGAAAAATGATGGATGCAATTTTTTTTATTTTGAAGTGGGTCACGTGATCTTTTCATATTATATTGGTGTAATTAATATTTTAATTTTTATTTAAAAAACTACCGGACCTATTTCGCTGAAATTTCTTTCATATACCTTATGGGATAATTTAAATATTTACTAAAAGTTCCGAAACAATTTGTGTATTTTAAATTCGCTTAGAAAATGTTTGAAAAATTAGTTCTCATAGGGTTCAAGGGATTTCACTTTTTCAACCCGGGTCCAGTCCAAAACTAATTGGGTAATATTATTCATTTACATTTCCATGTGTCCCACAGACCGTCTCAACAACATAATAAAGCTTCATTTCGATAAATTCATTTTTACGGAAGTTATCGTCCGAACGAACAGACAGACAGACAGACAGAATGAACAAAGTCATAAATACTTTTCAACTATGTCGGAAAGTATTGAAACGAATGCGCTTAAAATATGCGAGTTTCAATATTTCAAACAATGTTTAAATATGATTGAATTGCATTATGGGTACACTCTCGAATTCGCAGCACTTTGCATCATAGTTAAAAAGTGTTTATGACTTTGTTCATTCTGTCTGTCCGTTAGCATGATAACTGCCGTAAAAATTAAAATAATGATTACATTCTTTATATGAAGATATCACTTGACCTTAATATGAAGAGATCACGTGGCCATTATATGAAGAGATCACGTGACTATAATATGAAGAGTTCACGCGACCCACTTAAATAAAATATAGCATCCATCTTGTGTCAAAATCGTGATTTTTAAAATTATTCGTAATTCATATTTAATGCTGCAACCGTCTTAAAACCTCTTAATTCTGTGCATCTACATACTGAAACAGCACAATTACAATATATTTGAATTTACATGATCATCCAAGTTTGATTATTTCTACAACGCAGCCTAGTTTTCACTTATGAAAATTGTAAACAGCAAAATAAGTAGAATGAGTTGTATATGAATTGCTGCATTTATTTAACGCAAAATTATTTAGATCATGGAGTCTGCAATATAGCTGATATAAATGAAACATTCGTTGATTTTACACAGAGAGCCGGACGATGTTTTCGATGAAGTTTTAAGCATAGAGTTAAATTATTTGTACCTCCATTGTATTAAGTTTTTAAATAAAATAATTTTTTATAGTATTGGGATGAATGAAAGGAATGGAAAAAAGATAATGAATGAAATGCCGTTTTTATTGATAGAGCCAGTCGATTTATTATTCGATGACGTCATTTAAATAAAGTTCATTTGTTTTCGATGAAGTTTTCAAATATAATAAATTATTGCAGTATTATGATAATTTAAAAAAATATTACAGAGGAATGTATCGTATTTTAGAGATATTTAAACCATACAATTTATATTTCAATGCAGTCATTTGAATGACGTTCATTTTTTCTTATTATTTATTAATTTATTTATTATTTTATTAATTTGTTATATATGTAAACTTAAACAAGTTTTAAGTTTTCATATATAATAAATTAATGTAGTATTGTGATAATTTTCAAACTATTACAAAGGAATGTATCGCATTTTATATAAAATTACATTGAAGTTGGAAAGTGTTTCATAATCAATGTTTTATGTATGATTGATCGTTCTTGTTAATACTTTCCAACATAATTGAAAAGTGTTTATAACTTTATTTATTCTGTCTGTCCGTTCGCACGATAACTGGCGTAAAAATGACTTTATCGAAGTGTAAGGTTTAGTCTGTTGTTGACACGGTTTGTGGGATACATGGGAATATAAATGAATAATATCACCCAATTAGTTTTGGATTGAACCCGGGTGGAAAAAATGAAACACATTGCACCCTATGGGACTTAATTTTTCAAACATTTTTTAAGCTGATTTAAAATTCACAGATTGCTTCGAAAATGTTAGAAAATATTCAAATTATCCCATAAAATATACAAAAAAAATTGAGCAAAATATATTCGGTAGTTTTTAAAATAAAAATTAAAATAATAATTGCACCCATATAATATGAAGAGATCACGTGAACTACTTCAAAATAAACAAGAAAGATCAATCATGCATAAGCATTGATTATGAAACATTTTCGAACTGAAATGCAATTTCATTTAAAAATTTCTATAATATGATACACTCAGTGGTGATATCTTTTCATTATCACAGTACTACAGTAATTTATTATACTTAAATATTTAAACTGTATCGAAATATAAATCATCTGATTCTCTATGCAAAATCAATGAATATTTCATTCATATAACTTGTATTCCAGACTCCAGAGCTAAATAATTTTGTGTGAAAAAAATTCAGCAATTCTTATGTAACTCACCTTACATTCGCATGAGATATTTGCATTCTGCATAAGTTAAAATTAGGTTTCGTTGAAGAAATAATAAATGTTTAGGGATAATTTAAAATCACAACTATTGTAATTGCATAGGCACGGAATTTAGATACACAGATAATACACAGAGACGCAGATAATATATGTGTGTGCGTATGTATGTATTCAAAGTATTGGGATTGTGCCGAAGATCGGAACTCGAATTGTCGAAGGATCTACACGTTTTGGGACTTCCAGAACACGAAAAACTATTTTTAGGAAGACGTCTGTGTGTGTAAGGGTGTATTTGTATGTGTTTCTGTGTGTCTGTGAGGATATTACAGCCACTCTAATTGAAATACTAATGGTAGGTATGGTATGTTTTTTGTGGGAAAACCTGATGTTCATTAGATTATAGTACGATTCGTAATAAAAGAATCTGCCTTCTTTGTGAAATGGCCGGCAGAAATTGCCTTTATCCACCCTAGCTAAAAACTAATGGAACAAATTTAACAAAATTTGGTGTATAATATTTCAATAACCTACAAGTGATTTATATACCAAATTTAACAAAATTTGGTATGTAAATCATTTGTAGGTTATTCTAGTACGATTCGGGAAAAAGGAATGGGCTAATTTTACGAAATGGCCCGCAAAAATCGTTAAATGTAAAAATAAGAGACTACGTGTGCTCAATTATATCAATTAAATTCCTATTTTATACGTGATTTTTGACAACAAAAAGAAAAAGCCTAACCCCATTACTCTAGGACTAGCCGTTCTTCAGATATTCTAGTTTTTTCGCGTTTTCGCTACGCCACCATTGACAATAAGTCAAGCTATCAAATGAGAACCAAATTTAAATTTAACGTGCAAATTCAATGTCATTTAAAATACTTATGGATGTTATTTTGTGCAGATAAACTCAAATTATTATTGAAGAAATAAAGAGAACGTATATATGAGTCTGCAGGGAAAGCCATATGCTGCCCACATCAGAATTTTTAACATTATTAAAACAATGATTTATAGAAGTGAACGGGGATTATATGCAGGCCATTTCGAAAAATATGCATGATCTATATTTAAAGATCCACCAATATTTTGTAGAATAAAATGTTCACAAATTTATGCTGTGTACCAAATTTTAACTCTCTAGGACGTAGGAAGTGCATTAAAAATGCCATCAATTAAGTATATCATGAAGAGTTATAAAATTTTAAAAAAAATTGAAAAAATTGTTATCTACCAAATTTATTTTAAAATGTGAAGCCTCTTTCATGTACAAAATGATGAAACTCTTGGAAAGATATTTATTATATAATATATCTCTTTTTAACACTTTACAACAAAATTGAAAAGTGTTTATGACTTTGTTCATTCTGTCTGTCTGTCTGTTGTCTGTCTGTCTATCTGTCTGTCTGTCTGTCCGTTAGCACGATAACTGTCGTAAAAATGACTTAATCAAAATTAAATTTTAGTATGTTGTTCAGACGGTCTGTAGGACCTATGGGAATATAAATGAATAATATCACCCAATTAGTTTTGGATTGAACCCGGGTTGAAAAAATGAAATACATTGAGCCCTACGGGACCTAATTTTTCAAGCATTTTTTAAGCGGATTTAAAATTCACAAATTGCTTCGAAAATTTTAGGCAATATTCAAATTGTTCCATAAAATATATAAAAAAAAATTCAGCGAAATGTATTCAGTAGTTTTTTAAATAAAAATTAAAATATTAATAACACCTCTTATATGAAGCGATCACGTGACCATGATATGAAACGATCACGTGACATACTTCAAAATGATATATGGCATCCATCTTTTCTCAAAATCATGATTTTTAAAGTTCTTTTTAATTCATATTGAGTGTTGTATCCGTCCTAAAACTACTTTATTTTTGCCTAAATTCTGTGCATCTACATACTGAAACAACGCAATGACAATATATTTGTGTTTAAAAGCTCATCCAAATTGATTATTTCTACAACGAAGCCTATTTTTCATCTATGTAAAATGTAAACAGCAAAATATGTAGAATGAGTTGTATTGGAATTGCTGTAATTCTTTAACACAAAATCATGACACAAAAATGACGACTCATTGACGAAAGTTCAATATCTTGGAAAGAAAATAAATATCTACTATAAAAATAATCTATTTTTTTACTGTAAAAGTAGTAAATTTATTGCACTATATATAAGGAAAGTCATGAGCACAGACGGAAAGTCATGTCACATCAGATTTTTATTAATTATAACAGACACCGTTAAAAGACGCACCGATTAATCATATACTTGACTCAATAATAAATACCGCTGTCGCAGACAGAAATCATTAGTGATTTTTCTGTTATCGTTAAGTTTTCTCAGTGTTCTTTAATACAATAAATGATCAGGCAATATAACATATTGTATTAAAGAAAGTGTTTATTATTGAAATCATTTTATGAACATTTTTTTCTGCTATATTGAATGGAAAAAAAAAATGCAGCCACTAGAAAGCATTGATGGATTTGAACCAGTATAAATGTTAACTGTATATGAGGAAAATTTGCTTTATATAAAAATATATAAAATATAATGCAATTCCTTAATAATTACTTTCTTTATATACAATAATACCCAGTCACAATGGAAAGTATTGTGACTGGGTCGAAAATTCGAATTCGAGTTTTCGACGGGAGAGCACGTTTCAAGCATCCCTGATCAAGAATCGAACATTTTTTATGTGATGTCCGTGTGTGTGTGTGAAAGTATGTGTGTGTGTGTGTGTGTGTGTGTTTGTTTGTTTGTTTGTGTGTGTGTGTGTGTGTGTGTGAGTCTGTGGAGATGATAACTGGCGCGAACGAATGGACCGATTCGAACGAAATTTAGTACAAAAATTACAATCCATAAACAATGGAATTCTATTGTTTTTATACGCAATCGAATGTTCAGAACCTCCCTAAATTTTCGAGTGAAATTTTGAAAAAATCGTCAAAAAATCAAAACCTCTAATGAAATTATGCAAATAGACATATCTTATGTAATTTTACATTAGATAACGATTGACATAGCTTCTGGGCGCTAAGATGAACCGTTCTCGAGATATTGCACATTTTTCAAAAAATTTATCAAAAGTCATAAAATAAAAAAGAAATATTTCTTATTGAGAAACATGTTCACTTATCATATGTAATACCATGGGATAAATTTGGTGACATCATTCTCGTGGACTTAGCTCGTTCCATCCATGAAAAAATATAGTTTGAGTAATAGTTTTGTATTTGAACGCCAATAGTTATTTATCTGCTGTAAGAATAACTTATTTCTCCGTCCTTAACGCTTGGCGAAATTTTGACGACGAATTTGGTGGAATGTCACCAACTTGGCAACTTTTTAAATGTTGCTAAATTAACGAAAACCTCACCAAATGAATTAAAATGACGCTAAATCAATGAAAATGGCGACTAATTGAAGAAAATTCAATATCTTGGAAAGAATATAAGTATCTACTATAAGAAATACATTTTTTTAACTGTAAAAGTAGTAAATTCATTGCATTATATAAGGAAAGTCATGTGTTGCCCACATCAGATTTTTCTTTTTGTCGTCAAAAATTAGGTATTGAACAAGCATGTAATTGATACATTTGAGAAAACGTATTTTTACTTTCCCTATATACAATAATGTATAAGTAATGTATTGTGACGGGGTCGAAAATTCAAATTCGAGGTGTCGACGGGAGAGCACGTTTCAAGCATCCCTGATCACGAATCGAACGTTTTTGATATGATGTCTATGTGTGAAATTGTGTGTGTGTCAGTGATTCTGCGTGTGTGTGTATGGAGACGATATCTCATGAACGAATGGAGCGATTTGAATGAAATTTCGTACATAAATTACAATCTGTGAATACTGGAAGCTTATTATTTTTAAATACAATCGAATGTTCTGAACCCCCCTAAATTTTCGAGTGAAATTTTGATAAAATTCATCAAAGAATCAAAACTTTTAATTAAGTTATGCAAATAGAAACTTTTATGTAATTTTTCCTTAGAAAACGATTGATATAAACTTTAGGACGCTAGCATGAACTGTTCTCGAGATATTGCACATTATTCAAATAAATTTTTCAAAAAATCCCATAAATTAAAAAAAAATGTTAACTTTTGAAAAACACGTTTACTTTTCATATGTAATATCATGCCATAAATTTGGTGACATCATTCTCATGGATCTAACTTGTTCCATTCATGAGAAAAGATACTTTAAGTAATACTTTTGCATTTGAGCGCTAATAGTCATTTATCTGCTATAAGAATAACTTATTTCTCCGTCCATAACGATTGGTGAAATTTTGGCGACGAATTTGGCAAAATATCGCCAAACTGGCGACTTTTTTAAATGTTGCCTCAGCAAATAAATTTTATCTCTAATCAGGAAGAATTAAGATCCACATGAAGCATATTGCGGAGTATTTCTGATTTATCTTCAGATTCCGTCTTGCAACCTGGTAGGGGCTACGAGGCTAGGGGGTGCTAATAATGGATACAAGTGTTACAAGGAAAATTAATCAGTAAAGTGTTATATCGTGTATAATTTTTAAGAATTTAACGAGTGAGCTGAAAATTATAAAAAATAATTAAATTAATTTTCATGTAGTAGGAATAGAACAAAGATAATCGAAAAGTATAACTTTTATTGTATATTTACATTCATAGCTGTTTATCTGATCAAAATAAAAAAAACTTAGTAGGCAATTATGTCTGTATTAGTATTCCCTATATTTTAATATATTTTAATATTATGTGAATCCCCCGCCGTTGCCCGGGTCTGTGAAATAATTTTCTTTTTGTTTGAATCCTGAAGATTTTAAAAATCTCCTCCTTCCCGGTAAGACCGTACATAAAAAAAAGTCTGTGTTTTACACATCTTAATTTCTACCTTTAGAAGTTATCGTAGAAAAGTGAATTTTACTTTCTCATAAGTAGTATTGAGAAGGTACACACACATTCTTTTATTATGTAAAATAGCAGGGCAGAGATATAGTAGGGAGAAAGGCGCTGTAATTTGTGAGCAAAAATTAAGCTTCTTCTATGTTGGTGTATTGTACGTTATTAAGATCAAAACAACTACGATTTAATATTCCAAACTTTTTTATTTGCATAATACACTGCTCAAAACAATTAGGGGTTATTATGATTTTGGAAATAAACTGCGGACGAGAAAAAAGTTTTGTTGGCTGATATATGATTCATAGGTGTTATAAACTATTAGAAAAGAAAATTAAGCACAGAATAAGGAATAATTAATTTTTATTCTTGTTTTTCTGTTAGGAAACAAAAAATGCACATTTTGTACTTGTTATAAAAACGAAAAAAAATCTGATTTCTCGGATAAAAATCAGTTTTAATATGAGGTGTGGTTTCCTCTGACCGAAAGCAATGTTGCACACCTGTGAGACATGGAATAAATGACATTATCAAGGTCGGATTTGGGTATTTTCTCCCATTCCTGTAGAAGAGCTGTTTCCAGTTGAATTGATTCTGGGGTTGGTGAGCTGTCAGAAACCCTCCTCCCTAGAATGTCATAGACATGTTCTATTGGGTTTATATCTGGGGAACATGTTTGCCAAGAAACCACAAAAGGTCTATGGGTCTCATCCCTAAATCTCTGAGTCATTAGTGATCCATTTCTGATGAGGTACAGTTCGGTTCAACCAAAAATCGGTACGGCACAGGTCATCACACCGCCTCCTTCAAATTGGACGCTTTCATTCACAAATACAGGATTATTTCGAGTGTCACGTTCTCTCCAAATGATAATCTGTCTATTGTCAGGTTGTACACCAAAGCGGGACTCGTCTAAGAAGAGAACATTGCTTCATTCATTTTGTCTCCATCTGAGATGCCCTTGAGGCCACCTTCTGTGGGCAGCACGGTGGACAAGCTTTTTCCCTTTACATAATATGTATCGTATAAACCACAGCCCACACAAATTATATTTGCACTCTTATTAAATCTCGTTGCCCTAGGGGGCTTATCCATTCTATGTCAAACTTATTGCGCAATTGCATCTATTTCAAATTATGATCTACCGATAACATCAAGCTATATTTGATTAACACATTAACAACCAGACTATATTTTTATCAAACATTCCTCAGTAACATTCACTGTAGTCCCTGCTTTGTAACAGTGTAAAGTTTGAAAGTTCAATGGTTAAAATCACGACTCTCTAGAATGATGAGAAATAATTTTGGACTTATGTGTACTTTGAAAATGCTACTATTCGGTTTGCTCCAAAAAGTTCTTCAACCACCAAAATGGGCGAAATTCACTAAACAGCAATCAACTAAGTCTGAAAGTTTTTGATCTGAGACATCTTAGGGCGTGGGGTACAGTGTAAGTCATGGGATAAATATGACGGGTATGAAACCAAATAATGTAACAGAAGTGCCACTATACTCTTCGACATCTTCACTATACGCCAGCATGCGCTTATCATTTTCCCTGTTAGCGTTAGATCCAAACTTTTCATCGACGATACCTTCGTCGTTTGTGGTATGATATGGACAAAATAATCCGCATTCTATTAATACATTAAAATGGTATAATTTGCAAAAATGAAAATAAAATAAAATTAAAAAAAATTAAAAATTGGTGCATAATATATCACATATATATTTATAAAATGACAGTAAAAAATATTAATGATTGTTTAAATGTATGAGAGAGATAATGAAGCAAATGTGAGTTAATGGGTTTAAAAATATGCACCGTTTGGTTGTTAGTGACGTCATATATTGGAAAGCTACCGAGTTTCAGGTAAAGATTAGGTTTTAAGTTTATTTTTTATTGATAGTTTGCTTCAATAATTAATATTACTTACTTTTTGAGATTATTAGTTGCATTTATAGCCAAAATGACCTGCTAATTTTTAAATTTTGTACATATATATTAATGAAATTCTACTTTTGTACATATAAATACGATATATTCTCTTTCGAAACATTCTAAAGGAGTGATGTTTTTCATCAATCTATAACGACTAACATAGTTACTCTCTACTGTTTTTTCTGATTTATGCCTTTAATTAAAAAAATAACATCCCATCTATTATATAATATTACATCTAAATCTCGGTCATAAAACAATATTAGAGTATTTGAAGAAATACTCAAATGTTTTTTCTTTGACAAGTTGGTGATAGTTTTCTTCAAATTGAATTTATTCGTTATTATCGGGAAATTCTAAAAGCATATGAATTCTATACTTTTGTCTTTAAAAGTTTAAGAGTTTTAGTTAGTTTAAGAGTTTTAGTTAGTTTAAGAGTTTTAGTGAAGATTCATAGTTTTCGAGGATAACACAACTCCTTTGCTTTCCAGTACGGTAATATTTTTTAAAAATACGCTTAGCAACTTACTGTAAAAATTTAAGAATGTTTTGTGTGTGAAGTCCATTTTCTTCACTCTAGTTATTTTTAGTGAAACTGAAAGTCTGATATAGGCAGCATATGACTTTCACTACAGACTCAAATTCATGATATATTGAGTTCAATTGCTCAAATTGACACAAATACTTGATATTATATCCAGTTTGCATTTTGAAAATTTATTCTTTTATATTAGGCAACATAATGGTGCAAGGATTGACAATTTCTATTCCCGGCTTCTTATCTTTTATGCAGTGAAGAGTCCCGTGAAGAGTCTAAATTTAAATAGCCGTCGAGCAGATTGCGAACGGTAGAGGGAGCTGGCACCCAGGTTCTAAAAAGGCAAGGTGCTAAACACGAGAGAGTTGGTACGAGTTGGAACGTGGCGTGTGTGGATTCAGCGTGGCGTGGTAGAACGGTTAGAGAAAGGGGACCATGTACATTTTGATTTATTATTTGTAAATTACGTTAATAGAGTGTATAATATGATTTCTACAGTTTAAGAATAAACTTGTTGTTTTTATTAAAAGATGCCTACGTGTTCATTCCGACATCCATACAATGTCTTTTAAAATGTCATTTCTCCTCAAAATTCTAAAAGACTTGGATGTATCTATCGCAAACGGTTCGTTCTAGATTAATGCAGTTGGACTATTATTTTATCGTTAAAAATTTATGTATAAAATAAGCATTTATTGATTACTTTTAAGCATACTAAGTCCTTTATTTCAGAATATGACATTTTGCGGGCTATTTAAAAAAAATGCTATTTTCATTTTTTTTAATCGTACCAATATCTAATCAGCACCAGGGCTATCCATAAGTGACTGACCTACTAAATTTTAAAACTTTCATTGAATAGTTTTTTAACTACAGTGAAAAAATTGTCAGTTCCTCAAAATTCTAGAATGTTTAATATCACGAGAATTATTCATCCTAGAGTAATAAGGATCCTGTTTAGTTCGTCGTTAAAAATTACATATAAAACAAGCATTTAATGTACACTCTATAACAAAAAAATTGATGCACCAAGAAGGAGTTGTTCAATTGCGATAAAAATTGGTGGATGTAAAGAACATACATAGGAAAAGAAATGATTAAAATTTCAGAACAATTTAATGATTTAGAGTTTGGCCGTATACAAAGGGAGGAAGTCAATAAGGCGTTGGTCCACCTCTGGTCTGTATGCAAGATGTCACCCGGCGTGGCATAGACTGAAAAAGTTCACGGATGGTATACTGCGGAAGGTCTTGCCAAATTGTCTCCAATTGTCGGGCTAAATCGTCAACATTCCGAGATGGTTGCAATCGCCTTTCCATAACGTCTCAAATGTGCTCTATGAGAGAGAGATCAGGAGACGTAGTTGGCCATGGAAGTGTTGAGAAAGCTTGAAGACAATTCATAGGAACACGTGCCGTGTGCAACCGAGCATTATCTTGTTGAAAAGTAAGTCCGGGGTGTCGCAAAAGGAGCGGTAACATAACCGGTCGTAGAATGTTGCTTACGTACCCCTGTGCTGTCATTGTGCCAGAAATGACTATCAAAGGGGTCCGGCTATCAAAGGAGATGGCACCTCAGACCATACCCACCTGCAGATATACACCTGCTAAATGCGCAGTTTCAATGTGCTGAAGCTCCCATTATTTATTCATTGGACACCAAATTTTATTAACTTGCATGTTCGCTCAAAATGTCTTTGCATACCAAATTTCATTACAATCGGACAACTCCTTCTTGGCGCGTCGATTTTTTTTTGTTATAGGGTATATTTCATCATATTTAGTCTTATATTTCAAATTTTGATGATTTTTGCGGGCCATTTTGCCATAAAAGGTATGTTCCCTTTTCCCGAAGAGTACCAAAATTTAATGAACGCTAGTAAATCTCACAAGTGAGAAATCCACCAAATTTCGTAACATTTCGCAAAATAGCATTTTGACTAAAATGGATACATATATTGAACATTCACACACGCAGACATCCCGCTAAAAATAGGATTTTCGTGTTCTAAAGTACTCGAAACGTGTAAATCCGTTGAAAACTCGAATTCCTATTTTAAGACATGATTTGAATACTTTTCACGCAAAATGCCATAAATTAATATAGGAAAAGTTAAAAAAAAAATCTGACTAAATCATTTACCAAATCACTCTTAAGCGAGTATTAATTTTGAATAATGTGTTTTGTTTTCCCGATTTTTGGTTCACATCATTGTATCTTGAAGATATACCCCTGAATTCAAAGAATATTTCAAAATAATATGACTTACAGAAACATGCTATGACTATTTGTAAAGTTCGTCATATAAAACTGAGCTCACTCTCATGAGACTCGAAGCTAAAGCTAAGCAGTGTATCTAGCTACAGGTTAACAACTGAGACATTTTTTTCATGAGAGTAGCAAAAAACTCTAATAAATACAAAATGTATAACATAAACACAATAATTTATCTGTCTATTTATCTATCTATTTCTATCTTGGTGAAATTTTTGTGTCGAAATTGGCGGAATATCGCTAACTTTGCGAAATTTTGGAAATGTTGCCAAATTGACGAAAATGTTGCCAAATTGACGAAAACGTTGCCAAATTTATAAAAATGTCGTCAAATTCATAAAAATATAGCTAAATTGGTAAAAATGACGATTAAATGATGAAAATTCAATATCTTGGAAAAAATACGAGTCTACTATGAATAACCTATTTTACTAACCTATAAGAATAACCTATTTCTCAGTCTGTAACGCTTGGAGAAATTCTGGCGGCATATCGCTAACTTTGTGAGACTTTTTAAATGATACTAAGCTAAGGAAAATGTCAACAAATTGATAAAATTAACTCTAAATCAATGAAAATGATGACTAATTAATGAAAATTCAATATCTTGGAAATAACATAACAAACGACTATATAAATAACCCATTTCTCCGCCCGCCCATAATGTTTGGCGAAAAATTTGGCGAAATGTCGCAAACTTGGCGACTTTTTAAGTATTTCCAAATTGACGAAGATGTCGCCAAATTTATAATATTGTGACCAAATTGATAAAATAACGCTAAATGGCAGGCAATGTTTTGCAAATTTTTAATTCCATATATAGGTATATATATATGGAATTCCAGTTATTCCAGTTTTAAATATTTAGTTAATGTACTAGACAGCGTAGTAACTTGTGCAAAGTTATACAAACAAATACGAAATTCTGTTTATCACTCAAATTTCGTTAAATTATTTATGATTAATACAAGCTATGTATAACATTTTATTAAAATCAGTTGAGTTTTACTATGTCAAAGAAAATTTCGGATTTGGGCCGAGCGTTGAGGAAAGTATATACTACATACTCGGAGCCTGTTTCGTTTCTATTTTGATGGTAAATGTTGGTGTGTAGCAATGATATAAATTGCCTCATCCACATATTTTACTGAGTTTGAGGGAGAAAAACGCTAGTAACACATATTAATTGATATTTAAAGTGTTTTATTCATAAATACTTTAAAGGCGAGGGCATACAGTTATGTAGAAACATTAATTATTTTAGAATGTTTATGTGTGAAATACTTCGAAATAATGAGAAATATGTAACATTCCAATTTTATTTAATATTTAATAATAAAGAGCTTTTCATAATCAGGAAAAAATATTGTTAAATTTTCGAAATGACATGCAGTGATATCTATTATCACATAATATTACACTAGATATTGTGACACTAGATATTTTATTGTGACACTATATATAGGTGACACTAGATATTTTCATATAAGGGTCAAGGCATTAAAAATTTTGATGCAATATTCGGGTTTGTTACGCTACACTTAACTTGAAAATACTGAAATTTTGGGTGCAATGCAAATTTGTACTACTACTGTGCAAACATTAATTGATATTCCTACGCAGTTCGGTTAAGTTTCGGATTTTGGATGTGTTTGTAAGAGGATATATATTGTTTTAAGATCATTTTATTGTCTTAATACATCGTAATTACTTGGCGTTGGTTTTTATTCTATCTAATATATATATATATATATATATATATATATATATATATATATATATGTATTAGATGAACACTATGGATGATAGACACCTCATCTGCATGGCAGTGATTGACCTTACAGCTTCATCTGGACAGTTGGCAGAACGTTGGAGCACTGTTACAGGTATGTCATTATCTGCTCCAACAATTGGTAGGCGTCTGCTGCACCGTGGACTGTGTGCAAAAATTAATTTGTAGAGGATTCCTCTGACGCGAAACCATCGATACCTGTGGCTACAATGGACTCATCAACATAGACACTGGCGTGCCGATTGGCAACAAGTCGTCTTTTCCGATAAATTCCACTTTAATTTTGGGTACATTAATGACCGCATCCACGTTAGACGCTATAGCGGAGAACTTCACCTTCCGGAGTGCTTTGTCCAACGTCATACTGGACGAACGCTAAACGTGATAGTTTGAAGCGCTATTGGATATCTTGGATGATCTCAGTTGCTAGGAATTGTGGGTAATCTCAACTCCAACCGGTATATCAGAGAAGTTCTGGAGCTCGAAGTCACCCTTCCTTCAATGCATTCCTGTATTTCAACAGGACAATGCCCGTCCACATGTTGCTAAGAATACTCAAGACTTCTTTTCAGCACAACAGATACAGTCTCTACCTCGGCCTGTTTATTCAAGGGATATGTCGCCTATTGAACATGTCTGGGATTTTATCGGTCGGCGTCTCACTTGTGACGCTCTTCGCGTAGCTAATACAGCTGAACTTTGAGTTCGAATAAAAGCAATATGGAATGCTTTTCGTCAGGTACAAATTCAAAATCTGTTTGATTTGATGCAACGTTGTATAAAAGCACTTATTGCAGCGCGTGTTGGCTTAACCAAATACTGATTTTCGACATATAATATTGCATTTTGCTTTGTAAATTTAATCATTTATTTGTATCAATACACGTCGTTTGTGGAATAAATTTCATTAAATACTGATATCATATATTATAAATCCTTCATGGCGTTGCAATTTCACTTTTGACGAGTGTATATAGTGCTCTATTTTAATTGAAATGGTGAGTACTATTTTCTTTGTGAAATAATTTTAAAATGAATAATAAGACGTTGAGAATACAAATGTACTAAATCCATTGAAAATATGAATTTCGGAAATTATTTTTCTAACCATACGTACTTTTGTTTTTAAAGTAAAGTAAAACAGAAGTAAAACATTGTCAACTGATAAATTATTCAGGGAATTTAGAACACATAAGGAAAGGTTTTCAGACAAAAAATTCTGGTAATGGTGTTGAGGATAATTTGATATTAGATTTTCTAAGGAAACTGTGGAATTAAATATTAAATCCGGATGTATGAAAATTTTATTTGATGTTGCATATTAAATTTATGCAAATGTTGGTATAGAAATATGTTTATAAATCCTTGTTTTCGTATATTTCAATTTATCTTTAACATCATTTTATATTCCCTTCTTATGTTTTTGGTGGAAAACATATGTGTGGGCGACACTATGTTGCTTTCGCAACTACCACAGATTTGACTTGTAAATAGTCTGAATTTTTGCTTCTTTTTAGAACAAGAAGTTTAAGCATAACGCATTCACGCTGCACAAAAACTTACTTTTTTAATATGAAATTAGTCTAGTATGCTTATTTAGTGTAAATAGAATAAAAACAAAATTAATTTTCAAAGTTACTAATAGTTTGTGCATTTCGCAAGACAAAGGTAACAATGATAACGTTGTTTCTATAATAAGTGAGAACCATCATATCTTCAAATCCAAATTTAGTTTTAAGCTTGTGGATAGCTTTGGAGATTGGACAAAAAATTACATATATATGTGACTGTACAATGCATGACATCGATATATTTTAAAAAAAGATCAATTTTGGATAGAATTAAAAAATACAAATACATAGTCACATATATATTTATTACATGTGATATATTTATCTTTATGATATAAAATTCACTTCAGTAAACTCTCATTGTTATTGGATTAAATCGTCGTATCGTTAGATAGTTAAACCATTAACCGTTATTCTGGGTCTAGTTTTGTGTTGTTTCAACAAGATCTTAGGTGTAACACATTTTCCACACGTTATGGTGTCATAATAACCAGTTTATTATCATTTTCCTCATTTGTATTTATTGTATAATGTTTCTATTTTCTACACTCATTTGCATTTATTGTATGGTGTTCCGATGTTCTAGACTGATTTGTATTTATTGTATGATGTTTTTATTTTCTAAACTCATTTGCATTTACTGTATGATATTTCAATTTTCTAGAATCATTTGCATTTATTGTATGGTGTTCCTATTTTCTAGCCTGATTTTCTATTATTGTATGATGTTTCAATTTTGTACACTCATCTATATTCATTGCATGATGTTTCTGTTTTCTAGACTCATTTACATTGATTGTATGATGTTTTTATTATCTATCCTCATTTGCATTTACAGTATGATGTTTCAATTTTCTAGAATAATTTGCATTTATTGCATGATGTTCCTATTTTCTAGCCTAATTTGCTTTTATTGTATGATGTTTCAATTTTGTACACTCATCTATATTTATTGCATGATGTTTCTGTTTTCTAGACTCATTTGCATTTGTTGTATGATGTTCCTATTTTCTAAACTCATTTGCATTTATTGTATGGTGTTCCTATTTTATAGAATCATTTGCATTTATTGTATGACGTTCCTATTTTCCAGACTCATTTGCATTTGCTATATGATGTTTCAATTTTCTAGAATCATTTGCATTTATTGTATGATATTCCTATTTTCTAGATTCATTTGCATTTATTGTATGATGTTTCTATTTTCTAGACTAATTTGCATATTTTGCATGATGTTTCTATTTTCGAAACTCATTTGGATTTATTGTATGATGTTTCTATTTTCTAGACTCATTTGTATTTATTGCATGACGTTTTTAATTTCTAGACTCATTTGCATTTATTGTATGATGTTCTTCTTTTCTAGACTTATTTGCATTTATTGCATGATGTTACTATTTTCTAGACTCATATGTATTTATTGAATTATGTTATTATTTTCTAGACTCAATTGCATTTATTAAATGATGTTTTTATTTTCAAGACTAATTTTTATTTATTGCATGATGTTTCTATTTTCTAGATTCATTTGAGTTTATTATATGATGTTGCTATTTTCTAGACATATTTTTATTTATTGCATGATGTTTCTATTTTCTAGACTCATTTGCATTTATTATATGATGTTTCTATTTTCTAGACTCATTTGTATTTATTGCATGATGTTTCTATTTTCTAGACTCATTTGCATTTATCGTATGATGTTTCCATTATTTAGGCTCTTTTGCATACATTGTACGATGATTCTGTTTTCTAGACGTTTATTGTATGATGTTTCATAATGACTTCAGATTTAACTAAACAATCATGAGTCTAATATGGTAAAGCGGCGATTCTATGCTGGGATAGAATCAATATGTAGACCAGAACGATTACTCTCGTGATTTCTAGAATGTTGTGTATTGTGGAAAGTAGCTGACAAGTGCGTGGAAGACCCAGACCGTCCGACTCGTCCAGAGGACTTAGAGTAACTAGTTGGACGGCCGGAGCTGACAAGTGCGTGAAGAAATTATCTAGATCTGGATATTGCATGGTAATTCACGAAGAGAGCATACTCACTGGTGTGTGATGTTTCTTGTTGAAAGGTAATGTTCAGAGTTTATTTGGGGTCAAACGAGAAGTTGTAGATTTAAGCTAATAAATGCGTTTTGTTGGCCTCTAAAACTATCTGTGTATGCATTATTTGCCAATGGGACTTTTCTGGTTTCCAGGATCGGGTTTGAGTTTTGACACTTTTATTTAGAATTTATATTCTGAGGTCAGACCTTTACGACGTTTATATGATCATATTGTATCATTAATTCCACAGACGGAGCACGGAGCAGCACCAACTGCCGATGAAGTAATCGTGGGATAACGTCATGAGGAAGTGATAACGGCTTATCGTATCGATGACGCCATGATGAAGTGATAAGGACTTGTCTTATCGGCTGATCGATGACGTCATGAGTAAATGTTTGAATAGTGAATCTGATAATCTGGCCGAGGGAGATGAACTTTGGACGGAAAACGTCATAAGGTGACCTCTTGCGTTGGCATTTGAAAGAATGTTGAAAATCTGATGGCGCCATCTACCGGCCTTTTATTAAAATTCTGAAAGCAAAAGGATATTTTTTAGTTTAGTAATCTCATTACTAGCTCGACGGTCTGGCTGTTATGCTATCGTGAAATGATAGAAATTGAACATTGGATGATACTTTCTGTATTACGAATGGATGAGTGATGAAATGTCTTGAGAACTCGAATGGAGATACGTGCGACGAAAGGTTTTATATTTTGTAAAAAGGAACCACATTTTGTAAAAATGATGTTTTTATAGATATGAATGAATACTGAGTTAAATTCTTGGATTCTTAATGAATTTTTAATGCGCACAAGCGTGTGTACACTAATAGTTATTAATTTTAATAGTTATTAGTAGTTAATTATTTTTTATGCTAACGGGTTTAATGAATGTTCAAGGGGATACAAGAATTGCAATGGATAGCGAGATTTTAATTTCGATGTGTACTCATACAAACATGCGTACATGATAAGATCGTGTTACTGATCGTTGTTAGTTTCAAAGAGAATAATTTATGATCAAACTTGTATAGGAATCGAAAGTTTATTATTTTTTAAATATTAATTTGATTCCGAAATTTATTTTTAAATGAATTTTAATTCAGATAAATTTTTATTAAATTATAAAAATAGCATGCATAAACGAACTAAATAAGAATGAAATTTTTCTGTTGAATCATTGAATTACTGTTAGAACCGTCGCTGATACATAAAGATTCAAAGAATTATTCCACGTTTTGAATGGGTTTAAATTCAGAGTAAGTTTGACAACAAGAACTTCTATAAACAGTAGGAATATAAGAAACTTTTTCACTAGTTAGTATCACCCGACCGTCCAAACAGTTACCTTACACCTTTCTGGTAGGTCGGACGGTCTGGGTTTCAACAACAAGTAGTTAGTATCACCCACCCAAGTACTAACTGCGCCCGAAGTCAAGCAGCATCGGGCGCGGTTAGTACTTGGATGGGTGACCACCTGGGTACACCGCGTGCTGTTGGCATATTTCGGGAGCGGTAGCCCGGTGGTTTGCGCGCTGGATTTGCACGCTGCCACAACTGCCGCCGTGTTAATGCGGAGTACGATCATGTTAAACATGTGGGTCCGTAAGTTCTTGCGAGAGGTTGGTGTTAGGGGAAGGAGGATACGGTGCCTGTGGATGCCTCCCGCACTGGGTTCCGGTCAAAATTGGGTGGCACTTCCAAATTGTTACCTTACACCTTTCTGGTAGGTCGGACGGCCTGGGTCTCAACAACTAGTTAATATTAAAAGATGGTAATAAAGTTATTTAGTGCCTTTGCACATTTTTATGTAATGTTCATATTATTAATTGCTTCCCATTTGCCTTGCTTCAGTTTTAATGCATGCAAAAGTTTAATGTGCTGCTTTAATTTAAAATCATGTTAATATCATATTAATAATTAGAAAACATTCACTAAATAGCACTGCAATTTCTAACGACTTCTTTAATTTTGTATGTAAGTTAATTAGATTAAAATTTTCATACTCTAAGGTTATACCATAAAATTTTATCTATAATTATAAACGAAGTTTTAGAAGGTACTTTAGGTGTTCAAAATGGCTTATCGGAGATTTAATAAGTTGAACGAAGCTTCTGAAATGAGATAGATATAAGATAAGATTAATTAGGAAATGCATTTTGATTTAGTGACTCTCTGTGCTAAGTTATCCTTGCAGAGTCTTGGATGTTTATTCCAAAGCAATTATTTCCGGTAACATATTTCAATTAATTTGCTTTAAAGTATATCCGAACATTATGTCACTAAATTTCTGAAATAAAATTATACAATTTTCCTTATCACATACAATTAGGAAACTATGTTAAACCGGAAAATAAAAGAATTCCTGCATTACAAGAAGATATTTCGGTAAATAATTATGTTTTCTTTATAAAATAGTAGTGCAATTATGGAAGTTCTTGATTTACTGTTAGGGTTTTCATACATTTAAATTGCTACATATATTCATTTTCTGATGGATCGTAGAAGATTTCATTTATTTCGTAAGAAAGCAGCGTTTTGTCTATAATTACAGCATAACTAACTAGACATCAATGAAGGCTATTAACTCATATTTGTGCTCATACGTCCTCTATAGTTATATTGACATATTATATAATACAGCGATGCGGTTTTTCCTATACTTCTCTGTTACCAATTTAGGTTTGTCGTAAATATAGAGTAGAAAGAGTCTTGAAGAGTGATATGGAATGTTTTCCAAATTTCTGATACAATAATATTCATCTTTCTGAGTAATTGTTTTCCATGGTAGTGCTAAGATATGTAGTCTTTATCATATATATATATATATATATATATATATATACATATAAACTCTGGCAAAAAAACCAAGCACCATAAAGAAAGTGACAGGTTTTATTGAAATTAAATATGCGTACAGCTCATACACAGGTTATGAAATGATTACAAAATCAAGGCCGAAGGACCTATTAATGGTTAGCAATTGCGCATTGAATTTTCAAATCAGTAATTGTTGAAATCTCCCTTGACGACAATGCATGCTTGTATACCTCTAGGTAAGGCGTGATAAAGTTTCCTAATGTCATCCAGCGATATATTCTGTCAGGTATTATTCAAATGTTGCTCCAGATCTGTTACATTTCGGGGTGCTCGAATCTGGTGGCCTAGCATGTCCCGTACATGCTCGATTGGCGAAAAGTCTGGTGATCTTGCAGGCCAAGAAGCAGTATCAACAGTGCAGAAATTTTCCACAGATATGCGAGTCGTATGTCGTGTGGCATTATCTTGTTGGAAAATGGCCCCAGAATGGCGTGCCATGAAGTGTAACTCAAACGGGTGAAGGATTTCATCAACATATCGTTGAGCTCTTAAAGATGACTAGGGGCGACCTGCTTTCTCAAGAAATAGCACCCCACACCAGGGGTAATGGCTGTGTGCCTGTGTAAAACAAAGACTGATTGGAACCGCTAGCCCTGGCGCCTCCACACACGTATCCGATGGCTATCTGTTGAAAGACTGAAGCGCGATTCACCGCTGAACACTATGATATGTCAATCTGCTGGCAGCCATGATGCTCGACTACGACACCACTCCAAACAACTATGTCGATGTTGTGGGGTTATGGGCAGGCGTCTTAAAGGCCGTCGTGAGCTTAACCCGACTTCAGCAGAGCGCCGTGAGATGGGGACAGATACCACGGGTGATATGGAAGAGGCAGTAGCACGTTGGATGCAGACAATGATGTCGTTGGGCCAGTTCGGTCTGCCGCACAATCATCCGATCTTCGTGCACATTGGACTTCTAGAGCCTCCAGTCCGCCGATGAATTCCTTGCAGCAACCATTACTGACAGTACCTCAGCACAGCAGTGTTTGTTCGGTGCAGGTGGCTGTCTATTACTCGGTATGACCAGCCAGCTCCCCGAATCCCGACTATACGAACACGTTAGAACTCGTCTAATTACATATAAGGTCTTCAGCAACGTCGTAATGGTATTTTGTTTATGTTTCCACGGAAAAGCAACGTCGATAATGAGCTAAGATAAAACGTCCAAATTTTTAAGCTGTATTATAGGATGCTAGTTGCGCAGTTGAAACGTCCGCTATGACAGAAGTTAACACTCATTGGCCTTGCAAATTTAATCATTTGAATATTTGGTAAGAATTTGCAAGCGAAATTTCGAGATGATCGGATTATTTTTTAGGGGTGCTTCGTTTTTTTTTGTAAAATAATATATATATATATATATATATATATATATATAACGCGTTTCAAACTTTTTGGAACTCCCTGTATACATTTTGATCATTATCACCAATATAATTATGCAATATGCATCTATATGATTTGCCAAATTTACGAAATTGGTGAGATAGAAATATCTCATGTCCACTTATTGCTTGATTGTAGAACTTACAAGCACATCTCTTCTGGTTAACCCCTGGGAACAGATTATCATACGTCCATCTTCCTCTTAAAGATAAATTCCATCTTTCTTGCCAAGTCCTAATTTCTTCTTGCTTTAATTTCGTTTTGATATGGATTCAAGCTGACTTAGCCTCTGCATCCGCTTGATCTCTCCAAGTTCCCTCTTTTGCTAATTCATCGGCTCTTTCATTGCCAATGAATCCTATGTGTGCTTTGATCCAATTGAAATAGATCTTAATATTTCTTGCTTCGTAGATTTGAACATTTCGCTTTATCGCAATAATCCAATGATGTGTATCTTCTACTTTACCCAATATTAAGTAATGAACTTTCACTGTCACTAAAGATTGAACATTCATTTTCTTCTTAATCAAGGACATAGCACACATGCCTCGAAATTGCCTGCGAAGTTTGAATATCTTCTCATGGTCAGCTAAAGTTTCAGAACTCTTAACAGTCGAGAAATTATTGGATTATTTTAGACAGCTGTTTTAGCCATTAAATATTTGCATGATATAGCGGGAGCAGTTGCAGAATGCCTGACTAAATCTGCCACAAGTCAACAACAAACTGTGTTTTGACTCCACGTACATCAAACTGTATCGTCAGCATAAAAAGATAATTTTCTCGGTATTAACGTGTGTCAGTGATACTGCCAGTTCTCTATGATAACAACTATTTTTATAATAAAATATTTATCATTTCGATATAATCATCTTCTTACCCAGCGTGAAATTTCACAACGATAGAACACTACTTTCGGACAGCGTAGATTTTCAAGTTACAGATTATATTTATAGAAGTTTATAAAATGTTTTGGGTATATACATTATGTGCATAAAGAGATCGTGGTATCTCGTTAAAGAATCAAGTGATTTTAATGAAATCTGATGTGCTTATTTTAACCGATCCATATCTGTCTATCTAAGTCTCTTGAATTTTAGTGAGATCAAACCTTAATATATATATTTAATTTCTGCAATTATAATTATTTATTACGTAATTCATTTATTTTAGGGTAAGTTATATGTTGGGCAGATCAGACTGTTTTAATGTGCAGCGAAAACTTTTTTAAATTATGTAAATGTATTAAAAGTGTCATGTACGAAGGAATAAAATAAAGGTGAGAAAATTAAGAAAAGAACTCAGCAGATCTTTTGTAAGATTTAAGGTCGTACAAAACGTGCTTTATCACTTTGGCGAAATCTTCACTAGAGTATTAAAGTAATTTAATGACAGGTAATGGTAATCAGAAAGCTTCGTAATGTAACTCAACTAATTTCTTACACGGCTATAGTAAGTATATATCTGCTTCATAGGCATTTTCTTACTTTTGCTAGATCTATCTGTATCAATTATCGTCATAAGGAGAACTTTTTTTATTTATAAAATTAATATATGCCTTTTAATTTTTGTCTTGTTCTGGTGCCATTTATTTTTGTTCTGGTACTAATGGGATTATATCAAATTTTAGAGATTTTCAGTAACTCGAACAGTAACTTGTATAAAGGACTTCCTTAAATTATCTAAATTGAAAAAAAAATTGAGGCATCTCTAACTACACCCACGGGCAGCAAATATGTTAAAAAATCATATTCTTTCACTACTTTATAGATAACACTGCTACAAAAACAATGATATACAGGGTGTGCAGAAAGTTCCGGAACGACGCAATATCTCCAGGAATACACTTCGGATCAAAAAATAAAAAGCACGTACTCAATATTTTTAGAAAAGCTATGCAATGATACCAAAATTGGGGAGGGGGGTGGGCCAACTTTGAAATTTTCAATGGGAACCCCCATTTTTTATTTCAGATTTGAATTTTCTCCAGAAAAAATTACATACATTTGACCTACGAATTTAATTTTTGCTCCCACAAACGGCGCTATAATCCAGAACAACGGAAGTGGGTCACAAACGTTTAAAAATGGGAATGTCTCGGTAAATACACTTCGGATAGAAAAATAAAAAATTAGTGTTCAATATTTTTAAAAAAACTATCCAATGATGCTAAAATTGATCCCCCCCCCCCCGCTAACCATTCCCTTCAGCGACAACTGTTAACTTCAGTTTAGAAAACGGTTCTAAACTAGTTTTAGCACTACCCAGGAGCAATGATGTGGACGTAGTAGTTTTCTGTTCCCTTCGGGATGCTTGATTAGCATGAGTCCCCTTGCCTCTCATGGTCAGGGTGCTTTTTTCTGTAACTTTTAAACATTTGTGCCCCACTTCCGTTTTTCTCGATTATAGCGCCGTTTGTGGGAGCAAAAATCGTAGATCAAATATTTATAATTTTTTCTGGAGAATCCAAATCTGCAATAAAAAATGGGGGTTCCCATTGAAAATTTCAAAATTGCCCCACCCGCCTCCCCCCAGGAGGGAAAAGGGGAGAGTCAATTTTGGTATCCTTGGATAGCCTTTCTAAAAATATTGAATACGTGTTTTTTATTTTTGGATCCGAAGTGTATTTGTCGAGATATTGCCCCGTTCCGAAACTTTCAGGACACCCTGTATATTTATAATTATTTATCATGAAATATTTTGTTTTAAAACTCCTGTTTAAATAATCCTTCCTCTTTTGTTATATATTTTTATACCTAATGCATTTTTTCTCTGTCGACTGCTTAATACGATGTCGATACAAATCAACCATGACTGCACAAACTATCATAAGCTACATCTATAAAGATCGTTATATAAGTGACACAATTATGATTTTTGTTACGTTTAGTAAAAAGACTTTATTAATACTTAACGAATCTATCATTCGTATACAGTATTCTACTTTATTCTTTTCAGCCAGAATTCTAATTTTATGTTCATTTTAATTACTGAAAATTTTGTTAATGCAATGTTAATTTCTAGTAATTAAAAAAAAATATCACTATATATTTATCGCAAGCCCGTGATTTGAAATATACAAAATTTGATAGCATTCCATAATTCATATTGCCATTCGAAAATTCAAGTGGCCTATTAAAAGAAATTCCAGTACTAGGTCGTTTCTCACGTACTTAAACTAAAGCAGATCAGGGTAAACAGCTGCATGTTTTATAACTGAAACGTGTATTCCACGAAAATGGTTAAAACTCAAAATATTAATTATTAAATAATTAATGTACAAGGCAGTAAAGTAACTTGTACAATTGCACAAGTTGTACCAACCAAACAGAAAATTCTATTTGGCGGTCTATATTTTAAAAATAATTTATCTCCAGAGATTATATGATATTTGACCTCAGATAACTCAGTATACAGGGGGTCCAAAAGGTCTTAGTCAAACTTTAAGGGTAGGTCAGGCATACAAAAAAAATCTGATGTGGGCAACACATGACTTTCTTTATATAATGCAGCGAATTTACTACTTTTACAGTTAAAAAAATATTCTTATAGTAGATACTTATATTCTTTCCAAGATATTGAATTTTCTTCAATTAGTCGTCATTTTCATTGATTTAGCGTCATTTTTATCCATTTGGCGAGATTTTCGTTAATTTGGCAACAACCAAAAATGTCGCCAAGTTGGCGACATTCCATCAAATGCTTCGGCGAAAGCTCGCGAAGCGTTATGTACGGAGACATAAGTTGTTCTTAAAGCAGATAAATGACTATTGGCGTTCAAATAGAAAAGTATTACTCAAAGTATCTTTTTTCATGAATGGAACGAGTTAGATCCACGAGAATGATGTCACCCAATTTATCGCATGGTATTACATGTGAAAAGTGAACATGTTTCTCAATAGGAAATATTTTTTTTATTTTATAAAATTTTTTGATATTTTCTTTGAAAAATGTGCAATATCTCGCGAACGTTTCATGTTAGCGTTCAAAAATTTAAGTCAATCGTTTTCTAATGAAGAGTTACATAAGAAATATCTATTTGCGTAACTTCATTAGGGGATTTGATTTTTTGACGATTTTTTTTAAATTTCACTTGAAAATTTAGGGGGGGTTCTGAACATTCGATTGCGTATAAAAACAATAGGTTTCCAGTGTTTACGAATTGTGATTTTTGTACCACATTCCGTTCGAATCGGTCCATTCGTTCGTTAGTTATTGTCTCCACAGACTCACTGGCACACACACACACACACACTTTCACACACATACACATACTTTCACACATACACAGACATCACTTCAAAAATGTTTGATTCTTGATCAGAAATGCTTGAAACGTTCTCTCGGGTCGAAAACTCGAATTCGAATTTTCGACCCCGTCACAATACTTTCCTTATGCATTATGTATATAAGGAAAGTAATAAGTCCGTATTACACAGGAGCATATGGCCGCAAACAGCAACAATCGGTGTTACAGTGGCATGAAGAAACTAAGAGAAAGGAATGCAGATAATACAAAACATATTTAGTGAACATATCAAATACAAATCGATGCAGCTTCTGAGGCTGACCTTGTTCGAGTCGTCGTGGCAGCAGCACATGTCTGCGACCTTTCTGGCATTTTTGAACGCGTTTGCCAATCCATGCGTCGACGTTGTCAGACATGAATATCTGTGGATAGTAAGAATTTTGAACACATACTTTAATACAATTATAAAAAATCTGATGTGGGCAGCACATGACTTTCCTTATATATATAATGCAATGAATTTACTACTTTTACAGTAAAAAAAATAGATTTTTCTTATAGTAGATACTTATATTCTTTCCAAGATACTGAATTTTCGACTATTAGTCGACATTTCCATTGATTTAGCGTCATTTTAATCCATTTGGCGAGATTTTCGTTAATTTGACAACATTTCAAAAAGTCGCCAAGTTGGCGACATTCCGCCAAATTGGTCGCCAAAATCTCGCCAATCTTCACTGACGGAGAATTAAGTTATTCTTATAGCAGATAAATGACTATTGGTGTCAAATACAAAAGTGTTACTCGAAATATCTTTTCTCATGAATGGAACGAGCTAGATCCACGAGAATGATGTCACCCAATTTATCGCATGGTATTATATATGAACATGTTTCTCAATAGGAAATATATATATTTTTATTTTATATGACTTTTTGATAATTTTTTTTTTAAATGTGCAATATTTCAAGAACGGTTCGTGATAGCGTTCTAAAATTATGTTAATCGTTTTGTAATGAAAAATTACATAAGAAATTTCTATTTGCGTAACTTTATTAGCGGTTTTGATTTTTTGACGATTTTTTCAAAATTTCACTCGAAAATTTAGGGTGGTACTGAACATTCGATTACGTTTAAAAACAAAAGGCTTCCAGTGTTTACGGATTGTGATTTTTGTACCAAATTTCATTCAAATCGGTCCATTCGTTCGTCAGTTATCGTCTCCACAGTCTCACTGACACACACACACACACAGAGACATCACTTCCAAAATGTTTGATTCGTGATCAGGGATGCTTGAAACGTGCTCTCCCGTCGAAAACTCGAATTTGAATTTTCGACCCCGTCACAATACTTTCCTTATACATTATGTATATAAGGAAAGTAAAAAAACTGATGTGGGCAGCACATGACTTTCCTTATATAATGCAGTGAATTTACTTCTTTAACGGTGAAAAAGTAATGAAAAAAGTTCTTTTAAATTTATATAGAGTATTACACCTGTTGTAAAACCGCTTCATTTTTTAGTACGTTCTACGCATCTATATTCTACGCCAACGCAATTACAATATTTTTTAGTTTAAATGATCTTCAAACTTTGATTATTTCTACAACGAAGCCAAATTTTAATGGATACAGGAAGAAAACAAGTGATTGTAAGATGAGTTGCACAAGAATTGCTGAATTTTTTTCACGCAAAATTATTTAACTCTGGAGTTTGGAATACAAGTGTATGAATGAAAAATTCACCGCATAGAGAGCCAGATGATTTATATTCGATGACGTCATTTGAATAAAGTTAATTTATTTCGATTACGTTTTAAGTTTTCAAGTAAAATAAATTATTTTAGTTATGTGATAATTAAAAAAATATCACCGCTGACTGTATCGCATTTCAGAGATGTTTAAATAACATTGCATTTCAGTTGGAAAGTGTTTCATAATCAGTGTTTTATGCTTGATGATCTTTCTTGTATTAAATCTTTTCCAATTTAAACAATAAAGAAATGTATATGAAATAAATTTCATCTTCTAATTTAAATAATAAATGCATATGAAATAAATTTGATCGAAATTGTACTTTTGACTGGATTATATCAATCATAACCTTCAGGTTTAAAGATTACTTTGGGATTATTGATATTTTCAATGTATTATATCATCTTTTTAATTTTGGCAAAAAAGGTTGACACTCATATATAGTAGTACGGGTAATCTTCTCTTAGTATACGGGTATATCTTCTAAAATATAAGTAGCACGGTTATACCTTCCCATACGATTTTAGAGCTTTCATTTTGACATATATTGGAATCAATTACCGCCCTCAAGTTTTAAGATAATTGATATTACTTTCCTTATATACATAATGTATAAGGGAAGTATTGTGACGGGGTCGAAAATTCGAATTCGAGTTTTCGACAAGAGAGCACGTTTCAAACATCCCTGATCACGAATCAAACATTTTTGAGGTGATGTCTGTGTGTGTGTGTGTGTGTGTGTGTGTGAAAGTATATGTGTGTGAAAGTATGTTTGTGTGTGTGTGGGGGGGTGTGGGGTGTGTGTGTGTGAGTCTGAGGAGACGATATCTCACGAACGAATGGAGCGATTCGATTGAAATGTAGTACAAAAATCACAATCCGTAAATACTAGAAGCCTATTGTTTTTAAACGTAAGCGAATGTTCAGAACCGCCCTAAATTTGCGAGTGAAATTTTGAAAAAATCATCAAAAAATCAAAACCTTTAGTAAACTTACGCAAATAGACATTTCTTATGTAATTTTTCCTTAGAAAATAATTGACATAAACTTTAGAACGCTAGCATGAACCGTTCTCGAGATATTGCATATTTTTCAAACAAATTTATCAAAAAATCCCATAAATTAAAAAAAATATTAACTGTTGAGAAACATGTTCACTTTTCATATGTAATATCATACGATAAATCTGGTGACATCTTTTTCGTGGATCTAGCTCGTCCCATTCATGAAAAAAGTTAGTTTGAGTTGTTGATTTCTTGTATTTGAACGCCAATAGTCATTTATCTGCTATAAGAATAACTTATTTCTCCGTCAAAAACGCTTGAAGAGAATTTGGTGATGAATTTGGCGGAGTGTCGCCAGTTTGGTGACTTTCTTTTAAATGTTGCCAAATTAACGAAAATCTCGCTAAATGGATAAAAATGACGCTAAATCAATGAAAATGACGACTCTTTGTCGAAAATTCAATATCTTGGAAAGAATATTAGTGTCTACTATAAGGAAAACCTATATTTTTACTATAAAAGTAGTAAATTCATTGCATTATATAAGAAAAGTCATGTGTTACCCACATCAGATTTTTTTCACTTTATAACGTCATCTGTTGTATTTTGGCAAGGATTTTTGAAATTCATATTTTGTAGTACGGGTAATTATAACCCCGGAACTTTTATAATACGAGAGCTAAATTGAAAAAAGTTTGCTGCTGTGCTGCTTGCAAAAGCTATCTTTTACACAGGTGGTTGTGTATATATATAGAGGAATGCTACAAAATTACAGATCTACATGTACAAACAATTGTTTGCACCACTGTTTTATAGCTGTGTTAACAGTAACAATTTAAAAAATCTGTGGACAGCACATGACTTTTCTTATATTATACAATGGATTTACTTCTTTAACGATGAAAAAGTGATGAAAAGATCCACGGCACAGTGCTTATAACGTTTGACATGGTAAATTGTACATCCAGATGACAACATCTAAAACTATTTCGTACCCAATTAACTTATATTTTAAGCAACTCTAAATTAACAGTTATCAATATTGATGGCATCCTCAATAAGCAATAGAGTCCATATATTTCAATATTTTAATAATAAATTCTCCAATTAAGCGTCATTTTCATTAACTTGGCATCAGTTTTGCAATGTTGACAATATTTTTGTCAATGTGGGTCCAAATATCCCCAAGTTGGCGATATTTAGAAGAGCATTTCTTATATAATAAAAGGTATTCCCATCAGATGACGGAAATAAAAATTTGCAAAATACTGCATCCTATTTGGGCGTTATTTTTATCAATATAGCGATATTTTTACCAATATGGCGATATTTTTATCAATTTGATAATATTTTCCTCAATTTGGTAAAAGTTTCGTCAATTTAGCAATATTTAAAAAGTCACAAAGTTGGCAATATGACGTCAAAATTCGTTGCCAAAATTTTTCCAAGCGTTACAGACAGTCTTATTGGTAGAGTCATATTCTTTCCAAAATATTGGATTTTAATCTACTAGTTGTCATTTTCATTGATTTAGTACGATTCTTATCAATTTGACGACATTTTTATCAATGTCTGGAAAGACAAAAACAGACACGTTACACAGATAGTGATTTCCAAATTCTAAAATCTCTCTTCGAATTTCTGTCTTCATATAATTTTTTAATTTTTGGCACCAGGATGCGGGTATTTCGAATCATACTATCTACTTGACATATGCATAATGGATTATGCACCATTTAATATGTCGTTCGAAGAAATACCAATTTTGCTGGAAATATAATAACTTGAGTTATTCTGCATTTTCGCTGGGAAAGAAGATATAGGGGTGTCAGTTCCGGAGATAAATTATTCTAGAAGAGAGTCAGATATATATTATTTCGGATAATATATGGCTGGCTTTTTAAAGTGAAAAATATTTTTTTTTTGCTCGTATGGGACTGAAAGCGTTGACCGAAGAAAGAATTCACTTTAAATTGAAAACATTCTGCTTTGAAAGAAGTAGCTTAGTTTTCTCATCCCATTGGACAGGTGTGTTTATATCAAATTCCGTATACCCTCTATAACTTTTAATCTACGTGTTGCAGCGCCACAAATGTTCCGTGTACTTATAGGAAAGTGATCGTGTGCAATCAATCCAACGTGCTTGTAGCGTCCATAGTGACAAAATATGGAACTGAAGAAAACTAACTAAGAAATCAACGAAGACAGGTAAAACATTCAAAGTATATTTAGAATAAATAAGCAGTACTTATTTAGTTCTAAACGTTACTAGTTAAAAATCTCTTATAAAATACCAATGATAGAGATAAAAGGGTTGGTGGAAACCGATCTTCTGTGACTAGCACGCAATACCAACAGAAGTGGTTGAGGTACCAAGGCGGTTCTATCTCTAATCAAGATGTGCATCGTAACTGATGGTGCACATTTTGATTCGTTTCTCATAACTGATGGTGCACACTTTGATTCGTGTATCGTAACTGATGGTGCACACTTTGTTTCGGGTATCGTAACTCATGGTGCACACTTTGATTCTTGTATCGTAACTGATGGTGCACACTTTGATTCATGTATCGTAAGTGACGGAGCGCACTTTGATTAGTGTGTCGCAAATGACGGTGCACACTTTGATTCGTGTATCGTAACTGATGGTGCACACTTTGATTCGTGTATCGTAACTGATGGTGCACACTTTGATTCGTATATTGTAACTGATGGTGCACACTTTGATTCGTGTATCGTAACTGAGGGTGACACTAGCACTATCGCAAGGTTCTTTAATATAAGGTTGGGCTATGAGCCAGTCCACCAATCAAAAAGTTGTCAACCTGGCGCCGACAAGAGTAGCACTTCGTCATTCGGGACGCCACGGACGAGGAGAGTTGTCGCCAATATACAGCAAGTTTTCCCATTAATATAATTAAAAAAATATTTGTTAATTTTAAAGTGGCAATATCCAGACGTAAACAACCTGCGCAGATAGTTTTAATTGTGCTGTGCACACCTTCTTCAGTGACGTTTAAAGAGATTTTAGATTTCTTAAGAGAGCCCGAAAACAAAATGCGCGCCTTTGCTATTCCCGTTACATCATATGCGCAGAGCCAGAATAAAACAAGAAAGATCAATCATGCATAAGCATTGATTATGAAACACTTTCCAACTGAAATGTAATTTCATTTAAAAATTTCTAAAATGTGATTCATTCAGTGGTAATATCTTTTACATTATCACAGTACTACAGTAATTTATTATACTTAAATATTTAAAACTGTATCGAAATATAAATCATCTGATTCTTTATGCAAAATCAATGAATATTTCATTCATATAACTTGTATTCCAGACTCCAGAGCTAAATAATTTTGTGTGAAAAAAATTCAGCAATTCTTATGTAATTCATCTTACAATCGCTTGAGATATTTGCATTCTGCATATGTTAAAATTAGGCTTCCTTGAAGAAATAATAAAAGTTTAGGGATCATTTAAAATCACAACTATTGTAATTGCATAGGCACGGAATTTAGATACACAGATAATACACAGATAATATATATGTGTATGTGTATGTACTCAAAGTATTGGAATCGTGCCGAAGATCGGAACTCGAATTTTCAAAGGATCTACACGTTTTGGGACTTCTAGAACACGAAAAAACTACTTTTAGGAAGACGTCTGTGTGTGTAAGGGTGTATCTGTGTATGTTTCTGTGTGTCTGTGTGGATATTACATCCACTCTAATTGAAAAACTAATGGACCGAATTTCATACAATTTGGTAGGTATGTTTTTTGTGGGAAATCCTGATGTTCATTAGATTATAGTACGATTCGTAATAAAAGAATCTGCCTTCTTTGCGAAATGGCCGGCAGAAAATGCCTCTAGCCAATGGTACAAATTTAACAAAATTTGGTGTATAATATTTCAATTACCTACAAGTGATTTATATACCAACTTTAACAAAATTTCGGGAAAAGGAACGGGCTATTTTTGCGAAATGGCTCGCAAAAATCGTTAAATATAAAAATAAAAGACTACGTGTGCTCAATTATATCAATTAAATTCCTATTTTATATGTGATTTTTGACAACAAAAAGAATAAGACTAACCCCATTACTCTAGGACTAGCCGTTCTTGAGATATTCTAGTTTTTTCGCGTTTTCGCTACGCCACCTTTGACAATAAGTCCAGCTATCAAATGAGAACCAAATTTAAGTTTAACGTGTAAATTCAATGTCATTTAAAATACTTATGTTGTGCAGATAAACTCAAATTATCATTGAATAAATAAAGAGAACGAATATGAGTCTGCAGAGAAAGACATGTGCTGTCCACATCAGAATTTTTAACAATATTACACCAATGATTTATAGAAGTGAACGGGGATTATTTTCAGGCCATTTCGAAAAAAATGTATGATCTATATTTAAAGATCCATCAAATTTTTGTCGAATAAAATGTTCAACAAATTTAAGCTGTGTACCAAATTTTAACTCTCTAGGACGTAGGAAAGTGCATTTAAAATGCCATCAATTAAATTTATCATGAAGAGTTATATAAAATTTAAAAAAAATGAAAAATTGTTATCTACCAAATTTATTTTAAAATATGAAGCCACTCCCATATGCTAAATGTTTAAGCAAATGGGGAGATATTTATTATATAATATCTCTCTCTTTTCTTTCTGGAAGATGTCCCAAAGTCAGAATTTAATTGAATTTGTTTTTTTCCCTATATTAAATAATTTTTTTAATTAAAAAACTACTTAACATATTTTACTGAATTTTTTTTTATATATTCTATGGGATAATGTGAATATTTCCTAAAAATTTCGAAGCAATTTGTGAATTTTAAATTTACTTAAAAAATGTTTGAAAAATTAGGTCCCATAGGGTTGAATGTATTTCATTTTTTCAACCCGGGTTCAATAAAAAACTAATTGGGTGATATTATTTATTTATATTCCCATAGGTCCTACAGACCGTCTGAACAACATACTAAAATTTCATTTTGATAAACTCATTTTTACGGCAGTTATCGTGCTAACGGACAGACAGACAGACAGACAGACAGACAGACAGACAGACAGAATGAACAAAGTCATAAACACTTTTCAACTTTGTTGTAAAGTGTTAAAAAAATGCAGTCAGTCATACCCGGGATGAAACCCCTCTGTACTGCACCACTTTTGCGTTACGGAAATATGGTTTTTTAAAGGTTTTCAGACCCTCCAAAAGGCATCATGTTATCATTGCACACGTATAGAATCAGCCACTTGGACAAACCTAACATATTCGGATTTTTTCTCGCAGTGAACAAATTGAGTGAGAGCAGTCTTTCAGAACCCTCACGAAGCCCCCGCCTAAGGACATTAAATGCTTTAACTCGAACACGGGGCTGGATATTCTGTTAAACAGAAAACTTCTTAAAATATTGCAACTTAATTCTCTTATGAGTCTTTGGCACTATAACTGTCTATATTAATATATCTCAATTTAACTTAGGATTCAGACGATATGAATAGCTGTTTCGCGAATATAAAACATTTTAAATTATCGTCATCAAAAGCCAATAAGCAATAAAATTTTTCTTGAATTCAAAATAAGTTCACCTTTTTTATAATGAAACGTATTTTCCTCTAGTCTTTGATGCTTTATTTGAAGCATAATCATGAACTTATTCCCGCCTTCAATCATTTCCATTTCAAAATATTAATTTTACATTTGGTCGCGAATTTATTCTTGTTTTGCTTTTAGTAAAATCTTCAAATGCTCTTCGTAAAAAGGATTTCCCGAGAAGAGAATAATTTAGTTACTGCGAATTTATTAACATAAAGTTTCATCTATATATCATTTGTATAAATTTATCTGTGTTACACTTTATCATTTTTCTCATAGCATTTTCATCCTTTTCTATTTCCGTTGTGCTTCAACGAAAATATAATTATTACAATTTGAGATTTTTCAACATAGTAACACTAATAGTAAAAAGTACCACGTAAATTGTTGAGTATATCAAATGATAAAAAAGACGATAGTTTTGGAAACGCTTGGGTCTACTTCCGTAGCGTGAGTAGTCCAAGTATTTGACACTAAATGAGAGGTTAACCATGTGCTAGCAAAAACGGGAAAAACTACATCAGAGGTGGCGCCACTTAGAGTAAAACAAGATAAGAAAAGCAAGAAACAGTACTAAAATATAGAAAATACGTGTGCAAATGAGGATAAAGAATGAAGCAGAATGAAACAAAATGTAAAAGGTCAATTCGAAACAGATATTAAAATTATTGGGAGGCAAAGGATTTCCTCTAACATAATTTAAAGTTAGAGCACAAGCGTCAATGATAACAAGAGCACGCCTATCCAATACATAATCAATCTTTTAATCTGTCCAATACATAATAAATTAATAAATCATGTGTTATACTAGCAAAGTATTAATTTTTTTTATTTATTCGAGACAGCAATTTAGGCAAAATTTTATAAATAGAATAAATATGTTGACCGGTTTTAAAGCACATGTGAAAAAATAGCATTCTTTGTAAGAATATATGAGATAAAGCTGTCACTGCTCTAAAAGCAGGACAATCGTAAACCAGACGCAGATATATGCTGGTTGCCATGTTCTAATTTGTCTGACGGAGGAAGCTCATTTTTATTTGTGAAACTGGTTCATACTTTTAATCAACTCTCTATGATGCTACTAATGTAAACTTTTTATATCAGGTTGGATTTCTTATCTGATAAATAATTTTCTTGCATAACAGAAATGCTCAACATATTCCTTAAACAACTTTTTACAAACCTTTATTTGTAACTAAAATATTTATTATTTTTAGTGCTTGTTACAGGATATTTTTTAACTATATACATCCGTCAAACAACTGAATCTTAAAATGTTTTATTTTTTTTAAGTTTAATAGCATTTTGCAGCCTAATAAAATACAATGTTTTATACCAATCACTTTATTATACATCCGTTCAATTGTGAGCATTTAAAATAAAAAAATTATTGATTCAACGCATGGGTTGGAACTTTAACCGTTTTTGTCTTTACACGCAGTTTTCTGAATTTTAACGCATGTTATCTTATAAAAAAGGAAAAAACAATTCTACGTAAATTTTCTGTGTAAAATATTATGACACTGCTTCAAGTTATTAACACTACTTCATTATGTAAAGTAAATATATTGCTGCCTATATTTTGCAAAAAATAACGTAAATAAGAAATGTGAATCCTGGGTCGTGCACGCTATATTTTCGACGAAATTATTAAGAAGCATTTTTATACTCTTTCGTACATTGATTTCAAACAGTTATACGAAGTTTTGGAAAACCGGAAGTGACACATTCAGAACCGGAAGTGGAAATCTTTGGCGAATCCCTTATAGTCTTCAAAATTGAATGCTGCGTCCATATAAATCATCATTTGGCCACTATCTATATCAAATCCTGAGAAATAGATGCATCAATAAAAATATTTGAAATGGAAGTGGAAAACAGCAGTGTAAACCCTTAGTGAACTCTCAAACTCTCTCCGGAGTTTGATGCTGAGTCCATTTCTGTCATCATCTAGGCTCTCACTATAGCAGATTCTGAGATATAGGTGTTAAAGGAAAATGGAACTATTTAATCGAAAGTGACATCTCCAAAATCGCAAGTGGAAAGCTTTAGTGAGCCCTGAGCCCCAACTCCCTTAAAGAATTTGAAGATTAATTCACAGACAATTCTTGATAACCAATTTGATAGCCAATCTGATAGCCAATTTTAGGAGTAAATGTTTCAAGGAAAATTTTTGTACCGGGTGAAAGAGGAAATTGATGTAAGTATCATTAGCAAACAACTCTAATTCCCCAAGAAATTGATGTTGAATTCATGTTATCATCTAAGATTTCTATAGCCGATACATATGACAAACGAAAAATTTTGATATAAAAATCAATTATCTGCCGCATTGGAATAGCAATATACATTGTAACATATTCCGTAATGTTATTATACAACATCTAAAAAGACATCAACGAATCATCAACAATGAAAAGGAAAGAATAAATAGAGATATATCTGTGATAAGGAAAGGAATGCGGCAGAAGTATCCTAAGGCCTTTTTAAGGCGTCAACTATGTGATCATTACAAAAATAAATATTCACAAGTACATCATGGAAGTTTGTAATGACGAAATGGCAACAAAAAGATATAGAGATTTGGATCACGATTTTATGACAACTACTTTCTCTGATGACGAAAGAAGAAACAGAATGTTCTAATGATTTGAATGTTCTAATGAATGAATGAATCATCAACAATGAAAAGGAAAGAATAAATAGAGATATATCTGTGATAAGGGAAGCAATGCAACAGAAGTACCCTAAGGCCTTTTAAGGCGTCAACTATGTGATCAATACAAAAATAAATATTCACAAGTACATAACATCATGGAAGTTTGTAATAACGAACGGGCAACAAAAAGATATTGAGATTTGGATCACGATTTTATGACAACTACTTTCACTCATGACGAAAGAAGAAACAACAGAATGTTCTAATGATTTGAATGTTCTAATGAATGAATGAATCATCAACAATGAAAAGGAAAGAATAAATAGAGATATATCTGTGATAAGGGAAGCAATGCAACAGACGTATCCTAAGGCCTTTTAAGGCGTCAACTATGTAATCAATACAAAAATAAATATTCACAAGTACATAACATCATGGAAGTTTGTAATGACGAACGGGCAACAAAAAGATATAGAGATTTGGATCACGATTTTATGACAACTACTTTCACTCATGACGAAAGAAGAAACAACAGAATGTTCTAATGATTTGAATGTTCTAATGAATGAATGAATCATCAACAATGAAAAGGAAAGAATAAATAGAGATATATCTGTGATAAGGTAAGCAATGCGACAGAAGTATCCTAAGGCCTTTTTAGGCGTCAACTATGTGATCAATACAAAAATAAATATTCACAAGTACATAACATCATGGAAGTTTGTAATGACGAACGGGCAACAAAAAAATATTGAGATTTGGATCACGATTTTATGACAACTACTTTCACTCATGACGAAAGAAGAAACAACAGAATGTTCTAATGATTTGAATGTTCTAATGAATGAATGAATCATCAACAATGAAAAGGAAAGAATAAATAGAGATATATCTGTGATAAGGGAAGCAATGCGACAGAAATTTCCTAAGGCCTTTTAAGGCGTCAACTATGTGATCAATACAAAAATAAATATTCACAAGTACATAACATCATGGAAGTTTGTAATGACGAACGGGCAACAAAAAGATATTGAGATTTGGATCACGATTTTATGACAACTACTTTCACTCATGACGAAAGAAGAAACAACAGAATGTACTAATGATTTGATACGGGAAAGCGAAACATGGTATGGTTTATGACTGTTTATAATAATGAAGGGTAAGGATGAATTCTTCTTATATTATCTTTGGATTCTAACAACGTTCTATAGGAATTAGGTAACATTTCTTCTTTACTCCTTTGCAAAATCAAGATCTATTCATTCAATGTACATGCATTGGAGAAGTGCTACGGGAATTGTGGCCATACCGGGAATGTGCCGCGGCCTAGCAGTATGCTGTAACCGAGGATTTAAGGGGTCACAATTCCCCCTTAGGCTTTTTTTAGCATATTACCCGTTAGCCTTCCCATCCATTTTTTGTTCCATTTGTATACTATTTCTATCTTATTTTATTTTATATATATATATATATATATATATATATATATATATATATATATATATATATATATATATATATATATATATATATATATATATATATATATATATATATATATATATATATATATATATATATATATATATATATATATTAGAAAAAATGCAAGGAAATTTTAGGTTTCCTCGTAAAAGAAATTTTGTTTAATAATTTTTAGGTATCCTAATAATATTTAAAACATCCTCTATGCCTCGATAATAATTTTCATCACAAAATACAAAACTGCTGTCTATGAGAATAGAATAAATTGTTCTTCCTTAAAAAAGCAGCAAATGCAAATTTACATGATAACACTTGTTTCTAGGGAGTTCTGAACCCTCTTCATCAGGTCAAAACAGTGTATTTTCTTAACAAACGCTAAAATACAAATAACCCACAATCTTCACTATTAAAGGGATAAAAGTTCATTAGAATATATTCGCCCGATGAAGTAAGCCGCTTATCATTTACACGAAAATAAAAACTTCACTCTTTAGTTTAAATTGCTTCTTTCTGAAATGGATATTTTATTGTAAACAGAATTTCGAACAAACTTTTGTTCATCCTTTTCAATTTCAAAGTACTGTTTCTAAAATTAGACGTGAATCTATAAATTTTAACTTTAGTTTTCAAATAGATCTTTATTGAAATTCACTGATAAAATGAATTCCCTTAGATGGGAAATCCATTTTTTGTCTCCTACATCTTTTTAATATCCTAAAAGAAGATTAAAATAAAAATAGCTAAAACTGTTTCTTTTTGTTTTTCCTTTAATGTAAAGTCAAAATATTACAATGGAAAGTCAAAATATTGCAATGTAAAGTCAGAATACTACGATGTAAAGGAAAATATTACAATGTAAAGGTAAAATATTACAATGATGCCAAAAATTCGTATTATTTAATAGCTACATGATTTGAGCATCCATGACCACGAATGAATAATATTTTCAATGATCTCTGTTCCTCTGTATGCCTGTCTATCTATGGACGCTCAGAAATAATAACAACCTCTCGAAATAATCATTATATCTCGAAGAAATATAATCATAACAATTTCCATTAATAAAAATCAATGAAAATTGGTATGGTTATTTCATTAAGAAACGACAAAATCTATTGATTTTTAGGTGAATAAACAAAGGAAACATGTTTCGAAGGAATTTTCTGAAAAGAAAGAAATTTGTTATATTATATTATATACAGGATGTCTAGTGCTAACGGGGCCCAATGTCTATTTCCTCAACCGTTAATCACAGAGATACACTTCCAACTGCAAAAATGTTTTAAATTTTAAATATATTATCTTAGAAATAGTTTAAATCAAAAAATGCATTTCTGAAAGAAATACAAAATATAAATTTTATACAGTTCCGTGGTCCTATGAACTCTATTTAGGAAAATCATCATACAATTTTATGCAAAATAAAAAAAACATCCTTTTACGATCAAAATTGACCGATTTATATCTGTTAAAGTTGAAGCACTTTTAGTGCTGAGAAATGGTCATTACGGTCCCTGATTGGTTGGTCGTCTGGAGAAATGGTCAATACGGTCTCTGATTGGCTGGTTGCCTGAAACGGGACATTTTTTGCGTGGAAAAGCGACTTAAGTCATAAAGTTTAATGCTTCATAACGCGGTGAAATTGGGTTAAAAATTTACCATATAGAATCTTTTAAATTAACATATATGCACTTTCTAGTATCTTTGATTTCAAATAGTATATAACGTAGATGATATAAAAGATAAACATGAAACTTATGGTTGATTATCGGATATTTATTTCATGCTAAAAGTATCTTCGTTTCCTGTCTCCTCGTAATCAATTTAAAATATCGTTTAAATACTAAATTTATAGTATGTGAAAAAATTGTGAACAGCAAGCATCACATAATCTTCACAATTAAAAAAATTTGATATGAGTAGCACATGACTTTCCTTATATAATGCAATGAATTTACTACTTTAACTGCAAGAAAAATAGGTTATGCTTATAGTAGATATTTATATTCTTTCCAAGATATTGTATTTTCGTCAATTAGTCGTCATTTTTATCCATTTGGCGAGATTTTCGTTAATTTGGCAATATTTAAAAAAGTCGGCACTTTGGCGACATTCTGACAAATTTGTCGCCAAAATCTCGCCAAGCGTTATGGACGGAGAAATAAGTTATTCTTATAGCAGATAAATGACTATTGGCGTTCAAATACAAGAAATCAACAACTCAAACTAACTTTTTTCATGAATGGAACGAGCTAGATCCACGACAATGATGTCACCAGATTTTATCGCATGATATTACATATGAAAAGTGAACATGTTTCTCAACAGTTAATATTTTTTAATTTATGGAACTTTTTGATAAATCTATTTGAAAAATGTGCGATATCTCGAGAACAGTTCATGCTAGTGATTTTTGTGATTTAACAGATTGTGATTTACCAAATTTCATTCGAATCGCTCCATTCGTTCGTGAGATATCGTCTCCACAGACTCACTGACACACACACACACACACACACACACACATACACATACTTTCACACATACACACACAGAGAGAGAAAGAGACATCACCTCAAAAATGTTTGATTCGTGATCAGAGATGCTTGAAACGTGCTCTCCCGTCGAGAACTCGAATTCGAATTTTCGACCCCGGCACAATACTTTCCTTGTACGTTATGTATGGAAAGTAATAGTAAAAATTTTATGAAAATTTCTTCAGCTACTGGATGATAGAAAGTTTTAAACTCTATTTAGGAATAAGCTTTGTACTTTAAGAAAAATTGATCTTTCTGTAAAGAATGTGTTTTATCGGAAACATAATTTTCAATCTACGCATATGTATCCATTTCAAAATATTGTTTTTTTTTACTTTTGCTGTGAATCTATTTGTTTTTGTTCCAGCATTTTGTAGGATCTATATTGGACTTCAATGACAAGAAAGCAAAGAAATGTATTTCACCGTAAAATAAATTCACTAAGGCGGAGATAAATCCATTGAGAAGAAAATAAATTCCGTGAGAAATATGAAAAATTGATTCACCGTAAAATACATTCACTGAGTAGAAAGTAAATTGCTGCCTCTCATAGCATACTGTTAAAACGGACATAGCTAGTGTTTTTTTTTCACTTTTTATATAGCACATAGCATATATAAAGGGAGAACATTTTGATGGAGTTAAAGTTCCGACTCTCTGCTTTTGTTGGATCTACATGACCTCCTGAGGAACAGTGAATACCAATCAACCATTTTTTCAATGCCACTGTTTGTTGGTTATTTTGTATCCCAAACAGTTTGAGCAAATCAAATGAAATTTGAAATAAATATTTCAATCGATATACACAGCCGAAATCAATTGATCATTTTGAGTGAAACTAAAGGAAGAAAGATCCCCCTTAATTTTCGGAATACTTTTTATCGAAAATTTAAAAAAAATGTCATTAAAACTTACTCATGTTTAAATATGGTTCATAAATAGTCGTTTTATATAAGATATTTCATTTTAAAACAAATGTCTTCATGTATAGGACACTAACATGTAATGTTATGGAGAAATTCCCTGTTTTGCTTTAAAATTAAAATTAAAATTTCTAAAAATTAAATAAATTCACTAGCATCAAATAAATTGAAGATTTGTAAATAATATTCATCCATAGAATTTATTATTTAAGAATTATTTTTCTTTATTTAGAAAGTATTTTTAAATAATCACAAACCGTTCTTGAGATATTAGAAATTATAACTTTTCCCCACATGGAGAGCTGTCTTTTGAACTATTTGAGTAAATCGAGTGAGAAAAAATTTCCAATGAATAAATGCCGGAACATTTAGGATTATCGGCGATCTACAACCACAGGAATACCTTTAAATTTTTGGACTATCTCCCCCCCTTTAAAGGAAAATAGAAACAATTAAATTCACACATATTTATGTTAAAATTTCCAAAACGAATAGCATAACTCCCTGAACAATAACACTTGCCTTTTTTGAGATATTTCACGTTATTTGATGAAAAATAATATTTCCAATTTTTTCAAATGATTTGAGTTCAAGTACTTTTAACTCAAAATTAAATATATAATATTATTTTGTAATTATTATGAGCCGTTTTAGAGATAATAAAATTTAATTAAATAGCAGTTGCACAGTGTGTTTTTACAACATCAGCCTAACATAAAGACGAATGGGTTATAACTCGGGTTGCTCAGAGGCCAAAATACAAAGCTATTAAACATAGCCGGCGACTTGAAAAATTATTAAGGATTCTAAAAATTTTAAATCAAATGATCCATGCGCTTTCCAAAGGATTTAAGTCTAATTTTAATTTTATGCAGTCAGATTATCTGGCACAATAAGACGTTTGAAATGCTGCTGAAATGAAGCAAATTATAGAAAAATATAGTAGAAAAATATTATAAAAAAGTACAGAAAAATAAATCTTTTTCTCAAGATAATTATTTAATTCATTTATTTTGCGTTTTGTGGGAGCAACACTATTATATACAACATGTAGACGCTGTGTGAATTTCCAACTCAATTATCTTTATAAAAGTAACAAAAAAATGTATAATTTATTTTTAGGCATGTGAAAAATGTTACAAATGTTTACCAATGTCAAAACCAATGTTAAAAATGTTAGCAAATTTGTATTTAAATCATTTTCGAGTTAAAATCCTGTCTTTCAAATGCAAGAAACAGTCTGAGGGGTAAATTTCTGTACATACTTTTTATATAGAGCCAACGGCCCAACCTTGCAGAAAACACCGGTTCTCGTTAGATCACCGAAGTCAAGCAGCATCGGGCGCGGTTAGTACTTGGGTGGGTGACCACCTGGGAACACCACGTGCTGTTGACACATTTCGGGAGCGGTAGCCCGGTGGTTTTTTACTCCCTGGATTTGCACGCTGCCACAACTGCCGCCGTGTTCATGCAGAGTACGATCACGTTAGACATGTGGGTCCGTAAGTCCTTCCGAGAGGTTGGTGGTAGGGGAAGGAGGGTACGGTCCCTGTGGATGCCTCCCCCACTGGGTTCCGGTCTAAATTGGGTGGCACTTCCCTGCGGTCCAAACGGTTACCTTACACCTTTCTGGTAGGACGGACTGTCTGGATCTCAACAACAACACACTTTATATATAGTAAACAGAGAATGAATAATGAAACACTTTAAGAATTGATAACAAAAAGTGAAATTTATGCATAATTCGAGAACACGTATTGGACTATATAGGTAGATTTCATACTGCTACAAAAAATTTCAACAGATGACACCATACATTCTACAAATATGCTTGAACTGCAATTTTGTATGGAACAATCATGTGATCTAGATTTAGATGAATAAAGGCGACTAGATTCTTTTGAAATGATTAATGCTGTCTGTTTCTTAACACTAGAACGGCGGATATTTTGAACTCCGTCGTTCCAGGAAGATCGTTGATTTGTTCTCTTATTATAAAACCCAGAATAATTTTCTTTCGTGTTTTTAATAACTTTAAGAAAATAAGAAAGGTCATAAAATGTCAGTGGGCTGGGATTAGCTGTTTTGGAGGAATCGTTTCTCAAAGTAGTTATGCGGTCAAAATGACCGCTTCCGTCGTTCTAGTGTTAACTGTCTAAACATGTTCAATTCCAAAATGTGAGATGCATTAGAAATCTAAGAAACTATTCGTATTTCTTATCTTAAGTTTATATTTTTAGAAGTATAAGTAATAATTGCATAAGCTAAATCCCTTATATTAATAAGTATTTATACATTAGAAGGATTCACTATGAAAATAATTTACAATATAGCAGTACAATTCGAGAAAGGACATGATAACGCAAATATGATAGCATAGGGTGGGTTGATATACAGATTACGTAGGTGGTTCAAAAAGTAAGGTAACAAGAGCTCTCACGGTTGCACAAATTCGGCGTGCGAATTAAATTCCATGTCTAGATAAGGTATCGTGTTGTTGCACGATAACGCCCGATCGCATACGGTCTCTATTACGCGTGTTTTGGTACATAGTTTCTGATGGAATGTATTGGAATACCCACCCGACAGCCCGGATCTCGCACCACAATTTTAAATTTTCACATATCTTTATAAATGTTTCAATACAGAACTAAGCTGCATAAAAGCTTTGAAATTAAAGCAGACGTGGTTTGTCTTTTATTATTTCTCCTTTTTATAAAACATGTATCAAACCATCCCATGTATCAAGTCTCTCCACAGTTGGACACGTTTATACGGTTGCATTTGGTCAAATTTCTTCAATATAACTTCTATAGCTACGAAATTGAAATTAACTGCAAATTGTTAAGTTGTGAAAGTAAAATTGCATTTTATAATTTTGTCTAGAAATATTTTTTCTGAAAACTGCTCCGAGCATGTCAAAATTCCTCTTAGTAATCATTTGAAATATCATCCATAAATCAATTTTTATATTACACAGAAAAACTGGAAGCAACATCTCATCTACCCTGTTAAAAGAATAAAATTACATGAGAATATTCTTGTCTAATGACATAAAGCTTTTGTCATTTTCTTGGAACTTGCTGTAAATTTAAAGAAAAAATTGCCTTTCCAGTAATGAACGTTTTATTGGAAACAGAATTTCTTTCTTCCTCTTCTACATCCATTTCCATTTTTAAATATTTCTTTTAAACTTCGCTGTGAATTTATTAAATGTTACTTGTGCTTACTGAAAAATCTATATTGGAATTCAAGGAAAATATATTCATTGATGCGGCAGTACATTTTTGCCTTTCATAGTATCCAAACAAAAAGTTTAACAGGAAAATCGATTTTTTTAAGTTTTGTTTCTAATAACAATCATCCATTCTTCATCGATCTTTGACAAAACAAACAAAAAAAATGACGATCCTCAATTTATCTCCATATTTAAAAGTGCAATATATCGGATATTACGACAGAAGTTATATAAAAAAATATATGTAGACTAATTTGAGAATATAGAATTCATTTATGTACACCAAAACTGGATGTTGTAATGGAAATTTTAAGGTTTGTGCTCAATTTGATATGAAGACGGTCATTTATGCAAATTTTTGACATTCATAGAAAATGTTATTCCCTATCGAATGATTTTGTTTAATTTGTTTTATAATGAACGATAACAGAATAACGAAAGGTGGATCTTTTTTCGGCAATTATGCACTGCATTTCTATTACACGGATAGGCACACAAAACATACGCATATGCTTGTCGTATCGACATTTTCTTTGTGCGGCTCAAAAAGTTCGTTTCTCAAGCTATTTTTTAGTTTATCGACTTGTCCTGATAGAGAAACATGAGATTTTCGAGTTTTGTTCCGCGAACATTCAATTTCTAATTTTGGTTCATTTTCTTGGCACTCTCGGTGTCTGATTATAATGTGTGAGTACCGCAAAAGGCGATACGCCATGAATGCAGAGATGGATTGACCAATGAGACCTTGAGGAGTGATATTAGCGATTGTAATGGTAGATGTGGGGCTTTTCTCCGAAGATTGGAAAGCCGAGAAAATGCAGGTAGAGCGGTCGTAAAATGAACGGAAAAAGGATTTGGCGAAAATCCTAAAGGCCTGGATTTATTACGGATTCACTGGTCATTAATGTCGGGAATCCGATCCAGAGGAATTGCTCCTGTTTGAAATTGTTCGGAGATATGTTCCTACAATTTGTCTTTAAATTTTTCAGGAGAATCTGTTTGACCGGTTCAAGAAGCGCCTTTGAATCAATAAGTGAGCGAGGATATCAGAGAAAGTGAAAGTGAAACTGCCCGGACTCTTTGTTGAATGCACTTGCCTGCTTTATTAACGGACGCCGGAATTTCCCAAATCATTAGTACGTATGAATGAAGTATCTCTTTTCTTATATCTGTAAATCAGCCGGAATAATATTAATTACGCAGCGAATGATGCTCTGGACTGGAGGTAACTTTACCCCAAAATCATAAGTGATTAAAAATTGAATAGACTAGAAATTACTGGTTGAGAAATATGAATGTCATATTATTATTAGTTAAGACTGATAATTAGTAAAAAACAGAAATTAACTGAAATTCACTGTATATTAACATCACTTGAAGGAATAGAAAATTTAGAAATATTATATTGTGAGGAAAATAAATTAACTTCACTTGAAGGTATAGAAAATTTAACGAATTTAGAAGTATTATATTGTGGAGGAAATAAATTAACGTCACTTGAAGGAATAGAAAATTTAATAAATTTAGAAGAATTAGATTGTAGAGGAAATAAATTAACTTCACTTGAAGGAATGAAACATTTAACAAATTTAAAAGGGTTATATTGTGAAGAAAATGATATTACATATTACATCCCTAAATGTATTAATAATTTTACCTAGAAGAAATGATGTATGGTATGAAGAAGATAAAATATATTTACCCCCGATTTTAAGAAGACGATTATTTCATAATAATGCATATAATGACTCTCAAAATGTGCATAATACATATATTCAAAAATCTTTGAGAGAGACTATCATAAAATTATTAAATACAGAAATTAAATATGATTTAGATGAATGCATTAAAGAATTAGGTATAGAAATTAAAAGACACTTACTAGAGGAAGAATTCCATAATATTAAATTCAGAGAGATATTAGTTATTGTGTTTAATAGAATTTTAAAAAATGAGAATAAAAACGAAATAATAAAAGTGCTAAAAGATGAACTAAAAGAGGGTGATGATAAATGTTTTGTTGGGAAAGTAACTAGAATAATCAATGTACTAAATGGATTTGATCCTGATGTTTCTATTACAATTTCTGATAATGAACAAAAAAATATTATAACTGAAAAAATATTTAAAGAGTCAAAGTCTGATGAAGAATACAGAGAAAAACTCATAAAAGAGATGGAAGAAAGAGGTCTTACAGATTATGAAGAATGGGTGAATTTATATTTATAAAAAATGTTTACTAATAAATGGAAGAGTTCAATAGACTTAGAGGTTATCCCAAAACGTTTAAATTATATGATTTAAATCCTGAGAAATATATTATCTGATATCATTGAGAAAAATTAATACTAAATATGGAGATTCAGTAATCGTAAAGTTAGATGTGGAAGTTGAAGAAAAAGTGTATTACCTTGCGAATAAACATGGAAAACTTTCTGATGGATCAATATATAAAATCAATGAAGGAAGATTTATATTTAAGTATTTGGGCATGATTGATGATAAATACGAATATGAATTAGAGAAAGCTTAATCATGTTTAAAATTCTGAGTTTTTAAAATATTTTCTTAAGATCTTTCTTTAATTGTATCATATTCAGGTGGGGGATATGTTTCCCCACCTGAAAATTTATTATTATATATAGTATATTATCATTTCTTTTTTATCTTCCAAAGGAAACCATGTATCAATTTTCTATATTTTATAATATTATATTCTTCTTTATATTTATGATCCTATTTTGGGATCGTGTCAAATCATCAATATCAGGTCCTCTTTTTTATTTTTGATATTTTCATATTTTTATAATTCTTTTTAATTTTAAAAAAGGGGGGGGGGGGGGGGTCTCAACCCTACCCTTTAGAAAACATAGCATTTTTAATATATTAGAGGGCTTCCATACATTTCCTCTTTTTCACGCATTTATTTTAAAATCATGTTTTTTAATATCAATCTCTAATATATTTGATATTATTTTTTTCATATATTCAAAGATTTTGATAGATTTGGTCTCTATAATGTCTCATTTTTAAGTCAATATGAATGAAATTTTAGAGTTCCAAAACTCTTGATTTTTTATTTTTTTTTAAAATACGTATTTTTGAATGATTTTATACATTTTTGAATGATTTTATGCATTTTTAATCTTATGAGGTTGTCCTGGTTTTTAAAAAATGGAGGAAAGTAGTAGTGTATGGGGTGGACTCTTGAACAAAATGAAATGACATAGTCATTTTGTTTTTTGTCCACCCCATATACTAATTATATATATTTGTTGAAATTGGTAAACCTTGTATATGAAATTTAAATTCAAATCTATGGAATTAGTTATTGCTGTATGAATATGTGATCTGAATAAAATAATGTTTTGCTCAGAAGGCATTGTTGAAAAAAGAAATATTATTAAGTCTCTATTCTTTACTTATTTATGAGCATATTATCACTGAATAAAAATATTATTTTAAGAGATTTAAAATTGTCATATTTTCCACAAGTGTTTCGAATGTGTTCTATTTTATATCTCATATCTTGCGCGACAAACCATCCTGTGTTTCAGAGGACAGGGAAGTATTACCTGGGTTAGTTTTTACTTTCCCTGCAATACATGGTAATGTAAAGGGAAAGTATTGGAATCATGCCGAAAATCGCAACTCGAGTTTTCGACGGATCTACACGTTTCAAGACCTCTGTAATACAAAAAAACCACTTTTAGCGTGACGTCTGTGTGTGTGTCTGTGTGTCTGTCTGTCTGTGTATCTGTCTGTCTGTGTGTCTGTGTGTCTGTCTGTGCAGATTTTGTATCCACTATAACTAAAGAACTAATGGACCGAATTTCACAAAATTTGGTATACGTAAGTCACTTGTGGGCGAGTCTGATGCTGATTAGTTTTGGGTACGATTCGGGATAAAAGAACCCGCTTGTTTTTGCGAAATGGCCCGCAAAAGCTTGTATCCACTCTAACTAAAAAACTAATGGACCGAATTTCACAAAATTCGGCAAATGAGTCATTTGTGGGTCACCCTGGTGCTGATTAGATTTTGGTATGATTCGAAAAAAAATAACCTGCATTTTTTTACAAAATGACCCCCTCAAAATCGTCCAATTCTAAATTAGAGAACTACGTATGCTCAAATATATCCATTAAATGATTGTTTAATACGTAATTTTTAGCGAAGAAAAGAATAAGACCAACCCCATTACACTAGGACTAGCCGTTCGCGAGATAGTTTAGTTTTTCGTATTTTCTCCACGCCACCTTTGAAAATAAGTCCGGTTACCGAATGAGAACGAAAATAGAATTAAAAGTGAAATAAATTTAATTAAAATAAAGAGAATGTGGATATAAGTCTGCAGGGAAAGTCATGTGCTGCCCACATCAGATTTTTCTGTTTGTCTGAGGTTTGTTTTATCACAATTATATCATATGTGGAGGTAAGTGAAAGTTGTCGAAAAACTAATTACATATTTGTAAATAAAACCACTATACCGTCATCGGTCCTTGCATATTAATTTCATGGTTTAAAATACTTGTTGTTGAGATCTTATTAACTCCAAATTAATACTACCTCTACCACCTGAATTAATATCAGTTTATATAATTTGATGCCGTTAAGGCACTTTGATTTACCTACAACTAAAATGCCGGGTTGACATACTAAAACAGCCGTACCTCTGAAGACTGTTTAATTGTGTTCTGATTGTAACATCCACAAAATGTGTAAATTTAACAAAAACTTGATTTGGAATACTTGACTCTGTTACAATACATTTCCTATACATAGCATATTATGTATTGTAGGGAATGCAAAAAGTTGTTAGATATTGCGAAATACATTCCCTGAGGCTTGATAGAGATGAATGCTCAGGTGAAAAGTGGTGTTGGGAGAAGGTAAAAATCATTACAAAAACTATGCGACATTTAGGAGCAAAGGCAAAGAGGCCCCTGATTAACAATAGTCCTCTAGAATTTGACTACCTTACATATAGTAACAGAAAAGATCAATCATGCATAAAGCATTGATTATGAAACACTTTCCAACTGGATTGCAATTTCATTGAAACATTTCTAAAATGCGATACATTTAGCGGTGATATTTTTTTTTGTATTATCACAGAACTACAATAATTATCGTCATAGAAATATAAATAGTCTGGTTCTCTGTTGTTGAGATCCAGACCGTCTGACCTACCAGAAAAGTGTAAGGTAATTGTTTGGAGTCTGGTTCTCTGTTGTTGTTGTTGAGACCCAGACCGTCCGACCTACCAGAAAAGTGTAAGGTAACTGTATGGACGGCCGGGAAGTGCCACCCAATTTAGACCGGAACCCAGTGGGGGAGGCATCCACAGGGACCGTACCCTCCTTCCCCTACCACCAGCCTCTCGGAAGGACTTACGGACCCACATGTTTAACGTGATCGTACTCCGCATGAACACGGCGGCATTTGTGGTAGCGTGCAAATCTAGCGCGCAAACCACGGGGATACCGCACCCGAGATGGCCAACAGCACGCGGTGTTCCGAGGTGGTCACCCACCAAGTACTAACCGCGCCCGACGAGAACCGGTGTTTTCAGCACGGTACGGCCGTTGGCCCTGGAGTCTGGTTCTCTGTGTAAAAGCAGTGAGTATTTCATTCATATCGCTTTTATTCCAGACTTGAGAGTAAAATAATTTTGCTTGAAAAAAAAAGACAGCAATTCTTATACAACTCATCTTACCATCATTTGTTTACATTCTGTATCCATTGAAATTAGGCTTCGTTGTAGAAATAATCAGAGTTTGATGATGCATGAAACTCAAAAATGTTGTAATTGCATTGGTGCAGAACATAAATGCACAGACAATACGCAAAAATAAAGCAGTTTTAGGACGGATGCAACACTAAATATGAATTGATTGGAATTTTTAAAATCACGATTTTTACTTTAGAAAAAGAAGATGGATGACATAATTTATTTTGAATTGAATCACGTGATCTATTCATATTATATGGGTGTAATTATTATTTTAATTTTTATTAAAAAAGTTATTGAACATATTTTGCTGAAATGTTTTTAAATATTTTATGGGATAATTTGAATATATCCTAAAATTTTTGAAGCAATTTGTGAATGTTAACGACGCTTAAAAAAAGTTTGCAAAATTTGCTCACATAGAGTTCAATGAATTTCATTTTTTCAATCATGGTTCAATCCAAAACTAATTGGGTGATATTATTAATTTACATTCCCATATGTCCCACATATCGTCTCAACAACATACTAGAATTTCGTTTTGATAAAGTCATTTTTACGGAAATTATCATGCGAACGGACAGACAGACAACTATGTTGCAAAGTGTTAATAAATTGTTTTATTGAAAATACGATCTTCCTTTTCGTGAATCAATTGACCGTTTATCGTTCGCAGATTTCTTACGCCCTTACAGCGATCGTAGTTATCGTATTTTGCGACTGCTATAAAAAGCCTGCTAAAAGAGTCGCCCCTAGAATGTGAATGCTAAATAAATTAATTGATAGTTTTAAACGCCATAGATTAGAAGAAATAGTTAATAAAAGTTAAATAATACATTTTACGAATGTTTTAGTAATATGCATTACAATTAAAGCATACTAACACACCTCTGTTAAAAGTCAAGATAATGTTTATAGTTTATGTTAAAACTTATTCAGAAATTATAATAAATTCAAATTAAGGATATTTAAGCAGCTTGCTGGTTTTTCGGGTTTCAAAATAATTTCAGAATCCGGATTTGGCTAGTAACTGGACACCGCTGCAGAAGTACGTGTAGATAATATTTAAGGGCCGTTCTAAAATAGCGAATTAGCTGTCAATTACTCTACATTTACTTTGGCAACATTTTACACAATGCACAGAATGTCTCTCTATCTTCAACCAACGGGCTTTGTTCAACCATTTTCAACTGCGGCTGTACTTGGCGCAGCTTTCCAGATACAGAAGATAATTGAAAAATACCATAGTGGGAGTTGATGAAATCATTTTATATAATATACTTTTAAAAGATTATCGGTACCTATGAACAGAGCACAAAATGTTTCAATTTTAATTTTCCGTATTCTCATAGATTAGAATGTAACGAAAACAAAAAAGACGAATCATGCATAAAGCATTGATAATGAAATACTTTCCAACAGAAATGTTATTTTTTTTTAGCATCTCTAAAATGTTATACATTCAGCGCTGATATATTTTAAATTACCACAGTACTACAATAATTTATTATATTTGAAAACTTAAAACTTCATCGGAACAAATGAACTTTATTCAAATGACGTCATCGTCTGGCTCGTTATATAAAAACAATGAATATTTCATATAAAATTAAAAATAGCAAATTGACACAATTCTAAAGTTTGGAATATATAAAAACGAACTTTATAAAAAATGAACTTTATTCAAATGACTTCATCGAAATATAAATCGTCTGGCTCTCTATGTAAAAGTAATGAATATTTCATTCATCTCACTTTATTCCAGACTCCAGAGCTAAATAATTTTGGTGAAAAAAATTCAGCAATTCTTATACAACTCCTCTTACAATCACTTGTTTATATTTTGCATCCATTAAAATTGGGCTTCGTTGTAGATATTTGTTGTTTTTTGATCATTTAAACTAAAAAATATTGTAATTGCGGTGGCACAGATTATAGAGGCACAGAAAATGCGCATAAATAAAGCAGTTTTAGGACAGATACAACACTAAATATAAATGTAAAAGAACTTTAAAAATCGGGATTTTTCCACCGGGAAAAAAAAATGAATGCCATACTTTAGTTTGAAGTGGGTCACCTGATCTCTTCTTCTTAAATAATAAAAGTCAGTGTCTGTGTGTGTGTCTGTGTGTCCCATACACTATACGTTCAGCGACCGCGAGTCGGAAAACTGCAAAATTTGGCAATCGGGGACCCGGGGGGGAAGGGGACACGTGAAAACCGATTTTAAATTTTTTTTTTTTTTTTGTTATTTAATGTTTTGTGCGATTTCGACCGTTATTTGCCGTTTTTGCCCTTTTTTCTCCACGATCTAGACGTCGTAGAAAAAAACAAATCACACCATCGGAAAGAGTAGACAATTGCGAATAAAAATATATCAATTTCAAATCTCAATTTCAAATTCTAATATTTTTTAAAGATTTTAAAACAAAACTAACTTTCGGCTCAAAAAAACGATTTTTGGCTTTTAAATTCTCTCATAGTAAAACGTACTCATAATTCCGATTAATAATTTACATTTTTAGAAAGCCCTAAAATCTGTCTTTCTTACAAGCCTAATCTGGTCAAGAAATAATTAAAATTGGCCGCTGGATCGGAATTTTAAAGAAGTCATGATTTTAAAATCCATCGGCGGACGAAAGAAGTTCCCCTTTCCCATCACCCGTTCCCCCCAAGCACGCGTTTCAATGGCGCCGGTTTGTGTCTAGGTGGAGGGGACATCACGGTTCTGAATATGCATAGCGATGGGTGGGACAATGACAAACCGAATTAGTGTTTGCTTTCCGTGTCCCGCGCTTCCGGTTTTAAATGAATTAAGAATTTAGCATACGTATTGCAGAAATTATTATATTTATATATTAAATGATGGAACGATATGGATTTTTTAGATGGATATTTTAATTTGTGGTTATTTTAAATGGATATTTTAATTTTATGGATATTTTAAATGATGGAACGATGGATATTTTAAATGATGGAGCGATGGATATTTTAATTTTATGGATATTTTAAATGATGGAACGATGGAATGAGGATGATGGAATTAAGAGCTTAGCATATCTAAATTGTAAATTGTAAATTAGCGCGCGGGAAGTTAGCGGTAGGCCCGGGTTCGATTCCCACAACAGCCCAAACTGCCACCATGTTCACGCGATGGCCGTCCAAATAGTTATCTTACACCTTTCTTGTAGGTCCCATTAGCGAGTTTGCCACGACCAGAATTTTCAAGAGTAGCGAATAGGCTGGTCGCCAAAGGCGGCTAGTCATATAATATGGGTGTAATTATTATTTTTATTATTTGTAATTATTATTATTTGTATTTAAAAAACTACCGAAGATATTTTTTGAATTTTTTTTTTATATATTTCATGAGATAATTTGGATATTTTCCAAAATTTTTGTAACATTTTAAGAATTTTAAATTCACTTAAAAATGTTTGAAAAATTTGGTTCCATAGGGTTCAATATATTTCAATTTTTGAACCCGGGTTCAATCCAAAACGAATTGGGTGATATTATTCATTTCCATTCCTATATGTCCCACAGGCCGTCTCAACAACATACTAAAATTTCATTTGATAAAGTCATATTTACTACAGTTATCGTGTTAACGAACCGACAAACAGACACGCAGACAGAATGAATGAACAAAGCCATAAACAATTTTCGACTATGTTGAAAAGTGTTAAAATAATGATCCATTTTGGTCTTACAATGGCTTGAAATGTCAAGAACATTGCATATGATCTCCATGCCTTAGAATACAATTAAATGAAAATTAGACTTGGAATCTCAGAATACCAGTATAAAATCCAGTCTACCAATATGAAATTCACACGACAGAGGTATTTCAACTTCCGTACATTTTCTTGGTCACTTTAGCAGCTGCTAAAATAGTGATTTGGAAAGAAATTAGCTGCTTAAAGAATTCCCCGCCGGTCACATTTATTGAAAATAAACACTATTTCAGTCCCTCCCCCCAAACTTCGAATGATAAAAATGGTAGTGGAGAATTGTGGGCGTGGATATACAATTAATACATGTCCCGGCTATTCACAATTGAATTGTTAAGATATTTCCTAAATTATGCTGATATTCCATAACAATTGAACATAATTGTCAGGATAACAGTTTGTTTAATTATGCGTTGCCTGGGATCTTATGCAAAAGTAAAGTTCTTGGACTCCTTTACAATTATTAGAGTGTACATATAGCAAATTGTTTGCCAATTGTTCAATAATATTACAGAAGATGACAAGAAACTCAAAAAAGTTATTCTCTCCTATTGTTTTTTTTTCTTCAATCTACGTACATATATAAAGTTTTTCTTTATTTCGTTTACATTTTGGAACACACAACAGGCAATTAAATTCTTCCATTTTTGTATTAAAATGTTTAAATCAGAAAAAAAATTAATTATGCTGCAAAAATATTTAAACTAATCGAAAATATCAGTTATATAAACTACATTAAAATAACCATAATTTAAAAATAAATAAAGGAATAAGGACATTTTTTGTTTAAGAATTATAAAAAAAAACACATAAATGAAATAATAAATCGGAGAATTTTTTTTTATTTTATAATCTGAAAATATTCCTGGACAAGGCATTTAAAAATATCCTGATCATATTCTCCGTCATGCGATGAAACTGATGTCTCAGTGGCAACAGCTCTGTTGATAGTATTTATTATTAAGTGAGGCATTATTATTATTGAGTTCAGTATTTAAGTACAGCATTGCTGATATTATTTATTTGTTTCTAGTATCTGCGATATAAAATTACGTCACATACATCATATAAAAATTACCCTGAAAAAAAATGTACGAGCATAAGAATCTTTTATTACATTGCTCATTCATATTATCTTTGAATTATTCTAATATAATCTCATGCTGCTCTTCCTTCGGTGCTGTCATGATTTTGGAGCAATATTTTCTCATTGTATGTTAACCAAATTAAAAAATGAGTCTTATTCAGGATTTCGAAATAAATATCACTCCTTGCTTGTAACTAGTGTCTTTATTGTAATGAAATGTTATACATCTATGATAAAAAAATAAATGAACTTTAAAATGTTGAAATAATCAACGAAATTCTTATATCATATCTGATGAGTTCAGCACACGATTTTCCTATGGATAATTAAATTTTGATATTTTGGGAAAACAAGTACACAAATTAAAATATTCAAATAATTTTTATCTTTCAGAAAATAAATAAGATTTTTGATGTTACCAATTGAAATACGCAGTGGAATGATTGGCAGACTACATGCATGAAGAAAATTTTAGGAGTATTTTGACCTTATGTTATTACTAACACCGAACTCTACAAGAGTACTGGACAGAAGGCAAAAGAGATGGAAATAAAAAACCGTAGATGGAAATGATCTGGACATGTCTTAAGAATGCCACAGCATAACATCCATGCTGTGGTACTTACTTGAACATCGAGGGGAAAAGATATCGGTGTTGACCCAAGCTAAATTGGAGGACACTAATAGAACAAAAGAGAAATCTGTTGGGATGGGCGAGCTGGTCAGAAGCAAGGACTGTGGCACAGGATCGACCAGGGTGGCGACGCAAGCTGAAGGCCATGTGCCACTATGCAGGATGAGTGGTAATAATGATGGAATGAAATGCGCATAACAGTTTCATAGACATCGGGGAAAACACTTAGCTCTTTGTGTGAAAAACAACAAAAATTTAACTAAAGTATGATTCAACTCGATTTTATCATACCAGAATCCATTTTAAATAGTTGGGGAATTTTTTTTTTTACAAATTTTACAGGAAAGAAAAATTAAAAATCTGGATTGTTGGTCCAAATAATCACAATCATGGCATGTTACCCTTCATTTAACAGATTAAAAAAGTATTTCGATTGGGACCAAATCTGGCAATATACCCCAGTGGGGGAGTTACTTCCCCTCCCTCCGAGTTGGGGCTAATGGCGTCGCGAACACAAGAATTGTATCGCGAATGTTTTTCACTATAATAATCAAACTTTTAAGTTTCGAGATCGTTGACTCATTAATAACCCCTTTACATATAATTATGTCAATTTTTGTTGTATGCTGCCATTTTATGAAAACATAAAATTTCGAAATTTGTGTTCTAATTTCAAAAAATTCTATCTAGTTCTAGATATTTCGATAAGCAGACATAAAGTTTCGCCAAAATCCAAAAACATTTGTTACAGTTATTTTGTACACAGAAAATCGACCAAAGACAGATGGACAGACAGCACTCTAAAAATAGTCAAAACGTGTTCAGAACGTGCTAAAACATATATTTTCATCAAACTCGAAAATTTACGTTAAAATTATTATTTCTATATACTATATTCTAAAGCAAGAGAAAGTATAGATCAACTATCTGGGAAAATGTGTGGAGTAACACTTAAATGATAGTATTCTGCTATTTTCAGATAGACTTTCAAATATTTCCACCATTTGTTAATAGTGAACTCATTTATTTTTTTATGATTTTTCCTTTCAGTAAAAAAAGTGTAATATTACCAGAATGAGGCGTGCTAACGTTTTGTAACTGTTATAGTTGGATTTTGAATAGAAACATTACATATAAAGAGACTATTGAAATAATTTTTGATGTCAAATATCTCAGGGGGCAGGGTGTTAAACGGGTTATACCTAAGATTGGCCCATAATGACTTTCACACTTCCCAACCCTAATTCATCATTTAGTCACACTCCGTGTGTCTTTGAATTTCATCCCCAGGTTCAGAGGAAGACGAAAAAACAGGAGGGATTTTCCCCCTATGTTTTTTGCTCTCCCTGGTCAGTTTGCCCTCTTCACTGTTATTTCTTTGTTTGGACAAAGGATTTAGCATATTAGACTAAGAAAATAAATAATTACAACAACTGCAACTATGCCATCTCAAATAGCATACATAAAATCTAGGCGAAAATCTCTTGCCGTTAAATAGATTCCTCTACAGGATTCACCACAATCGAAACTATATATTTTTATGTCAAAAACAAATGAGATTTTTAAGAATTTTAGCTTAAAATAAGGAAAGGTTTTGAGTTCGAAATTCAATTTTTTCAGAGAACCTATCTCAAACACACTATTTATGAACATCTCTGGAAATGTTGTCAAACTCATATGAATTTTTCATATGGATATTTCGTCTGAATGAAAAGAATATAACTGTAAATTTGCTATTATTCTGAAATTCAAAATTTTCTCGCTTTTGAAGATACAACTATACGACTTTAGAAAACAATATAGAATACCGTAGGCTTTCCCAACCTGCCATCTTAACTTCGTTTAGCCTCTGTAGTTTTTGAGATACAGGCATAGCAGGTATACAGCTTTAAAATTATTTCTGTAATACAGTGTCTTGCAGTGAAGTTACCCCGCGTCTGTGCCGTAATACTTAATAAACTAGTTATTCTTTTAAACTGTATTTTCAAGTTATTGCTTTAATATGATAGATTATATAAACTATAACTGCCGACGCTGTGGTCGAATGCTCAAGACAAGCGTTTCCAAGCGATAGTTTGGCTGCCAGGGTTGTGGATTCGAGTCTCACCTTCAGACATGGATGTTGTGTCGTTGGGCACGGTGTGTTCGGATCCCCACTGGTGTTCTGGGGTAACGTCATGTGACGGCTAACAGGTTCACGGTTCTGGCCAGTGTATAGGCGAATGATGGAATATCAAATGCCTGGCCATTGGAAAAAAATATATATATAAACTATAACTTTGATAAACTTAATTCTAATTGAAAAGATAACTTAAATTATAGCCTAATGAGACTGACACCAAAGCTTTCTCGTGTAAGATGCTTTCGTCAACTGAAACGTCAGTATTCGAATTGGGATATACTAATATTAATATATTCATGTTTACTACTGTTTTTAACAATAACAGAAATATTAAGGGACATGTTACTGTGGAAAAAATATTAGAATATTATTCATGCAAAATGCTAAGAGGAAAAATTGAAGAAACACATATGCAATTATACTATTGTGAAGTTTAAATTGCCAAAAGGGTTTTTTCGTTAATAAATTATTTGCTTATTGGACAAAAATATCTTTGTTCATATTGATTATAAATATCTAACACTTATATATAATTTGTTGACAAAATTCTGTTGTTACAGATATTCTAAGAATTATTATTGTTCAATAAATGTATAATTTACATCATTTACTTGGTGTAAAACACCAACAACAATTTTTCTATTAATTTTTCTAATTTCGTCCGGGGTCGTGCCCCCTCCCCCCAAATTTTAAGGGACCCTTAAATGTTTGTAATAAAAAATATAAAGATAAATAATGTTTTAATTAATTTACAACTGGTAATATTAGTTATTTTAAATTATAAACAAAACTATGTATGGAACCGGTTTGAAGCACTCACGATGTTACAGTAGGTACTTGCAAAAAAGAATTTAAAAAAATTGATCATTTAATAAAATTCTATTACATTCTTCTTTCTTTCTATACATCTTTGATCATTTCTTCTTATTTCTTCTTATTCTATACATCTTTGATCATTTAACTAAATTCTATTACATTCAAATATCGATAACAATTTATTCGAATTCCATTTAGAGTCACACAATTACTTTTTCTACATCAATTTAAGTTTAACATCATCTACCTCTGATTTGTATTCTTAGACTTTTGTTATATTATTTTTGTTTTCCCTACAAGGTAATGTGTAGGAAAAGTATTGAAATCGTACCGAAAATCGCAATTCGAAGTTTTCGACGAATCTACACATTCCGAGCGCACTAGAACCTGAAAAAACTAATTTTAGAGTGACGTCTGTGTGTGAAAGTATGTATCTATTCTAAGTAAAAAACTACTTGACCTAATTTCACTTAATTTGATAGACAAATTACCCTAGTGCTGAATAAATCTTGGTACGGTTAGCATTTTTCACAGGATAAAAGAAATGAAATGAATAAAATCTTGAAATGATATATATATATATACATATATATATATATATATATATACATATATATATATATATATATATATATATACATATATATATATATATATACATATATATATATATATATATATACATATATATATATATATATATATATATACATATATACATATATATATATATATATATATATATATATATATACATATATATATATATATATATATATATATATATATATATATATATATGAATATATATATATATATATATATATCGCATCACTTTATAATATGATTTTGTCTATATTTTTATGAAAAGTATTTATGTCTAAATCAGCTGAAACATTTGAAGTACATGACACATGAATACAGATTTGAAATACATGGAAGATATATTTATAATATTCACAAAATTTCAAGGAAAAATATCATAATGTGGGTATCCTAGAAATTTACTTTTACACTCGTTAAGACGGATAGTAAAGGGCCAACATTTATTGTACGTGTTAGCAAGAGTTCATCATAGCAGGAGTCCATAAATCGGGCGTAAAATAGTAATTTAATTTTATGTAAAATACTAGGTACATTTAAAAATACAACCTTAAAACCAAAAAGACAAAATTTTAATCACAATATTTTAATATGTATAATGAGGTAAATATGAAAAAAATATTAACATTCAAAGCATACACAAAATGTAGTTACACGTATTACTATTTTTAAAATGAAGTAATAGTTATTTGTTTCTTCTGAGTAAACAGTCTTCTTTTTACGTCATTCTCAATTTTTGTCAATTGCTCCAAAGTATGTTCTAGAAAATCCTCTACTGATTAAAAAATTAAATCAAATGTGTCTATTCTAAGGAATGAACGAACGTATTAAGCGATGTTTATAACATGCAACATCTATAGACTTTAACCGGAGAATCCGTATTTGTACGTAGTAATCAGAAATTCATTTTAAACGTGAGCCGTCTTAACGAGAGTCCCCTGTATTTTATTTTGCTTTTATTTTTGTTCCAAGAGATCGAGTGTTTGGTTTTCGATATTTCCTTGTATATTCTGGTATAATCCCTACTAAAAATCCCTACATTTGATCTTAAAGGATATGGCATGCTCCCACTGAGTGGTAATATTTCATGTCATTGGACAATGGAATGGTGGGGTGGGAGAATTGTCTGCCGGGCCCATAGTTAGGGACACCGTTAAACGGAAGAAATGTAACAGTGGTGAAACGGAAGCTTGTAACGGAAGTGACAACATATTGTTTCGAGTACTCAGGAGTAAACCATTGTTGTAATTTAAAGATCTGGATCACTTGAACTTGGGGACTATTTTTGTAAAATATCGCACTTTTCCAGAAAGGAATACAAAAAATCTGATGTGGGTAGCACATGACTTTCTCTGCGGACTTTATCCACGTTTTCTTTATTTTAAATAAATTAAATTCACTTTTAATTCAATTTTCGTTCCCATTTGGTAACTGGATTTATTTTCAAAGGTGGCGTGGAAAAATACGAAAAAACTAAAATATATCGAGAATGGCTAGTCCAAGTGCAATGGAGTTGACCTTATTCCTTTCATCGTTAAAAATTACCTATGAATCAAGCATTTAATGGATATATTTGAACATACGTAGTTTTTTAATTTAGATTTTGACTATTTTTGCTGTCCATTTTGCAAAAAAGAGCAGGTTATTTTTTTCCGAATCATACGAAAATCTAATCAGCACCAGGTTAATCCACAAAAGACTTATCTACCGAATTTTGTGAACTTCGGTCTATTAGTTTTTCAGCTAGTGTGGATACAGTCTTTTGCGGGCCATGCAAAAAAAGGCGGGTTCTTTTATCCCGAATCGTACCCAAAACTAATCAGCACCAGATTCGCCCACAAGTGATTTACCATCCAAATTTTATGAAATTCGGTCAATTAGTTTTTTAGTTAGAGTGGATACAAAATATGCACAGACACACACACACACACAGACGTCACGCTAAAAGTAGTTTTTCGTATTCTAGAGGTCTGGAAACGAGTAGATCCGTCGAAAACTCGACTTGCGATTATCGGCATGATTCCAATACCTTCCCTCAAATGATACAATTTTTCAAGAAGGAATACAAAAAAGATACAATTTTTCAAAAACGAATACAAAAAGGATACAATTTTCCTAAAAAGAAAAAAAAAGAAAAACCCCTGAAAATATCGAAACGTTTTTTTAGCAAATTTATACAATCGTCACACACAACACGCATCAACGTTTTCCAATTTGAAATATGCAAAAAGACTGATGTTTCATATCAATTCTATTTTTCGTGACATACATATTTTTAATTTGATTTTTGAAAAGAATGTTTGAAAAATTGAGTGTATTCCCTTAATTTTAGTTCCTTGAGAATCAATAGTTAACTTCCGGTCATTTAATCAAATAGTCGTATCAAATTTAATTCTATTTTCTCAATGAATTAATTCGATGAATATTGTGTTTATAGACTGAAAGACATACATACAGAAATTATTGAAGAAAACAAAATGTATTTCATGGCTGTTTAAAACGTGCCGCTCCATCAAATACAGATGTTGGATTTTTTACCCAATCTCCTTTACTCCATCCACTGGGAATTGTAGAAAAAGTAACAATAATGTTAACGTTTATTTATAAGTGAAATTTAAATTACAAAGGAAATCTATGGTGTAAACAAGGAAGGTAAGGTAAAATATAACAAAAATTAGTATAGAAATTGTGTGGTTTTAAATAACCTTTCGATTATTATTTCCTTCAGTTTGCATTATAATTTATGTTTCTTTAAACTAACTATTTTAATTGGTTCGACTGTTAGTTTAATCACCGAGCTAATCAGCATATTCCTAAGGTGATATAGGAATAAGATTCGGATTGTGAGAGATTGAGTAGAAGATGAAGGATTCTAGTAAGAGTTTGGACGTAAGTGAGCTGGAGTAAAGCAGAAGGCACGATGATAGATTTGGAAGAGTTAGGAATGTGGTCGGCAGCCAACTGGAAAGCACCCAATTCGATACAACGATGACTAGGAAGAGTCTAGTATTTGGGGTGTGGCCGCAATACGAGGCGAGGTAACAGAATGCCAGTAATAGGCATATAAGTTTGAGAACTCGTCTCTATTTAAGAATTATCACCAGACCAGTTAATGCTAGTATCTTTTATATTTGTAATTTATTGTGGGTGTGTGAAATAATAAGTACTGTGTATCAGTTGCTATAAACAGCCATCTGCTGTAATTTCTGTAAAGTACATAATAAACTTAGTGTGGTCCACATAAATATAAATTTAATGCAAAGCATACTTTTAATTAAACATCTTAAACATGAACGTTGATTGTAAGTCGTGTAACATTGCATTGTGTCGCATTAAAACAGACCATATATTCTTTAGTCGAGTTCCTGGAAAAAATATATTAACATATACTACACACAATTAACTAACTGCACCCATTTTAACTTCAAATTAACAATTTATTCAAATGTTATTTTATTCAAATTAACATATTACAAGAGCATTCTATTCATTTATTAAATTAATTACAACATTAATTAACGCATATATTTAAGGAAGATATTGGACATGTGAGACCAAGTAAATTGTTATTATATAGCTGCTTGTGACCTTTTATAATATTTGATAGGTACATACCTCCTATTTTGTCTTTGGAAATTGACACACAGCATATTGCCTTTTATTATAGGCACTGGTAAAACTTGCTATTGTACATTGCTTTTTCGGCAAGCTTTGCTCCATTTTATGACGGCACACAACTGACTCTCGTCTGAATGCTGACACATCATCAGAGCGTGCGCATAACTTCATGAATATTTCAATGGGCATCTTAGCTGTGTCACCATTTTTATGCATCTCTCATATCTTAATTCAATTCTCAACTCTTACTCATTGCTCTGTTCTCATCATTGCAGTCCTTACTGTGGTAGCCTGTAACGGTTGCTGATCTCTCTCTTACTGTAACTGTTACTACTGATCTCATCTAAATCTGTTCCGATCTGTCTTTTTCATCGCTCTCTATAGTTATATAGAACATTCTGCCCGTTGCCACATCTTTCTGCCTGAGATCTAATACGTCTCTTCGGCGACCATTGGTTGACCGCAGGGAGACGTGATAACCTTTCCTTATTGGTTAACCTTTTAACCAATCCCATGGTTTTCCTTTAGTCTCCAGTAACTGCTTTGGATCGACCCAACCAGTATTTGAAGCCCCCTTATTTATGGCACTGCTGACCTCTTGGGTCAGGACTCCAATGCGTCTGGCAGTCTGGTGTTATTATCTGGCCTGCTAAATATCATACATCCACACATAAAACTGTCTGAGTGAATCCTGGTCTCACACATAGTTTGACTTGCATCAGTGCAGTCCTGTGTTATTGACCTTTGACCGAAAGGTCTGAATATCAAGCAATTTAAAGTTGAGTTATGTCAGTTTGAGGACAGAGATCAGTACCGATATATATATATATATATATATATATAGGTAATCCCACAATATAATCTATCCATCAATATTATCCGTACAATAGAGTAACTAATAGGAGTCGAGGAAGGTGAATACTGTACAAAATATAGGTTAATAAAATTCAAATTTAATAAAGGTTAAATATTAGAGTTATAGAAAATGTAGAACATAACTTTATATGAAACTATTCGGATAAATTTAACAAAAAAAAAGTTTACGTAAATACGATAAAATAAAAATATATAATCATAGATATAAAATATTTCCATATCCATATTTTCAGAAATTCCAGCGTAGGTCTTGTGGAAACCTAATGCAAACAATACAAAAAATTCATGGAGGAATTTTGAAATAATATTTTGAAATGGAAATGAATTGAAAATAGAAAGTTCAAATATGTTGCAAATAAAATATTGAAGACCGTAAGAAAATACCATTTTTGAGAAATGAATTATCTAGAAATTTGATGTCAGTTCACAGAAAAAATTCAGGACTAGTCGGTATTAGAAGATAAAATTTCTATATAGTTTATGTACATTGAAGAACTTTGAAGGAAAGAGCTGTATGGTCTTATCTGCCACAATTCTAGATATATTCTTAATTTTTATTATTTTGCTGTTGCTTTTAAGGTATCTGAATACATGTAAAATATTTTCATTTTAAAAAAATGCAAAAAACTTCCTTAAATACTAAAGTATGCCTTAAAATCTCAATCTAAATGCAACGGGAAGATTCAAAACTATAAAAGCACCCCCCACATGCAGATTCTGTAAATTCGAACTAGTACACATGTTGTAGTATTATGCAGTTTGAACTGTATTTTTTAATAGTTAACTTCTGTAACGGTTAACAATATTTACTTATTCTAACTGTCTATATTTGATCACTTGGACCCATGACATTTTTAGGATATTGTTTTCAACTCAAGCCTTCCGGATCACTAGAGAGTTTGCGGCAACATTTTGGACGACAGATAGAATACTACCTCCGAGCCGTCAGAACAGGCAGCCAAGTTCATCAAGTTATCATTTATTGAAATTTAAAACGTTATCCTTGAAAATATATGCGTCCAAAAACAGATAATTTCACAGAAATACCAATAATATTAATACAAATGCAAATTGTAAAGCGAAATTAAAAATGTAAATAAAATGTTCCAAGAAGCATATAATGAGCGTAAAGTAACATGTTCAGGATTTCAAAGCAGGTACATCCAACTGAAGTTGGAAAACAAATATGCACCGAGTGGCCAAACGATTATAGCCACTATGGGAGTTTATGCAAATCAGCTATTCCGCAGTGAATGCTGGCGTAGCATGTCTGAATAAGTATAAAAGAAGAAGGGCACATGTGTGCAGATACTAATGAAGTGGAACCGCATGAAGCAATTGGTAAATGCCTCATTTTAGCGAACCTAGAATGATTGTGGGAGCTCGCAACAAAGGTGCGAATATTAGCAAAACGACTGCTCAGGTGAATTATTGGAATGCGGCAGTTGTTAAAGTGTACAGTGTGGACCACCAGACAAAAAACTGGATTTGAGCGCAAAGCCTGAGGTTGTAAACTGCAACTGAATGTTCAAGAGGAACGTAGAGTGGAAAAGTCTAGTGCGGTCCAACAGACAAACAACTGTGCAATAAATTACATATAATTTCAATCACGGACCGATGAAATTAGCCTCTCAATAGATAGTACATTGTATTATAACGTCTACAGAGCCAGAAAGCCTGTTCGGAAGCCGTTGCAATTTGCTGCAAACAGGTAAAATGTCTCAAGTTTGCTCATGAACACAGGAATTGGATATTAAATAATTGGAAATAAGTGATGTTGTCTGACGAATCACGTTTCCAGTTACACATTGTAGACAGTCGAACGAGAATATTGAGACCACAGTATGTAAATATGGATCATTCTGGCATCGTCACAACACTTCAAGCTGGAGTAGGCAATGTGATAACCTGGACACGTTTGATTGAAGGGTCTGAGTCTTTGATGCGTGTGGAACAACGCCTAAACGAAGGTTATTTAAATATTATTGCCTATTGAAGTCTATCCAGAGATGCTAATGTTTCATCCCAATGAGGATGGATACTTTCAGCAGCAAAATGCTCCATGCCATAGAGCTCATTTTGCGCGCGGATGCTTTGAAGAGCATGATGAGGACATTTATCTTTTGCAGTGGTCTCCTCAATTCCCAGATCTCAATCCCATTGAGCACCTCCTGGGATGAAATCGAAAAGATGAATCAGATAAATGGATAAGCTGTCATTAAACTTTAACCTCTGGTTTGTCTAATAAGGTGAAATATTTTAGAATGAGTACGATCAAAAGTGTAATACTCAACATAACCCGTAGAATTACAGATACATTTATGTTAGTAAAATTAATATTATGTCTATAGAGATATTTTAAAAACAGGCCACATTGTTTTTAAAAATAAACAAGATATTTATAGAAAATTTGAAGATTCAAGTTAGCATCAGAAAGGAAATATTTAATTCTAGCAGGTTTATTCTTGAGGGAAGAAACAGAGGTATTCAATAGATGTGGCCAATTACTGTAATTTTTTTAAATATTTAAAAAAAAATTGTAAATAGCAGTAAGAGAGGGGAACATTAATTGGTCCTCTTTCTCATGAGGCAATTTTTGCGTAGCGTTCAGGAAGTTCCTTTTCCTCTAGACCAGCATATTTGATACTATTAATATAAGTGAATTTGTTATTTATATGATTCAAAGCAAAGATTAAAGCTACTGTTTAATTTTGTTCTTAAGAAGCAAGACTAGTAAAGTGGTTATGGCGAGAGGATCGCATGAGGAAGAGCCATGTTCGAGCTTTACGGCCGCCGAAAACTATCACTGAGTCTACTCGGAGAATGGATAGGATAAATTTGTAGGTGCAACAGTCCGTTCTAGAGATGATGGGTCAGGTGCAGTAGGAAACGGTCCCTGTGGTTGACACCCCTATTAGGTTCTGGTCTTGAGTTACTAATGTGATTAGCTGCCGGTATTGAGACGGAGCAATGTGGTATTATAGCAAAATGGTCTACACTTCCGTCGCTTAATAGGTGATTGCTTTAATTATCAAGTGCATGGCCATTGGTAAAATTATTCTTTTACTGCGCTACACTATTTAACCCCTGCAAAATACTAATGTCGTACTGATAACAATGTGATACAATTTTAGGATGCTACCAAAGGCGCTAATTCGCAAAAGCATTTCATGCAAGAGTGGCAAATAATAGTCAACGAGTTGGATACTATAGATACGAATGTTACAAATTGAAGGTTCGTTTTGAGAACTTGTACAGGTAATTTTACGACTTAAAAAATAAAATTTTATACTTTTTTTTAAATGCTGTTTTGAGTGCTTTCGGGCGTAATTTTACTGTGCTACGAGGAGCACTAAATTCCGACTCGAGAGCAACAGTTGCTGACTTTTGATCTAGAACCTATAAATTGTTCTTGAGGCTTAACTACTTATTTATTTATTTATTTATTTTGACGGTTTGGTGGTATTTTTAAATGCGCGGTGATGAAGGAACTAGTAAAACTCCGAAATCAATTTAATCTTAAATAAACGACATGTCATGCATTATTTTGTGCAAAAAATTACCCAAATTAAGGTTCATTATAAAAGTAAGAAAAGACTGAAGTTGAGTCTGTAGGCAGTAGCTTTGACAGAAAATAAATTGAGAGGGGGAGGAGACAATAATCAAATACGTTATTTCCTATTTCTTCAAATATAATTTCTCGGAACTTCAATATACCCCCCCCCCCCCGAAAAAAAAACGAGTAGAACCCATGGGTTCAGTTCGGTTTCTAAGAGGGGATTATGCGATCCAAAACTTCCCTTGACGACACCACTGTCTGCAAAGTAGTTTCTTCCTTCAAAAAACATTGTCAAACATCTTTACATTGCAAACAACATGCATGGAATCAATCGCTAATCATTGTTGGATAACTAGTCACTGGTTTGATTTTTCCTCTGTCTCCATTACTAAAAGTGTTCTTCAGTTTACGATTTGGATTTCTTTGAATCTTAAACTCCAGTAATCTAATTAAAGATTTGTCAGTGACTTTATATTTCTCTCAATTATGGCATGACCATGTCTAAATATTCTTTTCTTTGAGTTTATATTCTCTATTTTTTTTTATTGTTTTCGTCTAATGTTCATATTTCCATTTTCCTACTTTTATTGTTTTATTTCCCTTTCGTGTAAATAGATGTCGCCACTTTATTGTGATGTCGTTTAGCTTATATGGTTTGATTGATCTTACGTTGTGCTTATTGGAGTGATTAGAACCAGACTTTTTGCTCTGATGAATGAAATCCAATTGATTTTCGAAATGCACGTATGCTTTCTTACATTGATTCGGGATGCATTTTATATTGCAAAAGAGTTTATCATCCTGTATGGATGCTTGTAGGATGAATTAACTTTCATGTTTTCTTTAAATCTCATTTATTTCTTGCAATATCAGTCGTTCGACTTCTTTCAATAAAATGTTTTTCACAAAATGCATCAAGCTGGCATGAATGAAGATTCGGATTGAAACATTTGGTCCCTTCATTGATTTTTGTGGGGTGAATTCCAAGAATATTTTTAACAAAAATACCATTTTTTGAAATATATTATAAAATGTACTCTATGAAAGAATAGTTTTCGAAAACATTTTTGTTGTGCTTCAAGGAAAAGTACTTTCGATTCTACAATAAAAATGTTTCCTTTAAAAGCTTAAAAAGTTAGTAAGCAGAATGGACGATCTTATTAAATTGATTTTTGTCGAATTTAGACTATGATGGAATAAACATTCCAAACAAAATAGCATTGTATAATAAATGTTTACTGTGTGTTGAAAAGATAGTGAAATTCAATTTTAAAACATGGTTTCAGAAAATCAATAAGTCTTTTTACATTTATTTTAGTGATATATTTACTATAATATAATTTTAAATCAGATCTGTATTTTGTAAAGTTTAAAAATAGATATGTTGTTGTTTTTAAATTAGTCAATAATAATTAAAGACAGAGTCTGTGTGGACACTTGCTGAATTGCAAAATAAAACAACCTATTGCTCCGATATTTGACACAAACATCCTCAACTTATTTTCAATAAGTCAATTAAAATATATTTTAGAAATGTTAAACAAAAAGGAGACCAAAAGCTATCATAAAGTTAAATATGTAAAATGATATTACGAGCTAGGGGTAAACTGAATTGCAAAATAAAACAACCTATTGCTCCGATATTTGACACAAACATCCTCAACTTATTTTCAATAAGTCAATTAAAATATATTTTAGAAATGTTAAACAAAAAGGAGACCAAAAGCTATCATAAAGTTAAATATGTAAAATGATATTACGAGCTAGGGGTAAACTGAATTGCAAAATAAAACAACCTATTGCTCCGATATTTGACACAAACATCCTCAACTTATTTTCAATAAGTCAATTAAAATATATTTTAGAAATGTTAAACAAAAAGGAGACCAAAAGCTATCATAAAGTTAAATATGTAAAATGATATTACGAGCTAGGGGTAAACTGAATTGCAAAATAAAACAACCTATTGCTCCGATATTTGACACAAACATCCTCAACTTATTTTCAATAAGTCAATTAAAATATATTTTAGAAATGTTAAACAAAAAGGAGACCAAAAGCTATCATAAAGTTAAATATGTAAAATGATATTACGAGCTAGGGGTAAACTGAATTGCAAAATAAAACAACCTATTGCTCCGATATTTGACACAAACATCCTCAACTTATTTTCAATAAGTCAATTAAAATATATTTTAGAAATGTTAAACAAAAAGGAGACCAAAAGCTATCATAAAGTTAAATATGTAAAATGATATTACGAGCTAGGGGTAAACTGAATTGCAAAATAAAACAACCTATTGCTCCGATATTTGACACAAACATCCTCAACTTATTTTCAATAAGTCAATTAAAATATATTTTAGAAATGTTAAACAAAAAGGAGACCAAAAGCTATCATAAAGTTAAATATGTAAAATGATATTACGAGCTAGGGGTAAACTGAATTGCAAAATAAAACAACCTATTGCTCCGATATTTGACACAAACATCCTCAACTTATTTTCAATAAGTCAATTAAAATATATTTTAGAAATGTTAAACAAAAAGGAGACCAAAAGCTATCATAAAGTTAAATATGTAAAATGATATTACGAGCTAGGGGTAAACTGAATTGCAAAATAAAACAACCTATTGCTCCGATATTTGACACAAACATCCTCAACTTATTTTCAATAAGTCAATTAAAATATATTTTAGAAATGTTAAACAAAAAGGAGACCAAAAGCTATCATAAAGTTAAATATGTAAAATGATATTACGAGCTAGGGGTAAACTGAATTGCAAAATAAAACAACCTATTGCTCCGATATTTGACACAAACATCCTCAACTTATTTTCAATAAGTCAATTAAAATATATTTTAGAAATGTTAAACAAAAAGGAGACCAAAAGCTATCATAAAGTTAAATATGTAAAATGATATTACGAGCTAGGGGTAAACTGAATTGCAAAATAAAACAACCTATTGCTCCGATATTTGACACAAACATCCTCAACTTATTTTCAATAAGTCAATTAAAATATATTTTAGAAATGTTAAACAAAAAGGAGACCAAAAGCTATCATAAAGTTAAATATGTAAAATGATATTACGAGCTAGGGGTAAACTGAATTGCAAAATAAAACAACCTATTGCTCCGATATTTGACACAAACATCCTCAACTTATTTTCAATAAGTCAATTAAAATATATTTTAGAAATGTTAAACAAAAAGGAGACCAAAAGCTATCATAAAGTTAAATATGTAAAATGATATTACGAGCTAGGGGTAAACTGAATTGCAAAATAAAACAACCTATTGCTCCGATATTTGACACAAACATCCTCAACTTATTTTCAATAAGTCAATTAAAATATATTTTAGAAATGTTAAACAAAAAGGAGACCAAAAGCTATCATAAAGTTAAATATGTAAAATGATATTACGAGCTAGGGGTAAACTGAATTGCAAAATAAAACAACCTATTGCTCCGATATTTGACACAAACATCCTCAACTTATTTTCAATAAGTCAATTAAAATATATTTTAGAAATGTTAAACAAAAAGGAGACCAAAAGCTATCATAAAGTTAAATATGTAAAATGATATTACGAGCTAGGGGTAAAAAATTGGCCAGACGTCATGTCACCTCAAGTGGCATTAGATGGGACATTAATTTATGAGCAATAAATGAAAATTGAACTCAAACGCAATCTTATATGGCTCAAGCTTCTCTGCGGGTCAGCCGGAAGGAGCAACGTCCACACGTATTGATGCACATACCCAATCAAGATTTGGGAGTTTTGAAGTAAGGCGTTTCTTCCCGAAGTCGAGTTCAAACAGTTTGCTCAATTGAAAAAGCCAGAAAATATGTGGATTGGAGAAACATTTTCCATACGAATACTCTAGAATTTCTCTAGAGTATTTAAATAGCGTGCGCTTGAAAGCTAGTGCAAGACACCTTCAATGCAGCAACTGTGGCAGCGAGTGTAATATGCAGTATAGAGGTATGTGCGCATTTCTGTATATGAGTTGAATATTTAATACAAAAATTGGTTTCAGCCTGCTACTGTCAAGCACCACCCTGGTCTCTCACTCTGGTTCTTTAAGTCTCACATTGTTTGAGAAAAAGCATCTGACCTTACCATTTTTCAGTAAAGATATCTCAGGGAAATATTTTAGAGTGTATAACATTATAAATATTTATTAAATGGCGGACAGCAGGCAGGGAACTTCCATACTATGTATTTTGAATCAACTTCTTCAGGAAACTGAAAATCTTAGAATTTAATAAAGCACAGATGTACGTTTCGGTCAGACGGTGATTACATGTGTTACTCTTCCTAATAACGTGTATCATCATTTAGACTACAATTTGATGCGAAAACTTATAGTAAAAGATTTTAGAAAAATTTTGGTAGTTAATTGATTAATAAAACATTAGAAAACTATGAGTTCATCAATGTATGTTCAACATAGAATATAGACACCTGCCATATTGTTAAATACTAAAGAAGAACTACTTTCACTATTTCACATGTACTAGATACAAAACGAATGTGTCTAATTTCTATAAAAAGATTATGTGGAAATTAAGGTATTAAAGGTTCAGCAAGGAAGCTATTTGTTTTCTTGCTGAAACATTAAAAAATGTAATTAGCATGTTTTACCCCAGAATGGTTTCCTATTTTCCCCCCGTCAATTTGATGTAACTTGTTCGAAGCATAATTAAAATTGTTTACAGTTTATCTATTTTAGATTTTTATACTAGGTAATTTCTCTGCGGTTTATTTATTTTATTTCGCATGTATTCACTATTGCCTTTGGATTTTAATTCAAAGAATTTGTCGTCTGTTTTGAAGTAATGCTCTATTAAGAAACTTAAGATTTTCAGCATCGCTATATACAAAACATTATATGTTAGTGTATTCTATATCTCAGTAAAAAAGGGGAATAAGATGATGGCCTATTACCAGACATAGGGTATGCTAACATTATATTTTAGCATAACCTATGTCTAAACAAGAAATGGCAAATAGGATGTCCACCAATTACCAGACGCGTGTTTGGTGACGCAAGTGTGCTTTGCTTTCGCATTGTTAATAACTGCAGTCTATAAGGTATTTATGGCTTCAAACAACAAGTACCAGAATGCTGCAAGAAACTTTGTAAGCGTCAAACAATGAACGCAGTCAGACGGTCGCCAAGGGTTAACATTTATCTCATATAAATTTGTGGGGATAATGATTAATTTCCGCACTCGTCGTAAGGACCACAAGAATTTATAATGCGAAAAGAAAGTGCACTCCTGTCATCATAATAGGGTATGCTACCACTATATATTAGTATGCCTTATGCCTAAAAAATGGGGAGTGTGATACACACCGATTACTAGACATGGAGTGTGCTAACATTAAATATTAGCATATCACATGTCTACACAAAAACAGTAAGTTGAATGCAAACCGATTTCCAGACATAGGTTATGAAGACATTACACAGTAGTAAAACTGTGTCTGGTGATAGGTCTGGTAACCGCACAAGTATAAAACAAATGCTTCTGTTAATATATAATTGCAGCACAAAAAACTGCAAGACAAAAAAAAATCTTTGCTAAACGAAAACTATAAAAAATTAAAAGCAACACCTAGGAGGATAGATGAAGGATTCCAAACATTTTATCAGTGAAAAAGATTTATAAACTCTCAAGTAAATAATCACATAAATCGGAAAATAATATATTTTGAAACCTACATGATGAGCTAATGAAAAAACTTACACTTTTATGTTTAACAGTTGAAAACTTTACATACTTATGTATAAAGACTGCAAATCTATATAGTGTATAATAAAACGCAGAAAACTGCTAGTTGATGAAATTTTTATCTGAGCTCTAACAGTGAAAACGCAAATTCAAATTTTCGACTCCGTCGCAATACATTTTCTATACACCATACTATGTATGTAGAGGAGGTAATAAAGAAATAAAGAAAAATCAATTTAAATCGATAAGGAATTCTTGATGTTTCTATAATTATTAAACAAAAAGTTAATTATATTAATTTTAAAAAGAAGTAATCATTAACTATATCTTGAAGAATATCATTGCCAGTTCTATTTATATAGAACCAACTGCCATAGTAAATACATATTGTGGCTCAGACAGTTTAAAAGATCAATTGGCAGTTTCGTTTGTGGGTCGACCGAACAAATAGTAAAAGTAAAATGCAGAAAAATAAAACTGAAATTAATTACTCTCTTCTGTTTAACAATTACTGAATGCTAGTTATTTCATTGATTCTTTAATGTGGAAAATAGTTTTGTATAGTTTATTCTCTCGTTGTATTTCGTAAAAACACAGATCTAACATTTTTATTTCTGCCTAGTCTTACGTTATCTGCAACTGTGGCTTCCAAACTTTTATTATCGTGTACACCCTTATGGTAAATACGGATGAATATTTTCTAATTTTATTTTTAGTTCTAAATGGGTGTTGATTGAATTTGCTCCGAATTTGAATAACGCAAGCATGTTTTTGGACGTTCTAGTAAATTTAATGTTCATAGAATAATATTATTAATGCTTTCATGATAGTGTAATTTAAAAATATCTTCTGGATATCTTCAGTTTGAAGGAGGTCGTCGACCAAGGCCGCATGGTGAGGAGGCGCGTTATAGGTCATGATTATGAAGTCAGGACTAACAGCACCTCGAAACAATCGAACGGTAGGCTTAAAGACTTTAAGCCTACCGTTCGATCTTTAAGCCAACCGTTCGATCTTTGACCTAGAATCACCCCGTTATTGTTGTTGTTGTTGAGACCCAGACAGTCCGACCTACCAGAGAGGTGTAAGGTAACTTTTTGGACGGACGGGAAAAACCACCCAATTTAGACAGGAACCCAGTGGGTGCCGTATCCTCCTTCCCTCTACCATCAACCTCTCGGAAGGACTCACGGACCCACATGTTTAACGTGATCATACTCCGCGTGAACACAGCAGCAGTTTTGACAGCGGAGGGAATCGAACCCGTGTCTATGGAGTGTAATTCCCGAGCGCTAATCACTGGACTATTGCGTCCTAGGAATCGACCCCGTGTCAAATATGTGGAGATCCGTCCATAACGATGACTGTCTTTCCGTGATGTTTCCCGGGTGAAAACGCGCTCCATGTTCTCTCCAGATCGTGGTACGGCAAGAATCATTTTTGCAGGCTAAACCTGGACTCGTCACTGAACTTGACATTGCCTCACTGTCGTCCACTCGATTGCCGATGTTCTAAACTCCACTTTAGACGCGAGCGTTTCTGTGCACACATCAGGGGGATGCAAACTGCTGGTCGTCTGGCATAGAGACCAACGTGTCTGAGTCTCCTGTAAACAGTTTGTCTGGAAGCAATGACTCCAGTGACGGCTGTCACGGATGAACCCAGTTGTCTGGCAGAACGGTTGCTCTGACGTCGCGCAGTTATCACTCACTAAATATCGTCTTTCTGAGCCGTTGTTACTCTTGACAGACCTGGTACTGGTCGTCGGGTAACATCTCTAGTTGTTTGGAACCTCTGACGCAGTCTGGAGAACACACTAGGGCACATTCAGAATTCGAGACGCTTCGGTCTGGGATTGACCCGATTCCAGCATTCCAATAATTCGTCCCTTCAAAAACATGTCCATTTGTCATCTTTGTGACATCTTCCGTTTTTTTTTTATTGCTAACAACGCTTCGTACCACAGAAATTGCTAAATTCTACCTCCACTGGCCATTCCGCTCGAGGCGGTTTTATACTCGTTCCGACGTGCGTCAGTGCTTTGCGAATCTCGACGTCGACTGATTTAAGCCATGTTGTTCTAATTGTTTGTAGTTAATTAGCCAATCCAGTGGTTTTCAAACGGTGCGTCGCAACGCCCTGGGGCGGCTTGAATGATAGTCAGGTGGGACACTTGATTATTACTTTTCGTTCCACAAAATATTGAATATCCAAATGTTTTCTATCACTGATATTTTTTATGGTAATTGCAGCCACAAGGAAACGCAGAAAGCATGAAGTTGGTCAAGAGTGCTTATTTAGTGTTAGTCTTTTATGCCGAAGAATAAAGATTTTTTTTTAGTACCAAAACCAGTTGATGCCACCACTAATTTGATAAAAGCTTCGATTTACTGAAAATTTGACTTTTTAGTTCATTTTGCAGCAAATTAAATTGTTTGATTGTCTTTTTTTTTACATGCAAATATGATTATATGTTTAAAGTTGCATTAATTGTATTAGCATAAAAATCTTTGAAGTATTTAATCAAATGCAATTCAGTTATGTACAAACGAAATGTTTAATAATTGTTTCATCTTTAATAAACAGCATATGCATTATCTAAGAAAAGGATCTCACTTTTAAAAATAACCTTCAGGTACTTTTAAATTTCAATAATCGTCGAGGGAATAACTGTATTACAAATGAAACCATTTATTAAATATAAAAACTTTATTTAATCTATACATTATACAGTTTTTGATCATAAATTTGAATTACCTTCTTAAAAGCAGAATTTATCCGTTGTTGCTTGTAGTGAATAATGAATTACGAGAAATCAGTTTCAAATTGGAGTGTATTTGTTGCTAGTAAATTTATTTGAATTAAATAATAAATTTGACATTAATGTATAAAAATGAAATTTTTCAATATCTTGTTTTTATATTCCTTTTACTTACTGGACTGTTGAATATATAGTGACTTTCATTTAATAACTGTTTTGAAATATGTTATTTTAATAAATTGAGATTTAAATGAAGAAAAGATTGAATGTGAAAACTGATTTGTTAATGTACGAGCACATAATAAATATAACTGTATGACCTGATTTTGGAAACAAACGAACTTCTGTCATCAGGCTCATAAAACAGCAGTTAAATCAGAAAGTGCAGAAGACTGTCTGCAATTGACTCGTATAGACTTGTTCACAAGGACTGTCAAATAAAAAAATTAAGATAAAAATATATTTATATTCGCATTAAAAATGTTTCAATAATATTAAATAAATAAAACAAATAATTACTTATTGTATTTATGCAAATTTGTGGTTAGTTTTCATTTGTACTCACCGCCGTTGTTTATAATATTTCTCCAAAAGAGTACTGTATCCTATTTGTGTATACATTTCACCATTCATCTAAAGCGCTTCATGCCCCCTTGCGCATGTTCTACAAAGTCATACGTTATCAAGTTCAACCATTCATATTTGGTTAACCACGTGGTACTGTTGTCCAGTTTCTTCAATGTCGAACCAATATCAAATCAAAAAGTAAATACACTATGTGCAAAAATATTGAAAAAAAACTTGAACAATGCAAGGAAGTACAAATTAATAAAAAAACAGAGCACAGCTGTTTCGAATATATTTTAGATCCCATTCTTCAGTGCAAAACAGACTTATAAATCCGAAATCATAAAGATGAAAGGACACAAATGGATGAAACAGATGAGTACATATACCCATCTTGTGGATTAAGAGTCCATCTAAAGAGCCAATCAAACAGCAGATTAAGAACAGATCAGACAATCTAAAACAAAGAGCTAATATACAAGACTAAAGTGTCCCAAAGCATAGCAGAAATGTCACAACAAGACGAGACAAGTTCGAATATGATTAAAAGGGTAGCAACAAGTTGAAATCAACAAGTCAAAACGACACACAGGAGACCTGAAAGCTAAGAAAACAGCAAAAAAGTAACAAATATAACGAAACATTACATTCAAGAATCTGATGTGGGCAGCACATGACTTTCCTTATATAATGATATAAATTTACTCCTTCTACAGTACAAAAATAATGTGTAAGATCCGCGGTACTGTGTTTTTAAAGTTGAATTATACATTTGGCGATTTTCCGGGTGGCAACATGTAAAACTATTTCAAAGTACCCAATTAACTTATATTTCGTGCAACTCTAAACAAACAATTATCAATATTGATATCATCCTCTATCAGCGATATGGTCGATATATTAAACTAATTTAATCATTAATTCATCAATCAGATATCATTTTTATTAATTTAGCGTCATTTTTGCAATTTTGACGATATTTTTGTCAACCTGGGAAGAAATATTGCCGAGTTGGCGGTACTTTGCTAGATTATTCGACGAGTTCGCCAAATGCATCAAAGTATTACAGTCAAACGGAGAGATGAGCATTTCTTATATACTAGAAGATATGCCCGTTGGATGACAGAAATCAGAATTTACGAAACATCACTTCCCATTTGGTGTTATTTTTAGTAGTTTGGTGACATTTTTGTCACTTTGTCAACATTTAATATAGTCGCCAAGTTGGCGACATCCCTCTAAATCTTTCGCCAAGCGTTACAGACGGATGAAAAAATGGGTGTTTGTTATTGTCTACTCTTATATTCTTTCCAAGATTTTGAACTTCAATCAATTTAGCAAGTTTTTATCAATTAGATGACATTTTTGGAAATTTGGCAACATTTAAAATATCAGCAAGTTGCAGATATTCTGAAAATTCGTCACCAAAATTTTGCCAAACGTTGCGGACGGAAAAATACGTTATTCTTATAGTACATTCGTATATTCTTTCCAAGATATTGAATTTTCGCCAATTAGTAGTCATTTTTAGTGATTTATCGTCATTTTTATCAATTTCGCGCCAATATAGTTAATCTGGCAACATTTAGAAAAGTCGCCGAGTTGGCGACATTCTGCCAAATTCTTCGCCAAAATCTCGCCACGCGTTATGGATGGAGAAATAAGTTATTTTTATTGTAGATAAATGACTATTGGCTTCCAAGTACAAAAGTATATTACCCAAAGTATCTTTTCTCATGAATGGAACGAGCTAGATCCATTAGAGTTTTGTTTCCAAATTTATCGAATAATATTACATATGAAAAGTTAACATATTTCACAAAAGTTAATTCTTTTCCATTTTATGCGATTTTTTAATAAATTTATTTGAAAAATATGCAATATCTCGAGAACGGTTTGTGCTAGCGTTCTAAAGTGTATGTCATTCGTTTTCAAAGGAAAAATTAGAAAAGAAATGACTATCTGCGTAACTTTACTAAAGATTTTTATTTTTTCAAAATTTCACTCCAAATTTAGGGATTTCTAAACATACGATTGCGTTCAAAAACAACAGTATTCATGGATTGGAACTCTCTTATCAAATTTTTTCAAATCGATCCATTCGTTCGTGAGATATCGTACCCACAGACTAACTGACACACACACACCCATGCACACACACATAGTACATCACCTCAAAAACGTTTGATTTGTGTTAAGGGACGCTTGAAACCTGTTTTAACTTCGAAAACTCGAATTCGAATTTTTGATCCCGTCACAATATTTTCCTTATACATTATACGATGTATATAAGGAAAGAAAAAATGTGCCTTGTCAAAGCAGTATGTTTGTATAAAAATAAAACTCATAAAATATACAGCCCTCGTACTCCTCTTTAAACACGAGTACTATTGGCAAAATTGCTACTTAAAATGATGAATGTCAACAAATGTCGAAATATAGCGCAAGTATGTTAGATAAACAACGTATTTAATTATTTGCACCAAAAGCTGTGATACTTTACATTAGGTAGAAACGTGAACAGTTTTTGAGTTACGAAAGTCAAAAATCACGTCAGATATATAGTATTCTTAATGTTATCAAGTGAGTAAATGTTTAATTTACTATAGGGTCCGATATACAGGTGTTTCAACATAGCTGACCTCTTATTTCGGAAAACAGTTATAGACGCATATTTCTAATTTGAAAGTTTGCTTAAATTAAATGTAAAATACTCTTAAATATTTTTCATCGCATATTAGACATCGCATAAAACTTATAGGCAAAATGTTATTAGCAGCTGATCTTGTATCTGTAGGCAGAAAATTACCGATTTTTTAAAGCAATAACTCATCGAATATTTCTTCGGCTTTTCTTTCTTTAAACTAGTTACTGTATACCACAACTATTTATAATTGGCATTTTTTACTCACGGAAATCTATAAATATACTTCCTACAGTTTATATACCCCTATATTCATATCCCTTATTTTACTGAAAATAACTCCCAGAAAATATATGAAGAAATTTAGTATTTAATTTTAACAATAAACTGAAATGTTAACTGAAATACCCCGTAGTAACTAAATCTCAGATGATACATAGATACATAGTTGTAGCTTTGTCTGAACTGGAAACAATTTCAGTATATCTTTGGAATAATTTCAGTTGTGTTGCTAATAGAAAGTTGGTAGAAATTCCAACCTTTAGGACAGCAATTTTTACAGTGCTGTAGGTCAGAAAGCAAATGCTACCATCAATTTGAACTTGTCATGATCTCGTTCGTCTCAATATAACAAATTATTTTCACTGTTTCTTAGTACTTGATACTTTTAAAATAAATTTGGCGATTGGAATATGTATTTATTTGTGACGAATAGTAGAAATAGGCTGTACTTTTACGCAAGATTTTAACTTTCAGGTTTAACAGGCAGTTGGGAAGAAAGTATTATTCTAACGAAAATAAGTGAATTTGATAGAGATGTTCTTATTTTATGTCCTCTTAAACCCATTTCAAATAGTTTAAAAAAAAGCTGTCTGCTCATGTGTTCTTGTGTATGTATGAGTGGTTGGTTGAATTTATTTATATATGTATGTGTGGTTGCCTGTGTATGAAAATGAGTGCGGTTTTTGTGCGTGTATGTGTGTATATGCTTATTTGTAAGTCGTAGACACAGTAACTCAAAAATAAAAGCAAGAACCACTATAAATTATTTATTTGGACATATTTAGAAAGAAATTATAACTAGGTAGATTTTATATAACATCAATGATTAAAACTACAATTATTAGAAATTTAAAAACTTCATAGCATTGTATCCTGTGTAGAATCATGAGAATTTTCAGTACAAAAATGATATGGCCAATAAGAGAAATTGAAATTTAATCTATGCTATGGATGTATAAATCTTAAAATAGCATTTATTTACACATATCAGTCAAATATATTCTATTCACCAGTGCCACAAACTTGTGACGAAATAATTCTATTAAAAATTAAAACATAAATTAAAGAATAATTTATAAGCAAAAACTGATAAAACGATAAGCGATATTTTTATGCCTATTATGATACAATTAAATCTAAATAATATGGAATACAAATGAATGAGGAAGTGAATTAATTTAATATATGTGTTATGCACAATAAAGTTTTACAATAATTAAACATCATAAAGATAAAAATTTCTATTTTATGACAATAAATCTAAATCTACAAATAAATGTTATTTATTAAATTTATTCTATTATATTTACCCAAACTCGCTATTTGATATTTGTCATATTCGCCAATACACATCTCACAAACTCCGCATTTAAAGAACTGTATAAATAAATGTCATAGGTATAAGGATTGTTACGAAATAAATATTTGCTTATCAATCAGTAACTTAAAATTGTAAAATGTTCTGGGGAGCAACATAAATCATTTATAAAAACAACATTTATAATATTCTAAAGTAAAATAGATTAAGTAAATCTAAAATATATGTTTGCGGAGTATTATAGAGATAAAATAAATGAAACGCTGCCAGAATTCTGAATACAATTATTTGAATGCCCGATAAAATAATTCAAGATAATATATATCATCCTTAGAAAATATACTTTTCGCATAAATATGTTCTGCATCAATGATAAATAACTTTTAGTATCCAGAATAAATTGTATAAATCTGATTGTGGGGTTTTTTTATGATTTTTCAAAATATTTTAACATCAGAAGATATATGTTAAATAGTCCATTTTTGATGTCATATGTAACATAAGAATGACATTAAACATGGGACAGTTTTGCTGACAGCGCTTACAAAGATGGAATAACCGATACTTGTAATGGCATCAGGAAAACTCGCTATGACCTCAGTTTTGCGAACATCTGTGAAGACCAACAGATTCAATTCTGCAAGCAGACGGCTTCAATTTTTTTACAAATCGTTCTTAGACGTCAGGAGGATATAACAGCCAATTCCATGCTCGCCAAACTTGCTTGTATGAGGAGTTTCTTAAGTTAGGATAGCGATCCCATTGAAGATAACAGGATTCTAAATTTAGAACGCCTTCAATAGGCTGGTTTTATCAGTATAAATCGACTAATAGGGGTTTAATTATTTTGAAACTCTGCATTTGAGCGCATAATAAGTAGCCTAACTTTGTTGTGCCACACTTTTGCGAACTGGATACTGACAAATTTCATTCTGCCGCGCAGACGGATTCATAATTTTCATGACTGAAATTCATCTTCACAAAGAGCGGAATGATTAAGTTCATATTTATTGAACCAGCCTACAGGGCCGTCACCAAAGTTAGGATATTATTATGTATGTCCTATAGGCAGGATAAGTAAATATGATCTTGCCCATACCCCTCTTTTATTGATTTCAGTCATGAAAATTATGAATCAGTCTGCTTGGTAGAATGGAATTTATCAGTCTCTAGTTCTCAAAAATGTAGCACAACAGAGTTTTCTTTTTGCTATTGCAAGTATCAACTATTCCATGCTGACTGGTGCATAATAAGCGCTAAACCAGTCGGTAAATGCTGTTTTCTGCAATGGAATAACGATCCGAATTTTCAGTTTAATGGACAGCATGTAAGTATGGGGGATCACAATGATTTTCGGGATATACCATAAAATCGAAATTAAAGTCGGACATGAAATTAAAGAAGAAATGCAACAATCTGTACAAAAATATGAAAAAATTACAATCAATGAAAAATGACGCTCAGGAGAATGTTTTCGTTTTGTCGGAAAAGTACGAAATCTGACTTTTAATACTATTTCCCATAACAAACATTTCATATTACTAAAACGTTCTTCATACATTAACATGTAAAGCTAAAAAAAAAGAATGATTCTTTTACGAGCAAAGGTTTGCCGAGATATTGGACATCAAATTTGCAGCAAATTTTCTAAGAAGACGGGAGTAGTACACAAGTTGCATTACGAGTCTGAAATTGTCAGCAAATACCCCTTATTATGCATACTTCAAGTCCCCTTTCTAAACAAATTAAGGTGGTAGAGGACTTTTTGGGATACCCTGCTAGATCCTTTGATTCCTTTACGAACAAAATTTACAGAAATGTTGGAGATCCAATTTGTAGCAAATTTTCTAAGAAGTTGGGAGTAGTACACAAGTTGCATTGCGAGTCTGAAATTGCCAGTAAATACTACGTATTATGCACACTTCAAGTCCCCTTTCTAAACAAATTAAGGTGATAGAGGGCTTTTTTGGATACCCTGCTAGATCCTTTGATTCCTTCGCGAGCATAATTTACAGGGTTGTTGGAGATCAAATTTGCAGCAATGTTTCTGAGAAGTTGGGAGTAGTACACAAGTTGCATTAGGAGTCTCAAATTGTCAGCAAATACACCGTATTATGCACACTTCAAGTGTCCTTTCTAAATAAATTACGGTGATAGAGGATTTCTGGGGTATTTTGATAAATCCTTTGATTCCTTATTAAAATGAAACGAAATTTAACGAAATATTGGAGATCAAATTTACAGAAAAATTTCTAAGAAGTTGGAAGTAGTACACAAGTTTCATTACGAGTTTGAAATTGTCAACAAACACCCCGTATTATACCCACTTTAATTATCCTTTCAAACCAAATTAAGTAATTGAAACTATTAAGTATCGTGATCATTGGAGCATAATTAAACCCTTTTATGCATAAAGACCAGCAGACGGACATCAGTTTAAAAATAGTCAAAACGTACTCAGAAGGTCTTGAAATATATATATGCATCAAATATCTCGGATTCGAAAAATTTTGCAAAACAATATTTCATATATTACATAGTATGAACAGGTAAAAAGGAGAGGCAGCGAAAAATAAATGTCAGTATCCGCTAGCTGTTGCAACGCAGCTAGCATAATTATAAAATTGTTGATTCGCAATCACTAATGCCTAACTTAAGTAAATCTAGTAAAATCTGACAGTTGAATTTTTAGCGACATAGTAATATACCTATCCTTTGTACTATGTATACTCCGAATTGAAAAAAAATGCATTCCATTGGAACAGTGAGAAACACAAAATCAATTCAAAGATAAAAATAAAAATGCATATATCGAGAGTCTTCATATTTTCAGTCTGTTCCGAAGTTTATAAACTTTTTAACTAGTAGGAGTGTAAATGACGTGATTGATGATATATTTAAGAGTTATTCAGAAATAATTCTGTCAACATTTTAGATAAATGGTTGAGTAATCAATAAAGTTCTATTTCAAAATCTGAAACGTTCTATTTGAAACTCTTTTACTGTATGTTTACTGTAAGGTTTTGCTAAATGGCTGTCGATTTGACATCCCCAGTGTGTGATTTATAGTTCTTACTCACATTACTTCATGGAATGAAATATATTCCACATTAATTTTGACTCAGAAACTTATTGCATTCATACATAACATTTTTATGAATTTATTCCTGGATCAGTATTCGATTGGTATCGGTTTTTAGTATAAATTTACATATTACTAATATTTAAGCCTGTCAAAGACGGGGAAATTAATATTCTTCAAAATTAATTTGTAACATTTTTTTAATAAGTTTTATTTTATTTGATTATGTCGTCGTAAATAATTGTCTTAATTGAAAATTGGCACATTTTAATTCTATACTGTGGTCGATGCTATAAATATGCAAAGTTTAAGTCTTCTAGGTCACCAGTGGCTTTAGATGGATCGGGAAAATTTTTTCGACCACCTTGTTTGTCCTCTCACTATATGATACTATAATTCTCCCATTTTCTCCGCCTCTAGGAAGAGAATAAAAATTCTGACTGCGTTAGGTTTTATGCGAAATTTGACTCTAAAAGTGTGGAAATATTGAGACTTCTAGGTTACTGAGGGGCTTCAAGGAAGTCTAGATATATTCTTCGAAAATCCCGCAATTTTACCGTACCCTCAGGAAATCGAAAATCTCCCATTTTTACCATACACTGAAGAAGAGAGGGAGGGAAACGAAAATCCCGTTTCGTTAAGTTCGGCCTCTCAAACTGCTGCTTATACCTTAGGGTAAGTGGTCTGGGTTTTCGACACTAAGTATACAAGGATTTAATATTCTAGGTCATCCGGTAACTTATGGTGTATGTGGAAAAACAAAAAATGTGTTTGGCAAGTATTATATAGATACAATCCTATTTGTATTTGTATATGCAATTTAAAAATAAATAATATTATTGTATTTATATCATATGCCTTACAACATAACAAAGGTATTCATCAACACATTTCGTTTTTCCCCGATTTTGAGTTTTCAGCAAGTTTTTAAAAATATTTAATTAAATTCCGCTCTTTGAAGAAACACCACACTGTACAATACTTCCCGTTCTATTTGTCGCGCATATATTGAAATTTCTGTACTATAGGGTTGATTGGGGTAAATCGTGGACAGAATTATGCAGGCATTTATAAACTTTGACAATTTTATATTCGTCCCTGTAACAGTTAATTACCAGTCTAAATAATTCTCATTTATAGAAAATGATGAGTTAAATAGCAAATCTGCAATAGTAATAAATGTGTGCCCACTATGTACATTGGAAGTGAAGACATTTTCCGACACGTCAGGTAAAATTACGAAGGGTTGATTGGGGTAAATCGTGGACAGAATTATGCAGGCATTTATAAACTTTGACAATTTTATATCCGTCCCTGTTACAGTTAATTACCAGTCTAAATAATTCTCATTTATAGAAAATGATGAGTTAAATAGCAAATCTGCAATATTAATAAATGTGTGCCCACTATGTACATTGGACGTGGATACATTTTCCGACACGTCAAGTAAAATTACGGACGGGCCTTGGTTATTCACTGAATTTGCCTCCCCAATTCTACTGTGATGAATGCAGCAGTAGCATGTCCGAAATTTGATAGCACATAGTTGCAGATCTTACAAATATGTCCACATAGGATTTTACGAGATAAACATTTACCCAGGACTTCCCTCCGCAAATGATTGAATGTGTCTACTCACCACACTGCGTACGTACGGTCCTTAGTGGGAATAGTACGTATGCAGAAATCTCCAGTTGCGCCCTGAATTAAAACAGAGTTCATATGGATCTGAAAGCCAGAAAGTTAATTATTTCACCAGAGCGTTAGACCGCCAGATTCTCTAGACCAGAATGGAAGCGTGAATATCCTTGGGTAAAATATGAGAATGGTTTATTGCTAAACAATAATGACTAACTTATCCAAGCTTTTCTTTATCAGAAAAAATATATAAAGGAAATGTTTGAATGATCATTTAACTGGAAGTCTTACTTTGACTCCAAAAGACTCAGCATTTTGAATTTAGAAAGGAATGGAAAACGGCATTTACTGGTTATCGAAGAGCATGTGGAACAGCTAGAAAAATGCAATCTTTAATATTAAAAATATGGAGAATTACAGCCTCAGAAATTTTAGAGAACTTGGAAGATATTGTAATAAATACTATAAAACTTATTGATTGGATGGAAGACATGTAAGTTCTGAATGTGATCTTATTAACTGAATTAAACCTTCAAAGTCCGTTTCAGTGGTGCATTGGCCGAATTCATGCTAATGGACTTCTTCTGTTCCAATCATTACCATTTTTTACAGCTTTGCATCAAGACCTTCTTCATTTAGTAGACATATTGATAAATCTTTAAAACTTTGAAAAACTTTATCTTTTGTTCCTGCTCAGAAAATTCTTTATCTATAATTTCACACAGATATTTGGACTGTAAATTCTTATTAACATTGTTTGCGGTAAATATTACGCATGTATATCCAGACAGGGGGATAGATATACATGCATATTTACCACACGGTAAAACTATTCAAAGAACGATTTTAATTGGTAGAATCCGCTGCTTACATGGCTATTTGCACGATAAAAGAGGCACAGTATATCTCCAGCACATGTCTCCTATATATTTGTAATGCCTTCTATCCTAATATCGTAAATATTTGTTCTACAACTTTATCTTCGGCCTCTTCAAAGCTCTCTGAGCTCTCTAACAATGAGAGTTTTTATGACATGATAGTTCTGCCCATATATATGACACCTATACAATAACTCCAAGACTAGTTTAAAGATGCATCCTAAAAGAGTGCACTTCCTGGTACCGATCATAAGATGGAGATAATGTTGGTTTTATTTGCTGAAATAAATGCCTAAAAACTGATCCGGTAATATATAATACGGAGCCGATAATATATATTACCGTACAAAAAGATTCAAGAAATATTTAAATGTAGAGAAACACCAGAATCAGAACTAATATAAAAAATTTTAGCATTATAATGCCATCTGTGCTATTACTATGGCATAGCATACCTTACCGTAGTCGAGATGAAATGTTTATTGACTACAGAACTGCAGTTTACTTTATGTTTTACATTTAGAACTTCGTGCAAGTCCTCAAAGTCACCAATATTTTTGTGGATTAAATGCTTGAAAAATGTAGACGCTATATATTTCTCTTCAGCGGTGCTGACCCTTCGTCTTACAATTAATTTAACACTGAAATTTGTAAGTAACTCATATTCGAACAACCGTAACAGCCCAGATTTTCTCTTTGTCAGACATAGCTCTATTCATTGAGCTGTTGTCATTGTCTCAACTCCATGTAGTCGAGAAGAATTCACAGAATATCCGGACAGCCAATTCTTCTAAATATGGAAACATTTGAACCACTGCCGCTGTCACGGACAAAAACCTGTTTTACGCAAATTCATGCAAATTTTGCTTATGCCGGGTTTACATTATTTACTTTGGTTGATCACTTTGGATGAATAACTGCGAGTGAAGCCGCTGGATGAAACGATTTCCATTTACACGTGCTCAGTCAACGTAAATCAGCTGCTCATTTATTCCAATATGGCGGGAACTGAAGTAGTACGAATTATGTGTGTGAATTATGTGCAATTTTGCGATTCCAAGTTCGCAGTTAAATTCGCCTTTGTTCAGTTAGCACGTGCTCCCGCATTATAAACTGTTATTTAGTGTGTTAAGAATCGCCGAAGTATTTTGCACAATGTATACCGGATCACATGAAAAAGCATATTTCTTTAATGAGAGGTAAGTGTTAACCTATATCAATTATGTACGGAATGGAATTATATTTGTTTGTCGTCCGATACAATGTACAGTACGTAGTAAACTAAATGTGTATTTAATAACATAAACTTTCTGAGTATGTTTCCTTGTTCTTGAATATGAATAATTTTATAAATTTTTACGCAATATTAAGTGTTTTATTCACAATATCGAAAAAAATCAATATATAAAATTTATCTTATGCTCTATTTCCAAATTCTAAATGAAATTACTGTTTATCTAAATGTTTGTTGATTTTATCATTTGATGCTGAATGCATGCATATTTTGCAAATTATATGTATGCATTCAACTGTGTGCTTTAAAAATTCATATTACATGCTAAAAAATTATTTTCTGTGTAACCATATTTGAAGTATAAATTTTATGACACAATAATATTTTAAAATGTGAAAAGATTCATTATTGAATTGCTACTTTATGACGCATAAATAAGAACCGGTTTTATTATAAAATATTTTATTTCATATACTCGTATATATATTTTTGTTCTAAAAATTTGGTTTTGCTTGCTTGTGTAGAGTAAAAATGCACAACTAAAAATACCAAAAGTGATAGTTAAAAATTAATCTCATATTTTTTAGACCTCATGATAGGGATTTTGTAGAACGAACTATTTCCATTAAAATAATATCAGCTCTAATGTAATGTGCAAATTAAATAATAATAATTTTTTTTCCACTGTAAAAACAAATATTAAAATATAAATGAATGATAAAAATGAAAATCCATAACATCACAAACAGTCGCATTTTAATTCTTTGTTTTAATTTATTTTTTTTATGCTTATCAACATTGTTTAAATAGATAAATAAGTGTATCCGTACTGAATTCTAACTTTCACTGAAAATGAACATAAGTTGAAAAAGCGTTTACATGTTTCAATTTTAAAGATTCATCCAAAGTGAATCCTCCAAAATGAACGAAAGTTGGCCGTGTCCAACTACTTTCACAACCATATCTTTCAACGATCACTTTCAGTGAATATAACGTTTACACCGTAATGTAACGTTTTTATTGATTTCACTTTCAGTGATTCAACCAAAGTGATCATTCAAAGTGAACAATATAAACTCGCCATTAAGTGGCGTGATATAAATACTCAGCGCAATCTCATAAAGCAGTCAGATTTCGTCTGTCGAAAGTGCTGGTTGAGCTTAGAACCAGTGGTTGAATTAGTCAGTATGTTATGTTGGGAGAGTAAATGGTCAAAATTGGCTATTTGCTTTGTACTATTACATATATATATATATATATATATATATATATATATATATATATATATATATGTCCAAAAAGGAAAAACAAGATTTGAAAGCAAAGTACCAAACTATGGCCGGGGGGGGGTGACACCCTCACCACAGTCAAAGCAAGCTTTATGCCGCTACAATACTTTCAGAGGCCGGTACATTGCTATAAAAAGAATACATGTGTATCAATATAAAAGTGGAAAACTAGACTAAAAAGATATCTACTCAGACAGAAATACATAAAGATTAAACATCTATTCTAGTCGAGATGTAAAAACATCCATCAATGATGTTATTACACATCACTACCAAATAAACCAACGTTTAAAGGTTGAACCATTTCACCATCTTACTAAATCCATAACACCAATGCAATATAACATTTTACATCAATACAAAGTAACTGAAACCATTTCGAACGTTTCTACTCTGTATTAGCAGATTTCACTCACCAAACAAGACATCTAGTGTTGTGAACCTCCTGCGCCAGAGACCGGTAATAATGACATTGACATCATTCAGTTGAATCTACATTCTACACTTCATCTGAACTGTTATTTAAGTACAGTCGGTAGCTATCGTTTACAGTTATGTTGTAAAAATTGCTAATGGTATTACTCAGAAACTTTTTAGGAAAACCTTGTTTAATTGTGCTATTCAGGGAACGTAAGTGGCTTGCAAAACGATCACTGGCATTGCTGTTTAATCATCTGCTGCGAATCAGTTGGCACAGTATACTGTTTCTGAACACATTTTTTGCAAACAGGAATTCCAAAGTTTAATGTAATTGATTTCAGATTGAAAGTCACTTCGATTATTGTATAAACGATATCCTGTAGTGGTATTAGGTCAACCGACAGGTGTTTGCATGCACAGTTTTTATTACTATCGGATTAATTTGCGGGATGCGTCGATTTTTTGTCTTAGAGTATATATATATATATATATATATATATATATGTCCTGTTATGCTAAAGTAACTATTGGAAATGCCACAATTAATACACACACTAATGTGGCACACAATTAGCTACCATAAGCCTTCGGGCTGGTCGTATGGTCTGGGTCTTCAACACACTAATGTGGAGTTAGCCTGTGTTCCAGAAATTTTTCCAGTGCCTTTGTGCTTCCTGTTCATGTATGTAGCATAAGTGGTAGCTACGCTACTGTCTTTCAGACTGATGTCTTTGCCATTCTAATGTGTTGCAGAATTTGCTCTGACAGAAATTACAGGAGCAACCAAATCTTTACCTGCTCTGATAGTCAGGCTGCTCTTATGGCTTTACGGAAGTCTACTATGACGTCATCCCTTGTCTGGGAGTGCTATATTGTAAGATTGCTAGCAACAATCAAGTCATACTTTACTGGGTGCCTGGACATTCAGGCATTCCAGATAATTAAATGGCTGATGAGTTGGCTAGAAAAGGTGTAGAAACACTTTTTGTAGATCCCGAGCCAGCTTTGGGTGTTCCTACCGAACTGACTAGAAGAATTGTCTATGACAACTACAGAAAGCTTCAGTGCGAGAACTGGCGTAATACTAAGGAACAAAGGCAAGCGAAAGAACTAAACTGTAAGTTTCCTAGTATGCGTCAAAAGGAATTATTCAAGCTCAGTAGAACTGGCATCAGAAGGGCTGTTGGATTTTTCACTGGGCAGAATACACCTAAATATTATGGGTGTCATTAAGGATTCGCTATGTAGAGGTTGAAACTGTAGCAAAGAAACCGCCGCACACGTACACTGTGAATGTGAGGTGTTCACCGCCCATAGGTTCGAACACTTGGATCGACATGTGATCGAGCCCTGAGAGTTGCAAGACATTCCTGTCAAGTGCCTGTTCATTTTTGTTTCGGCTACTGGTCTCTTTTCTTAGGGACTTTTTCATTTAAGGGGATAGTACAATAGACTCCTGGTCGATGTGTTGAGCTCTCTTGGAGCCACCCATCTTCATGTCATTCATTTATTCATGTAGCATAAGTATCGTCGTTGCTCTATCTTCTGTTGTGGATATTGTTGTTCCGACGCTGCGTAACTATGATGTAGTAATTTGCTTTTTGTCCTTGATTGTGCTTACAGCATAAGTGCCGTCATTGATACGTCTACTTTTGAAGATCCTGCTGTGTTCGACACTACATGCCTAATAACATCGTGGTGGTGTTCTTTCATTCGACACACTGGACCATCTCACTTATAAGACTGTGGATGTTGTGGTATTATCCCTTTGACACACTTTAGTGTACGTCCTGTTTGTCGTAACAAATGCAAGTTAAAAATCGCTGGTATAAATTTTTCCTCGCTTTCTTTCTTCTACTCAGACCATCCGAACAACCCGAAGGTATACGTTTGGACGGGAAGCACAGTGTCACGTAACTCTAACTGGAATCCAATTGGGTACACCCACGGGAACCTTTGACCCACCACCTCTCGGAACGATTTTCGAACCTATATATTTATCGTTCCCATACTTCACATAGACACGGGGATTGTTTAAGACTGCGTCGAAGATTGAACTCTGATCCTCCTCATGTGATCCTCTTGCATGACTACTGGGCTATCTCGGCCTCTTCTGGCAGACGTCGTAGGGATTTCGCAAAATAGATATTCAGCAATTTTGAGATATCACGCATCGTATTATCTGAGTGAAGTGTTAAGCTGATTGGACGCCATAAGATATTATGTCCCAACTTTGATTACAACGACTAATATTTTACAGTTGACTCCTGATCGATAGTTGAGCCACTGGAAGGATGTTATTTTCACCAGCCCAAAGCCTCTGAGATTATTATTAAAACATTATTACAATTTTTGGAAGTAATTTAAATACTCATATTTATACTTTATTTAACACATTATATAATTCATACTGTATAACCTAACACAACTTCAAATATGCTACTGAAGATGCGGGTATGCAATGAAAAATTTTAACCAACGTATTCCATTAAATACTTAAAATATTAAAGAATAAAATATGCTTAGAGGAAAGGTGAAAAAATGCCAGAAAGAAAAATCAACAACGGATATTAACTATATAATATGAACATTATAATATTAACTTTATAATATCGAGACAATACAATATTAACGTAACGTTATAATACAAACATAAAGCTGAAATAGAATTTACGACAAATAATATATACGTATTAATAAGTCTTAAAGCAGATAAAATCTCTTTGCGATACATTTTTGTTAGTTATTTTGAAGAATAAGAAATAATAAAATAGAGTGCAAAAAGAAAAGAAAATAGCGTTTATTTACACAGTATAAAACAATAGGTGCATTTATTTTATATTTATTTCGTTAGCCAGTAAATTTTGCAAACTTAAATTCTCTTTTCCTGGCTTACCTTAATGCTGAATATTTAATAAAATAAGCAAACTACAAACGATAAATTTTCATGTGCACGCGAAGAAATGTGAAATATTATTTGTTTTAGGAAGTTCTTGGGTTTTTCACGACTATTAAAATATTTTTATTTTCAGGAATAGCTTTTATGATCTGAAACACGGATTGAAGGTAAAGCTTTAAAGGCTTGAAAAGAAAGCCATTTCATACAGAATATTACAAATACTAAAATTTGAATACTATGTTTCACTTTGAAAGGTATGATAAAGTTGAATTGTAAGTTTTAAATATTTATAAAATATTGTTTTCCTGATTAGATATAAATTCTCACTTTTTTGTGAGCTTCCTGTGTTATCTAAAAAGTAAAATCTAAAAGTACAGAATAAAGTTAGTAACGGTATCACGACAAAAATCATCCTCTACCGTTAGAATACAAAAATGGGCCAACAGCGTCCCCAAAGGTAAATAAGGGTCTGTCAACTTATATTTTGTTAATTTTTTGTTAGCACTTATTTTTTGTACCCTGAAGGAAGAGGCTTTTTTGTTCTTCGAAACTAATTGATCCATTTACTAATTTGTTTTATGCAGTATTCTAACAAACATTTTATTTTTAATACATTTTGCGATAGTTTGACTGATTTAATTTAAATTATGAGTTATATTTCATTACGGTTAAGGTAGGAAGGTTTTTTTTCGGTTTGCAGTGATAAAATACTTATAGCCGTAACTTTGTCCTCTCTATTAACAACTAGTTTGCCCTTTCTTTGAGTAGAAAGAGATGGCTTTTAGTTGTAGTAACTTAAAATACACATTTAAAAAACAACAACAAAGACCGTAAGGAGAAGTAAACTACTGGAGAGATACAGGAATCATGTCATTAAGTATGCTTTACGAAAATATATATCTGTAGTGCCTATTTGTGACTAATAAAGAACATACCCTAAACAAGTTAGGTGTCTAGATTGAGAGACTCTGGAGATACATTGACAAGGCGCTGTTTAAACACTTAGAAGTGGGCTGCAAAAATTAAGATCCTTAGTGTTTATAGTCTTTGAACAATGCCAATATAATATTTCTGGTTCCAAAAGCAAGCTACTGCGAATAAAAATAAATATTGTTTTTAACACTGCCTTAGAGGTGGGTCAATAAAAAATATCATTAGCGTTTACCTATGAGCCATAAGGAACATATCAGAGAATTTTCAATTTCTTTGAGCTAGAGAGATTCGATGATCATGTCGATTGTCATTACAATCCTACTCCTTATCATCCAGGGGGATAGAAATCTTAATTCTTACATACTGTTTACCTATGACTCAAGACATGATGACCATCCTCCTTGTTCTTACCTTGAAAGTTTTTGTATGGTATTGAATTTATATCTCTCATTTACTACACCCTACTCCTTCCCCCCTTAAATGATGGGCTATAGAAATATTCTTTCTATGTCTTTTCTGTTACCCATGAGGGACATTTTTAGGATCATAGAATGGGGAGTTGCGGAGATACAATTATTACGTCCCGGTTCATTTCACCAGCTTTTAACCCCTTTAAGGGAGAGTTAATGAGCTATCATAACTTAATGGACCCCCTAAGACCCTCAATGAATTTCTCTGCAAAAGTTCAGGGTCTTAGATTTCGTAGTTGGGTATATCGGTGATGAGTCAGCGAACATGTTGATCGGTTATAAGTCAGCAAAACGAGTTGATCGGTTATAAGTCAGCAAAACGAGTTGATCGGTTATGAGTCAGCGAACAAGCTGATCGGTTATGAGTCAACTAAAAAATTGATCAGTTATGAGTCAGCGAACAAGTTGATCGGTTATGAGTCAGCGAACAAGTTGATCGGTTATGAGTCAGCGAACAAGTTGATCGGTTATGAGTCAGCGAACAAGTTGATCTGTTATGAGTCAGCAACAAGTTTTTGTCAAATCGTTATTTATATATAAAAGACAAAGTATGCGTCTTACGCCAGTTAAACTATACAGGCTTTCCAGGAAGGTTTTTAAGTACACCAATATATGAGTGTACACGTCATAGGTATATAAATGTACACCGGCATAGGTATATAAATGTTCACGGATATAGATATATAAATATACAAGGTTATTACGTATATGTGTGTACAAAGTATATGAGTGTACAAAGTATATGAGTGTACAAGATAATCCATCAGTAGTTACGTGACCGTACTCGAATAAATAACAGTGACTGTAACGCTCCTCGTGAATGATTGAGAAAGTTAGGATTATGAACTTTGTAACAAAGCAGGGTAGATATAAGAACCCAATTATAGCTGTAGCGTATTATAGAATTAGTTAAAATAGACGCAGTAAACGAAGAAAAGGCAAATACTGCAAAATTACCAATGTAAATATATAAATTCCTGTCATACATCATGTATTTCCTAGACTATAGAACAGGAATACTTACAGTTCTCGTCAAAGTACAAGATGATATTCTTTCTCGAATTCAAATGTGCATTTTTGCTGACAGAAGGCACATTGAACACGATGTGCATTAGATTCATGTGAATTAAGTGCTATTTATTTTAGCAATTTTTTAATATTTCAGCAATTCGCCAATTACCCTATTGTGTTAAATAAAAGTCCCCCATAACAGTTTCATTGATGATTCTTACTCACTAGACAATGCTTTACAGCTTTATAATTGGCATTTTTCGTCCACTACTCTTTCTTTAAGAGTTCGTTACCCTAACATTTTAAATTCTCCTCTGGGGACGATCATTTTCATTTTGACATAGTCACTTTACTATAGATCAGACATTACAACTTTACTTTATATAGACTTACAAGTGTATTTTCTTTGGGTATGTTACGTGGGCTTTTTCTTACAAAGTTATTTAAGGTGCTTAAGGACTTGATTAGGAATCTTGTATGTACTGTGTATAAAAATAAAAGCAATAAAAGGCAAAAAATAATGATAACATTATCTACCAGAAATAAAATATAAAGTATAGTTATGTAAATTTTTTTATGCAGCGCAATAGATCTGCATATCAATTTATATGCATGCAATCCAGTAAGCGCTTTGTGTACCTTACAGAAAGTTAACAAATGCAAAGAAGACAATTTATATGCATTCAAAGAAACTTAAAAATAAATTATTTTGAAAAAGTTCTAGGGTTCCATATGGTTATTAAAAAATCTTCATAGTCTTTACTTAGAGAGTTTAAAAATAAACGCATTTCATAAAAGATAGCAAAAAAAAAACGGATTAAAAATAATGACGTGTTTACTGAGGTTTTTACAACTAATATGATTTGAATGGTTTTTACAACTAATATAATTTGAATGGTGTGTTGTCATCTATGAAGTTAGAAGGGAGATAAAACTCCTGTGGATGAGAAAATTAAAAATGTCATAGTGCTTTAAGAAGGTATCGCTAGTATTAGTAAACTCCCATTTGTTTTTCTTTGACACAACAGAAAGGTGAAATGTTTAGTAAATGTATTTTTGATTATTTTAAATTAAAGTTCCCTAATTCTGAATGGAAGTAAAAAAAAACTTAAGTTGTGGAACAGGATACGTAATATATGGAGACAAAAATAAATTTGAATATATAGAAATAACCGTTATTGTTTAAGTTCGAATTTGCATTGCACTGATAAGATTTTTCTGCAAAATTAACAGTTTAAGTAAATGTTATTTAATTTAATACGGAAAATATATAAATATATACAATGCAGTGGGACTTTTCTTATCCTAGCACCACCTGAACAATTTTCTCAAGCGATTTTGGCATTTTTCCAATATTGAGGTTCAACTTCTTCCCTTTACATTCACGTTTTCAACATTCACATATCTTGAGTTGCATGTTGTTTTCTTGCTGTTTTTCATATAGTATTGTCAGGACTCAGCATGGCAAAATTTCTTTACGTATAAAGAAAATAGTCTTCTTGAGCTCTTTTTGTTAATAAAGTAAAATTCAGAAAACTCAATCGTTTACTTTCATGAAATACTATGATTTCTTAGCGAAAACAGCTTTTAAGAAACTATTTCTTAAAGACGCAAAATAAACATTATATTTATAGATGGCTCTTTACAATATCTATCTGGGGCGAAACGATTTACCATCTGGAGATCAGAATCATAAAATGGGGTTTGAATTCCGGGTACGGCTGTCGAAGTCAGTGGATGAATTCACGACGATTATTGTTCATGATCTACTTGAAATTTTAGGTTCCGGTCATTGTGGTCTTAGAGTGCATTAAAAGAACAGTAGAGCAAGCATGGTTCTTTAATATAAAGTTTGGCCCTCATCTCGGCAACGAATCAAAAAGATGTCAGCTTGGCGTCATAAGAGTTAGATTTCGTCATTCGTGATGTCACGATCCAGCGTAAACTTTGAGAGGAGTTGCCAAAACAGAAAGTTTTCTCTTTATTACAGTTAAAAATTGTTTGGTTATTTTAAAGTGGCAAAATCCAGACGTAAGCAACTTGCGCAGAGATTTTAAATTGTACTGTGCACACAGGATCTAGTGAAGTCCAAGGAAGTTTAGTGATGTCGGTGGGGTAAGATGGCAGTTACAGTTAACAAATTTGGCTCCTCTTGAGAGAGCGATATTAATCCCCATGACGCGATAATAATACCCATCACATCTTATGTGTAGAGCCGGGTAAAATAGTGAAGTCTAACATGCCCGAGACGAGCATCCTCCGCAGTACAGCGCTACCACAATCCAAAGCAAAAAAAAATCTGATGTGGGCAACACATGACTTTCCTTATATAATGTAATGAATTTACTACTTTTACAGTAAAAAAATAGGTTTTTCTTATAGTAGATATGAATATTCTTTCCAAGACATTGAATTTTCGGCAATTAGTCGTCATTTTCATTGATTTAGAGTCATTTTTATCCATTTGGCAAGATTTTCGTTAATTTGGCAACATTTCAAAAAGTCGCCAAGTTGGCGACATTCCGCCAAATTCGTCGCCAAAATCTCGCCAAGCGTTATGCACTAAGAAATAAGTTATTCTTACAGGCGATAAATGACTATTGGCGTCCAAATACAAAAGTGTTACTCAGAGTATCTTTTTTCATGAATGGAACGAGCTAGATCCACGAGAATGATGTCACCCAATTTATCGCATGGTATTACATATGAAAAGTGAACATGTTTATCAATAGGAATTTTATTTTTATTTTATATGACTTTTTGATTTTTTTTTTTTTAAATGTATAATATCTCAAAAATGGCTCGTGTTAGCGTTCTAAAATTTATGTCATTCGTTTTCTAATGAAAAATTACATAAGAAATGTCTATTTGCGTAACTTTATTAGTGGTTTTGATTTTTTGACGATATTTTCAAAATTTCATTCGAAACTTTAGGGGGGTTCTAAACATTCGATTGCATATAAAAACATTAGGCTTCCAGTGTTTACGGATTGTGATTTTTGTACTAAATTTGGTTCAAATCGGTCCATTCGTTCGTCAGTCATCGTCTCCACAGACCCACTGACACACACATACACACACACACACACACACACACACACACTCACACACACACATACTTTCACACTCACACACACACATACTTTCACACACACACACACACACACACACACACAGACATCACTTCAAAAATGTGTGATTCGTGATCAGGGATGCTTGAAACGTGCTCTCCCGTCGAAAACTCGAATTCGAATTTTCGTCCCCGTCACAATACTTTCCTTATACATTATGTATATAAGGAAAGTAAAAAAATCAGACAACTGCAATTATTGACGAAATACATTTTTTTGGCGAATCCAGAGGGGTCTTATTCCGGATACGATTATATTAATTTGCTTTTTTACTTCGCTCTACGTATACGAGGTCAGTGGAAGAGAAAACATACCCATTTTGTTATCGGTCTCTCTGTAGAAACCGAACATGTTAACTGCGACTGTAAGTCTACTCCACCAACGTCACTAAATTTCCTTGGATATCATTGGGGAAGGTATACATAGAACAATTCAATATAATATCTGCGAAAGCTGCTGGATATTGCCACTTCAAGATTAACAAACCATTTTTTAATCGTATTAATGATCAAACTTACTGTGGTCTAGGTGTGCCTAGCTGTGGTTTGGAAACTCTTCTCAAATTCCTTCCTAGACAGTTGACAGTGACGTAACGAATGACGAAATTCTACTGCATTCACATCAAGTTGATTACTTTTTTATTCGTTGCCGGGATAACAACCCAACCTTATACTAAAGAACTGTGAACGAATCTACATAAATCTACTGATGGTCGAAATAATTTGTGACGAGTTCCTATCTTACAAAGCTTCAACTTCCGGTGTGTACCAATATTTGTAATTTTGACTCACTTGAGCATCCATGGAATGGTTTCGTTCCTTTACGTTCGTCAACTTGGAATAGAGGATACTTCAATAGCGGGAGAAAATATGCGATGTGTTACAATTTTGTGAATAGATATCGGGACCAGCGAATTGGGTCCTACCAGTTAGCGATTCCCCATTACTTCTTCGAGCAACCTGAACTCAATCTTCTAAATAATATGAATTCAGTTAAACAGAATTACTCTGACCCCATAGAAGTTAAGAAATGTTGACACATTTCATGTTTGCTTAATGACATTGCAAGTATCAGTTATTCTACGATGACAACAGCAGAAAACCGATCCATAGATACGATATTAAGCTAGAAACTGCTCCATGGATGCGATATTAAGCAAGAAATTGCTCCATAGATGCGATAATAAGCAAGAAACCGCATCATGTAGGCTATTGTTTTCAATGGGCGAACAATTCTAACACTTAGAGTGCCCCCTACAGATGAATTTTGAGAGTATATCGTATGTATTTCTTATTGATTAAAATCAAAAGGTACCTATAATCATATTCCCAGTTATTATAGATAGATATCGTGTGGAAAATGGCAATGAGAACTTAAACATTTCAATATTCGTTCAGAATTAAATAGAGAAAAAAGGAGTATGAAAAGAAAAATTGAGTACTGAGTATAAAAATATTTCTGGAAAAACGTATTATGTGAGGAATGAGGTGTCTAAAACTTTGAAGTCCAAAAGTTAAAGGAATAACATCCAGGATATAAAGATAACGTTTTTTTCCCAGTGCGAAGTCTTTGTACATAAATATTTCACATTCCTCTACGGGGACCAGTAAATTTGGATAAAAAATTCATCTTTGTGTTTTTTCTCCCATTCGGAATGTATATTTTGTAGAACAAAAAAAGAACATTCAAATTATAATACTTCATATAAGTGCAAATAATTTGTATAAAATTGAAAATTGTGTGTGTTTATTTCATAATTATGGGATAAGGGCTGCAATGAAATGTCTTTGTGTGTAGCCTTGATATAGACTCACTTAAAATTTAGTGCACGTTTCGAGTTTATAGGACTAGGGGTTGTCGAGATTTTAATAAAAAATAAACCTTCTATAGAGATAACATTATGCAGACGAAAATGTCCCCTATAAAACGAGGAATTTTATTTGAAGAAAATTATATCATGTTGCTCAACAACAAATTTTAATTAAGTGACAGACGATTATTAGTTTTACCGATTTTAATAAAAAATATATATATAAAAATAAACTTCATAAATGACCGGTGTTACATTTTTGACTGGATTATATCAATTACGGCCTTCGGCTTAATATATTAGGGGAATAATCGATATTTTCAATTTATGAAGTCATCTATTTTATTTTGACAAATATTTTTCAAACTCATATATTCTGTTTAACCAATTCTTGAAACATAATGAAAGTACACTGGTGCACTAGTACTGATGCAGTTTTACACCTTTCAGTTTGGCATATATTGGACTTATTTTACGTTTTTTGAAAATTTCTCTGCAAACAGGATCATGATTCGTCAGATCTGCCTGTGAAGATCATTTTGTATGATGAGAACAAAGATCGTATATTTATTTTTAGGAGAATTAAATTAAATGCATTTAATAGAATGTTTTGAATACAAAATCTTGCACATAATTGTAGATTTTATGTTTCTTTTTATTATTATGTTCCGTACGAGGAATAGGTATACTGCTAGCATGAAATATGCATTGTTTAGGAAGGTTTTATATGCATATTAAATTATTTATATATCCGGGAACAGCTAGATTCTTTATGATCTGGAAACAGGAAGACTGTATAAAATTAACTGGCTGAATTCGACTTTTTCAACCAGAGCCAATTTTTAAGTGTGATTTAATTTTTTATTTTTTTGAAAATTTTAGAAGAAAAATTTGAAAAATCTGTATCATTGGTCCAAATTTACGCAATAATGGGATGAAACTCTTCATTTTAAAGGGCTTGAAAATGTTTTGATTGATACTAAATTTGACGATTTGACCAATTGAAGATTTTGGTCATTGTCGGCGGGTTTAGAGGCAATTTTTCGTCCTTTTACTAAAAAATCTGTATCATTGGTTCAAATTTACGCAATTATGACATGAAACCCTTCATTTTAAAGGGCTTGAAAATGTTTGGATTGACACTAAATTTGACGATTTGACCAATTGAAGATTTATGTCATTGTCAGCGGGTTTAGAAGTAATTTTTTGTCCTTTTACTGAAACTATTTTTTATAAGCAGTTTAAAGAGCCTGGAACCAAAAAATATCTTTAAAAGGTTATTCACATTTGAAAGCTAGTAGTTTAACGTTTGCCATTTCTTCAAGAACTTATATATTTCCTAAAATTAGAAATTCAATTTATTTCATTTCTTAAAATTTCATATATTTATTTTACATTTGAAATATGTTAATATATATTTTTATTTAATTTCTATTTTGATTCGATGGGTGAGTTTGTATTTATTTGCGATAGTCAGAAAAAACGCCTTTGCTTAATAATTGTATTGAAATAACGTTTTTGCTTAATAAGTGTATTGAAAAAAAACGTTTTTGCTTAATTGTATGGTATTTATTCCATAATCTTTTTCAGTAGGAATCAAACAGCCAAACTTTGGATCTCCAGAAAAAGCTCTTAACTCTTTCAGCTACTAAAGTGAATACATTACTTTCTATATACTAAGCGGATTCTCCATTCTTTCCCTTTAGATTTGAGGTTGAAGCAGCACAACGTCTGATCCATACGTTCCCTTTATCCCTCTTCTCTTTATAATTTTTTTGCAATTAATGAATAAAGGGAGAGATATTGTTATAATGGGGCTACGTACTTGAATCTCTATGGATCTCGATCTTGATGTATCAGGATCTACCTATTTTCAGAAGTGATACAATATCGATTTGTTTGAATATCGCCCGAAATCGTTATAAATCGGGACCAAATATAAAATAAATAAGAAACAATTTCTAACTTTAAAAAAATATAACGCCGAGGTGCACCTATTTGGGCAACTATAACGTACCTGTGTACTAAATTTCATGGCCGTTCGAGGCTTAGATTTCTTGCTACAGACTGGCTCTTCCCCTCAGATACACACAGAGAAACATTGTCATCTTTATGTAAAATTAAACTCAAACTGTCCGAGGTGTCAAGCGATGTTTCTACTAACAAAAGAAGCCCATAAAGCGAAATATTACACATACCTCCCATATGGGGCGCGGTAGCCCATTGGTTAGCGAGCTGGAGTTGCACTCGGTTGGCCCGGGTTCGATTCCAGCCACTGCCAAAAAACTGCCGCCGTGTTCACGCGGAGTACGATCACGTTAAACATGTGGGTCCGTAAGTCCTTCCGAGAGGTTGGTGGTAGGGGAAGGAGGGTACGGTCCCTGTGGATGTCTCCTCCACTGGGTTCCGGTCTAAATTGGGTGGCACTTCCCGGCCGTCCAAGCAGTTGCCTTACACCTTTCTGGTAGGTCGGACGGTCTGGGTCTCAACAATAACAACATACCTCCCATATGGGCCAACGGCCGTACCGTGCTGAAAACACCGGTTCTCGTTAGATCACCGAAGTCAAGCAGCATCGGGCGCGGTTAGTACTTGGTGGGTGACCACCTCGGAACACCGCGTGCTGTTGGCCATCTCGGGTGCGGTATCCCCGTGGGTTGCGCGCTAGATTTGCACGCTACCACAAATGCCGATCACGTTAAACAGTACGATCACGTTAAACATGTGGGTCCGTAAGTCCTTCCGAGAGGTTGGTGGTAGGGGAAGGAGGGTACGGTCCCTGTGGATGCCTCCCCCACTGGGTTCCGGTCTAAATTGGGTGGCACTTCCCGGCCGTCCATACAGTTACCTTACACCTTTCTGGTAGGTCGGACGGTCTGGGTCTCAACAACAACATACCTCCCATATGCCGTGTTCATGCGGAGTACGATCACGTTAAACATGTGGGTCCGAAAGTCCTTCCGAGAGGTTGGTGGTAGGGGAAGGAGGGTACGGTCCCTGTGGATGCCTCCCCCACTGGGTTCCGGTCTAAATTGGGTGGCACTTCCCGACCGTCCAAACAGTTACCTTACACCTTTCTGGTAGGTCGGACGGTCTGGGTTTCAACAACAACAACATACCTCCCATATACCAGAAACACAATTAGCTACCATAAGCTTTCGGGCTGGTCGTGTGGTCTGGGTCTTCAACATACCTCCCATATCGGACGCCAACGGCCGTACCGTGCTGAAAACACCGGTTCCCGTTAGATCACAGAAGTCAGGCAGCATTGGGCGCGGTTAGTACTTGGGTGGGGGACCACCTGGGAACACCGCGTGCTGTTGGCAAATTCTTCAGGCGCGGTAGCCCGGTGGTTTGCGCGCTGGATTTGCACGCTGCCACAACTGCCGCCGTGTTCATGCGGAGTACGATCACGTTAAACATGTGGGTCCGTAACTCCTTCCGAGAGGTTAGTAGTAGGGGAAGGAGGGTTCGGCCCCTGTGGATGCTTCCCCCACTGCGTTCCGGTCTAAATTGGGTGGCACTTCCCGGTCGTCCAAACAGTTACCTTATACCTTTCTGGTAGGTCGGACGGTCTGAGTCTCAACAACAACATACCCCCCATATCGGCCACACACTTAGCAACAGTAAGCCTTCGGGTCTGTCGTGTGGTGTGTGTTTTTAACACTTCAACATACCTCCCAAATGGGCGCGACAGCCCAGTAGTTATCGCGCTGGAATTGCACTCCGTAGGCCCTGGTTCGATTCCAGCCACTGCCAAAACTACCGCTGTGTTCACGCGGAGTACGATCACGTTAAACATGTGGGTCCGTAAGTCCTTCTGACAGGTTGGTGGTAGGGAAAGGGGGGTACGGTCCCTGTGGAAGCCTCCCCACTGGGTTCCGGTCTAAATTGGGTGTCACTTCCCGGCCGTCCAAACAGTTACCTTACACCTTTCTGGTAGGTCGGACGGTCTGGGTTTCAACAACAACAACATACCTCCCATTTGAGTCGAACAGTTTGGGTCCTCAACATACCTCCCATATATATCCGGTCGTCCAAACAGCTGCTCATGTCCTCGGACGAGTCGGGCGGTCTGGGTCTTCAACATACCTCCCATACATTGTTCCAGCACTTGGAGAGATGTATAGTTTCAAAATTTGCTTTGAATACAGCCAATGAAGTTAAATGCTATTCGGCGCTGATGATCTCTAATGGAAATGAAACCAGTGCATTGATGTTGCTTTCTGCAGCTGGAGAACCCATTGTGAAGCTCTTGAAAGGAAGTCTTATTTATTATTAATATGTGCTGGGAATTTATTCTCGGGATGCAGGATACTTAAATGATTTTTTTTTATTATTTAATTTAATGGCATACGATTTTTTTTACTCGGGCAGTCGTGGTTAGATAACCCTGCAACTTCAAATAACATTCGACATTAATACTGTCTAAATTTTAAGCAATCGCACATAGCCACACTTAGACGGCCGGACACCAGTCGAGTGGAGGGACCTGAACCCCCAATATATTTTTAGGCTGAAGAACGCATGAAAAATTCACAAACATGAGAAAATTAAATATGTAAGGATACCCACAATTTGTATGAGCAGCCCTGAATCGTAGTTTTCGAAATCATGGTTATCGTAGTCAGCTATAAGGAAATTAATCTTGGTGAAAAATTTACATTACTCTGCTCGGTTGATTTTCATGCCAAATCACGGAACGCAATTTCCTATAGACAGCTAAAATGACACTTGAGTGTCAAAACTCTAAATACTTTTCATTTCATATCACATGGCCTTCGAATATGTGATCATAATCTTTAAAGAATTAGACATCTTGTAGTTATCAATCATTTTAATTAGTAGATAATTTAAATAATAATTTATTTTAGTATTTTTCTGAAAGTTAATTGAAATAAGAAAATATTTGAATTTATGTATAGAGTGTAGGGAAAATATTATGACGGGGTCGAAAATTCGAATTCGAGTTTTGAACAAAAAAGCACGTTCAAAGCATCCGTTAATTCGAATCGATCGTTTTTCGGGTGATATCTGAGTGTGTGGCAGTGAAGCTTTGGAGACGATATCTGATGAGTGAATGGAACGTTTCGAACAAAATTTGGGACAAAAATTACAATCAGCGAATACTTGAAGCCTATTAATTTTAAACACAATCAAATGTTTGAAACACCCAAATTTTTTAATAGGGTTTTGAAATAATAATCGTAGCTATCGTAGTCAGCCATAAGGAAATTAATCTTGGTGAAATTTTGCTCTACTCCTCTGCTCGGTTGATTTCCATGCCAAATCACGGAGCGCGTTTTCCTATAGACAGCTAAAAGTGACTGACACTTGAGTGTCAAAACTCTAAATACTTTCCATTTTATATCACATGACCTTCGAATATGCGATCATGATCTTTGAAATATTAGACATCTAGTAGTCATCAATTATTTTAATTAGTAGATAATTTAAATAATAATTTATATTATTAATTTTCTGAAAGTTAATTGAAATAAGAAAATATTTGAATTTATGTATTGTATTTATACTTTTCCTATATACATAGTATAGCGTATAGGGAAAATATTGTGACAGGGTCGAAAATTTGAATTTGAGTTTTGAACGAAAAGCACGTTCCAAGCATCCGTGAATTCGAATCCACCGTTTTTCGGGTCATATCTGAATGTGTGTTCGTAAAGCTGTGGAGACGATATCTCATGAGTGAATGGAGCCTTTCGAACAAAATTTGGGACACAAATTACAATCAGTGAATACTGGAAGCCTATTGATTTTAAACGAAATCAAATGTTTGAAACACCCAAATTTTTGAATGGTATTATGAAAAAATAGTTGAAAAATCCAAATTGTCAACAATGTTACATACATATCATTTCTTACGTAATGTTTCATTAGAATACGATTGACACAAACTTTTACGCTAGAATAAACCGTTCTAGAGATATTGCACTTTATCAAATAATTTTTTCGAAGTAGTTGCCAAAAAAAATGGATTAACTAGTGTGAAATATGTTCTATTTTCATATGTAATATTATGCGAACTTTTTAATATCGTTCTTGTTCATCTAGATCGTTCCAATCTCGAGAGAAAATACTTTGTGTACCATTGTTGTCTTTTGACGACTAATCATTCGCCGACAGTCATTTATAGATAACAAATTATTCTCTTTATTTATCTGCAACATCGCCCCAGATTGACGGAAATATTGTTAACTGTGCAAAAATGACGCAAGTTAACAAAAATAACGCCAAATGAATGAATTAATTATTAAAATATTTTAATATATGTACTATATTGCCTATTGCGGTTGCTATTAATATTGATAATTGCCAATTTAGAGTTTCTCGAAATGTTAGCCAATTGGGCACTTTGAAATAGTTTTACCTGTCAGCGTTTTCGTAAAAGTGCCAACTGTAAAATTCATTAAAAACATTGTGAAATAGATTTTATACATAATTTTTTCCCTGTGAAAGAAGTAAATACATTGTATTATGTAGGGAATGTCATGTGTTGCCCACACCAGATTTTCTTAGAAAGAGTATTCTTACATAATGGAGGAAGATGCCCGTTTGTGTGTGTGCGATCTGTACCTTGGCTGCAATGAATTTTGGTATACAGGTACTTCAGGATCTGGGAAGGTGCACCTCGGCGTTATATTTTATAAATTCGAATTCGTTTTTTAGTTATTTTATGTTTTAATCCGATTTTCACGTATCTCGTTTCTATAACCACTAAAAATATTACTGCAAATTTTCAATCTTGACACGATGAAAGAGGTGGAAATATTTTCTGTCAAACAAATTGTGAACGGAATTAATTGAAGAGTCTTCGTGAATTTTAAAATAATACATGCATATCATAATTTAATATTACGATGTAAAATAGTGACTGGTAATCCAATGATTATAATTGAACAGCAGATCTTTTAAATATCACACATTGCTCCAAAGAAAATTCTGAAGCCAGCGGTTCATTAATTATAATGTTTATATAAGCAAGAAAACCTGTAAGATTTTCAATATCAAACTGTTTCACTAAAGATATATTTTCTCCTTCCGTTTCGACGACTGAGCTTACGCTTAAAGCCACAGAAGCCTTCTCTACAGCGGAAGGATTTCCTTCTCAATCTTTTAGTCGCAGGTAACTGTACCCATTTTAAAGGCAGAGGGATGGGGATAATTTGGGGGATGAAGTCGCTACATCAATCGTACATGGATTGTAAACAATTAAGGGCCCCAGTTCGTTCGATTCATTCAAAGGTTTAGAGTAATTAAATGTACAACTGAGAAAACGGATTGTATGCAACTTGTCGAGCCAGTCATGGTAGGCTCATCTTTCTGCTTTGAACAGTTATTTCCTCGACAGTGGAAAGAGAAGACTCCCCAGCATAAAGCAGTAACGTTTAGTCATCTGAATGCGATAAACAGAGGCAACCGCCGACTCCGTCATACGGCGAACGCACCCCCAGGAGGGTCATGAGAACACCAGACCCACTCCCAGCCGAGCAAGACCCAGCCCTACCATCCCCACCGTCCGACGAAGAGGGAAAAAAAGTCCACCCAGTAGGCCAGGGACCCACACGCAACGAAACCAAGCGGGAAACCCGCGCTACCACAGACCAGCGACGCTGCATCACACACAGAGATTTATTATAATAAGAACAATAACGAAAAATAAGAACAATCAAACATTTTACAACACAGAAAATCACAAATTTAAAAATAGGAAACAAAGTTAGTAAACCAGTGCTTTGACAAAATTAACACAGAGAATTAAAGTAGCAACAACTCAATTACCCCCAAAAAACAAGCATAAAAATAAATCCAGTATTCCAATAGCAATGAATTACAATCAGTAAAATCAGAACCATAGCCATAACAAAAACTGAAAACAAAACATGTTGCCCAAAAGGCGACCTTAAAAAGTAATACTCGTTGAGAAACACCAAAAGCAAAATACAAAATAGAAAAAACATCCCAAGAATAAACCATAAACCAAAACTAACACTCATAGACTGAAAAATTTCATTAGACCAACCAACCCAAACTCAAGAGCATCCTAATGCCTAGAGAAACCATAAACAGAAACATACCAACTACGAAAACATTTAAATAAAATATAGACCTCCAAGCACGATCCCCCAAATTAAGAAAAACCCCTATAACACAGACCAAATACACCTACGTTCGAGACCAAGAGGCAAACCAAGGACAAGCAATCAAAACCCAGTTCACAAGCAGAGAGAGGCACAGGTCAAAATAGCATAACAACCTAATGAAACACCAAAATATATTCAGTCATTAAGGTATATTCCTTTGCCCGAAGTGCAATTTGGCTCAGGCCTCTCCTCCTGCCCATACCTTGACATGTATTGGATGCCTGAGGAGCCAGCTGTATTCCAGTCCTGGAGTAGTTCTTCATCTTCTGAAGACTCACGGGTTCATGGACTTGATCTGATGTTGCTGTCGGTCCAGTGGGATAAGAAACAACAAATATATTCAGACATAATGAATAGCAGTATCAAATCCGAAAAACAATTACTTGGCATAAACATGAAGTACAAACCTAAAGTCAAAACACCAAAACTCCAAGAAAACCCCAATAAAATTGCATTATCGGTAAGCAACAACAAGAACTTGAAGCCAGTTGAAAAAACATCCATAAGCAGTCGAATAGATCAAAGAGCATTCTGACGCAGACCCAGAAAACCAGAAAAACCTCTAAAGTTCTAATAAAAAAAATCAGGAGCAAAGAATAAAAGAAAGTAGTCAAACTACGAACAGACTTTAATAAAAAATTTATCATGTCACTGGATCAATCAAACTCTAAAATACACTATTAAAAACCGAGTATCAACAATGTCACACAGACGTCAAGTTATATTGAGACGAGTCCCTAAAAAACACCAATAACTCAAGAAACAGAACAAAAACAACTATGTTCCACAATACACATATCTTATGTACATTTCGGAACTGCACAAAAACCTTGGACTCTCTTTGAAACTTCAAGAATGGACTGCCGTAATCCTGGTCCTAAACTCGGTATTACTCTCAATATTGTTGATGCATTTAGCGTCGTTACCACAATTACCCTGCACATGTATATCTCCACATTTTAAGTAGTACCATGTGTCGAGTTCACACCTTACCCCAACATATCATAGTTCATGCACTGATGAAGTCCAATGAATTTTCTACAACCATAATGACCCAGTTGGCAGTACAAGAAACAAGAGTCCACAATTTCCCGGAAAAGGGAGGACGCTACTTCATTAGTCCAATACCTAACTTCCTTGGCCCTAGAACTAAACATGTCCTGAATATCATACATATTCTAGCGTTCTGAATGTAAATACCATTCTTAACCTGCTCCAAATTTAAATTTCCATTGATATTGAAAACAATAACTTTTGGCCTCCTCTTAACCAACTTTTCTATTCGGTAATTAATTTCAAAGTGAGGGTGATTTCGAAGATGGGACTGGAGATCTTAGCCCCTGATGGTTATTAACTTCAATAGCGAATCTTCCTTTAGGGGCACTCTAAATGTCATTATTATCTAAAGCAGAATCCCGAAGAACTAAACTATCTTGAATGAATTTCAACGTGTCACGCTAGAAAGAACCAGACATCGGTACAATAAGCGATTTTCTATTATATTCGGTATCTAGAACCGGAGTGGCAAATGAGAAGGTTGAGTGGAACTGCCACCCTTGCACTTGGTCAATGGGGTGGAAGGAAATGGTATTTCCCGACGAGAAAGCGCTTCAACAGAGGAGTTCAATTTGCTCAATGACATAGTCTGATTAGAGGGTAGCTCATCCATGGCCATACAATGTTTGTTTCTCTATAATAGCGCCCATAGCTGAGAAAGATGAACGCGGCTCATCTAACCTGGATCTCGAATCACTGAGTTCTTTCAGCACATTTACTTGAGAGGCTTCAAGTTCATCCATACTTTCCACTTGCAGCCAGACCTCGTTAATCCTCTCTTCTTTACACTGCCCCAGTGCTAATTCCGAAGTACGAAGGGCAATTGAAAGTATCCTCAGTACGGCATCAACCATTGGATAAAAAATAACGTATTAACTAAGTCTGTTCTCAGAGGCCTAGCCAACTGCGATTCCCTCCCCACAAAACCCACCACCAAGCTTTACTAATAATTACTTTGGATGCCACGAGGTTGGACCATTTTACCATCTAGTGGAAATCTGTGTAACGTATCATCTTCTGAAAATTGGCCAATTACCCGATCAAGATCCGGGATATAAGCCATATTGTAAATCAATAATATCAGTAAATTACCACAACAATGATATAATATATATAAACAATTTTAAAATGCAGCAATAACCTAAACAACCGGGAAAAAGTGTAAGTAAGCAGATCCAAATTAATACCAAAGTATCGGCAAAAAAGGAACCCAAGTTACATTAAAGCAATTAAAGACCTATTTTGCATTTATTAAGCGCTCATCAGTATGGAAGAGGCGTATACCAGTGTTGGCAGTAAGAAATATTACTATGTGCCACAGTTTCGCAAGACTTTATAATAATCAATATATTCCGTCCTACCACCTACCTTCCAAACTCTTCAAAATTTAGCTCTAGCTTCAGGAGGATATAACAGTCAAGCTCATAGTCCCAGAGCCAACCTAAAAAGGGAGTGGAAATGTCAGTATCGCACACCCATTGCTGTTAATGGGCTACATGAATCGGGTTTGGGCTTTTTAAATTGCTTACTATATATCACAACCTATTCATGGAGGCTATAATTTGCTACTAGAACCAATTACCCGGTATGCCCCAAGCGCCCGCTACTTAAATAATAAATGTACATTAAACACTACTCAATTTCCAAACCGTAGATATTTCCCATTAGTATCTATGCTTCAAACCGCATAAATTTCCAAATAATTTCCTTTTTTCGTTTCAAACTAAATCCTCTTGCAACAGTGGAAAGCAGAGCAAATAAATAAATAAATAAATAAATAAAATAAACAGGATGGAATCCTTTCTCTATGAGAGAAGGCGTGGCTTAAACAAAAGCGTGAATTCCAAGCCATGTTTTGACGTGCATGCGCAGGAACTCATGACTGCACTTCATTAATGCACTTCATGAATATAATATCCATTTTTGTGCGTTTTCTTGAAAATTCTAAAAAATGCAGTAATTAAAAAAAACATTTTATTTTGTAAAGCGTAGATGTACACATATTTTTGACAAATTATGGAATTGTGCTAAAATTCCTATTTCGAATGAGGAAAAATATTTGTCAGATAAACTAAAAAATTGAAAATTTCGGCGTATTTAAAATAAAAAAAATAAGTATAAAGGAATTGTATTATGGATTCGGTTAAAGAATCGTGGGGAAAATATTCGACGACTTTTTCGATGGTGTTAAGATAGAAACTTTGCATTAATATCTTCGGTCGCCAAGGACCCGATTTGCGTGAAAAATGCTTAAAATCGTGCTTAAAAAACAAACAAACAAACAAAAAAAAAACTAACTCGAATTTTATAAAATGTTTATAGATTCTAATTTTTTAACTTTATAAATTTTATAAATCGCCGTATCGTCTTGGATCCAAAAGTACCTCTGTACCAAATTTCATCACTGTCATTAGTGCTTAGAATTCCTGTAATATATATCACACACACAGTATGTATGATAGTATCAAAATCCCAATTTTAAACCCCAATGTCATCTATAAGCAGATTCTGTGAGTGTGATACTCGTAACAATTTCAATTCCGCAATCTTCCTCAATACATTTCACAATAGTGTATACGTTCTTGAAATACCATGTTCACGCCTCACATATACACACATCATATCATAGAAATATTTTTGTAATAAAAATGTCTTCACTATGCATTTTCAGAAATATTCTGTTGTTCAATGAATAATTTGAAACACGGGAAAAACAAAGATAACGTTTTACACCATACAGTAAACTTAAATATTTGATATTAGATTATGGTGTCCAGTAAATTTGTATTAAAATCTTATCTTTGTTCTCCTTCGTACAACAATAATATATACTTTGTTTTATATAAACAAAACGCAAATGATAACTTTTATATGCATGCGAAGAACGTTAAATATGAATTGTCCTGAGAAGTTTTTAGGATTCACATGACTACTAAAATATTTTTATGTGGAGGGATATCTCTTTTACGGTCGTGAACACAAACAAAATGCATAAAAAATTCAAAGGAGGACGATTTCATATAGTATTTTACAACTAATAAAATTTAAGTATACTTTGAAGATTCATATTTTTAAAACAATAATAAAATTTTTATCTAAATGGTGTTGCCAGTACTATATATTCCGTGCTTTTCTTTTCAACGAATTTCACTGTAGTATATTTAATACTGTATACTGCAGACTGTTTGTGTTGATTAGTACATTGCGACCAAGATAAAATTTATTTATATATTTAAAATTATATTCTATCACCCTATCGAACATTTAAATTTATATCTATATTTGAAACACAATCTGTTTCTTTTGTCATTTAAATTCTGAGGAGCTATGAAACCGTTTTAAAAGTTCCTTTTCGTTTGGCAGATGGGGGATCCTAGATAAATTAGGGATATGGAACCTGCTTCTTTTATTACATCTTCCGTAAGGTGTTTGTGGTATGGTCAGTTCTATAACACAAATTTCGGGGTTCGCAGTTTTGTTTAAAGCTGTAGCTTGAAGCTATATATTTCATTTAAAAAATAATTTGGGAAAATCTTAATATTTTGCTAATGCAACAATTATTTTCGAAAAATAGCTTGCAATTCACAAAGGCTTTTAATTTCTTTTAATTTTTCCATCCATTTGATTTTTTTTAATTTGACATTTTATTATTGTTCGGATTTTTACTTTCCTTATATACATAATGTATAAGGAAAGTATTGTGACGGGGTTGAAAATCCGAATTCGAGTTTTCGACGGGAGAGCACGTTTCAAGCATCCCTGATCACGAATCAAACATTTTTGAGGTGATGTCTGTGTGTGTGTTTGTGTGTGAATGTGTGTGTCAGTGAGTCTGTGGAGACGATATCTCTCGAACGAATGGAGCGATTCGAATGAAATTTGGTCCAAAAATCACAATCTGTGAATACTGGAAGTTTATTGTACTTAAACGCAATCGAATGTACAGAACACCCCCCCCTAAATTTTCGAGTGAAATTTTGAAAAAATCATCAAAGGATCAAAACCTTTAATAAAGTTACGCAAGTAGACATCGCTTATGTAATTTTTCCTTAGAAAACGATTGACATAAACTTTAGCATAATCCGTTCTCGAGATATTGCACATTTTTCAAATAAATTTATCAAAAAATCCCATAAATTAAAAAAATATATTTACTGTTGAGAAACATGTTCACTTTTCATATGTGATATCCTGCTATAAATTGGGTGACATCATTCTCGTGGATTCAGCTCGTTCCATTCATGAGAAAAGATAATTTGAGTAATACTTTTGTATTTGAACGCCAATAGTCATTTATCTGGTATAAGGATATCTTATTTCTCCTTCCATAGCGCTTGGCGAGATTTTGGCGACAATTTTGGCGCAATGTCGCCAACTTGGCGACTTTTTAAATGTTGCCAAATTAACGAAAATCTCGCCAAATAGATAAAAATGACGCTACATCAATGAAAATGACGACTTATTGACGAAAATTCAATATCCTGGAAAGAATATAAGTATCTACTATAAGCATAACATTTTTTTAAACTGTAAAAGTAGTAAATTCATTGCATTATATAAGGAAAGTCATGTGTTGTCCACATCAGATTTTTTATTAATGGGGTCTGATATTATGCGCCTTAGCTCCACATATTCTTTTAATGATTTCCGATATGAAGGTTTTGTCGGTATTGCTGATTGACTTCAGAATGCATTCAGTTTTCAATTACGATAATTTGTGACATTCATAGCTTTCCACATCGTATTCTCGGTCTCTACTGGAACTATTTTAATGTTTTTATATTTAGACGAAAGAAAGTGTAACGTACAGATTTTCCCCATATTTTTGTCCTAATGGAAAATACATTCAAATTTGTTATTAATGATATCATTTTTATGGTCCCTTATTGTAGTCGTCTCTCCTTAATGTGTTCTTGAAGTCTACTCGCCCGATTTTCATATTTTCCCCGATTTATTTTTTCGAAAAGTATCGCAATATGTGCGCCGCTATCCCTTTCAAATGTTAATGTTATATCGAACCCTTTCAAATGTTAATTATGAATATATATTGAATTTACCACTGTTGGAAATTCTCTCAATTTGCTCTCGAGATGTTTTGCATGTTACTTTTATATTGGGAGTCGAAAATCCAGACCACTCGACTCGCCATAAGGCATGAGCAGAAATTTGAGTGGCCCGGAACGATGAAATATTGGGAGTGTAATATCACTCGGGAGGGATAATTGGGAGTTGTTGTTGTTGAAACCCAGACCGTCTGATCTACCAGAAAGGTGTATGGTAATTGTTTGGACGGCCGGGAAGAGCCACATAATTTAGATCGTAACCCAGTTGGGGAGGCATCCACAGGGACCGTACCCTCCTATCCATGTCACCAATCTCTCGGAAGGACATACGGACCCACATGTTTAACGTGATCGTACTCCGCATGAACACAACGACGGTTTTGGCAGCGGAGGGAATCGAAACCGGGGCTACCGAGTGCAAATCCCGCGCGCTAGGGTAACCGCGCCCGGGAATATTTGGAGCTGTTGTTGTTGAGACCCAGACCGTCCGACCTACCAGAAAGGTGAAAGGTAACTTTTTGGACTGTCGTAAAGATGAACCCAATTTAGACCGGAACCCAGTGAGGGAGGCATCCACGAGGACCGTACTCTCCTCCCCTACCACCAACCTCTCGAAAGAACGTGCGGACCCACATGTTTAACATGATCGCACTTCGCGTGAACACGACAGCAGTTTTGGCAGCGGAAGGAATCGAACCCAGGCCTACCGAGTGGAGCTCCCGAGCGCTAACCACTTTGCTACCGCACCCGGGAATATTGGGAGTTGTTTTTGCGACCCAGACCGTCCAACCTACCAGAAAGGTGTAATATAACTGTTTGGACGGCCGGGAGGAGTCACCAAATTTAAACCGGAACCTAGTGAGGGAGGCATGCACAGGGATCGTACTCTCCTTCCCCTACCAACAACTTCTCGGAAGGACGTACGGTCCCGCATGTTTAACGTGATCGTACTCCGCGTGAACACGGCGGCAGTTTGGGCAGCGGAGGGAATCAAACTCGGGCCTACTGAGTGCAATTTCCGCGCCCTAACCACTGGGCTACCGCGCTCTGGGAATATTGGGAGTTATTGTTGTTGAGACCCAGGCCGTCCGATCTACTAGAAAAGGAATATTGTGTGTTGTTGTTGTTGAAACCCAGACCGTCTGACTTACCAGAAAAGTGCAAAGTAACCGTTTGGATGGCCGGGAAGTGCCACCCAATTTAGACCGAAACCCAGTGGGGGAGGCATCCACAGGGACCGTACCCTCCTTCCCCTACCACCAACCTCTCGGAAGGACTTACGGCCCACATGTTTAACGTGATTGTACTCCGCATGAACACGGCGGCAGTTGTGGCAGCGTACAAAACCAGCGCGCAAACCACCGGGATTCCGCGGCCGAAGTGTGCCAACAGCACGCGGTGTTCCCAGGTGGTCACCCACCCAAGTACTAACCGCGCCCGATGCTGCTTGACTTCGGTGATCGAACGAGAACCGGTGTTTTCAGCACGGTAGGGGCGCTGGACTATTGAGAGTGTAGTGTCTCTCGAAAAAAAATCTTCCATCTAAAGTATGGAAGGCAGTTGTTTTACTGAAAATCACTAAATTGCATTTTAACGAGATTGATTTTTTTAAATCTTCTAATTTGTATTAATGTTTCTCATAATATCGAAATAGGTTCTTCTGTATATAAAGCTAATTAATTGCTTTTTAACGAGATAGAATCCTAAGCAAATTCTAATTTGTATTTTTGTTTCTCATAATATAGAAATCAAAAGATCTGTATAGATAGCCAATTACTTTTTAACGCGATTGAGTAAAAAAAAATTCTAATTTGTGTTATTGTTTCCTAAATTATTGCAATTGGTTAATCTGTATGGCTAGATAAATGTGCAATTTAACGAGAAAGAATTTTAAAACATATTTTTAAAGTTATTGTTTCCATAATATCGAAATAGATTAATCTTTAAGGAATTTTTAACGTGAGAGCTTTTAGAGTTTTTCAAGCGAAAAGTCAATGTAAAGATATTCAATGCCGGTGATTGCGTTCCCCGTTATATGTTGATTGAATACCTAAGATATTAATTTCCTTATATACATAGTATAAAGATCTGATGTGGGCAGCATATGACTTTCCTTATAAATTGCAATACATTTACTCTTTTTTGCAGTCAAAAATAATGTATAAGATCTAAGGAACTGTGTTTTTAATAATCAATTGCACATTTGGTGATTTTCCGGACAGCAAAATGTAATAATATTTCAAAGTATCCAATTAACTTATATTTCATACAACTCTAAATTAACAGTTATCAATATTGATAGCATCCTCAATAAGCTATACAGTCCATGTATTAAAATATTTTAATAATTAATTCATCAATTAGGCGTTATTTTCATAAATTTAGTGTCATTTTTGCAATTTTGACGTACTTTTTGTCAATCTGGGACGAAATAAGGACAAGTTGGCGATACTTTGCTATATTATTCGCCAAGTTTTCCAAATACATAGTGTAACAGACAAACGGAGAGAAGAGTATTTTTTGAATACTAGAATGTATGCCCGTCATATGTCAGAAATCATAATTTGCGTAACATTATTTCTCATTTGGTATCATTTTTATCAATTTGGCGACATTTTTGTCACTTTTCCAACATTTAAAAATGTCGCCAAGTTAGTGAAGTCCCGGTAAATTTCTCTCCAAGCGTTACGGAGGGACGCAGAAATGGGTTATTCTTATCATCTATTCTTATGTTCTTTCCAAGATATTGAAATCTTATCAGTTAGTCATCATTTCATTGATTCAGAGTCAGTTTCATTCATTTGGCGAATTTTTATCTCTTGGTTGCCATTTTCGTCAAATTGGCAACATTTGGAAAGACACCAAATTGGAGATATTCCGAAAAATTTGTCACCAAGATTTTATCCAAACGTTAAGGACGGAAAAATAGGCTATTCTTATAGTGCTCGTAGATTTTTATATTCTTTCCCAGATTGTGAATTTTCGTCAATTAGTCGCCATTTTCATCAATTTGGCGATATCTTCGTTAATTGGGCAACGTTTAAAAAAGTCGCCAAGTTGGCCACATTCAGCCAAATCAGTTGCCAACATCTCGCCAAGCGTTATGGATGGAGAAATAAGTTGTTTTATAGCATATAAATGCTTATTGTCGTTCAAATACAAACGTATTACCCAAAGTATATTTTCTCATGGAATGAGCTAGATCAACGAGAATGATGTCACCAAATTTATCGCATGTTATTACATATGAAACTTGATCATATTTCGCAATAGTTAATATTTCTTTTTGTTTTATGTGATTTTTTGATACATTTATTTGAAAGTATCTCGAGCAATATCTCGAGAACGTTTAATGCTATCGTTCTAAAATTTGCGTCAATCGTTTTCTAATGAAACATTACATATACAATGACCATTTGCATTATGTTATAAAAATATTTAATTATTTGATGATTTTTTTTTATATTTCACATACAAATTTAGGAAGGTTCTGAACATTCAATTTCGTTTAAAAACAATATACTTCCAGTATACACGGATTGTAAATTTTGTACTAAATATCATTGAATCGCTCCATACGTTCGTAAGATATCGTCTCCAAAGACTCACTGACACACACACACAGACACCACCTCAAAAACGTTTGATTCGTGTTCAGGCATGCTTGAAACGTGCTCTCCCTTCGAATACTCGGATTCGAATTTTTGATCCCGTCACAATACTTTCCTTATATATTACTTTCCTTATATTTATAGTATAATGTACAATAAGGAAAGTATTGTGACGGGGTCGAAAATTCAAATTCGAGTTTTCGACGAAGAGCACGTTTCAAGTATCTCTGAACATAAATCACATGTTTTTGAGATAATTCCGGTATGTGTGTATGTATGTGTGTATGTGTGTGTGTCAGTGAGTCTGTGGAGATGATATCTCACGAACGAATGGAGCGAATCGAATGGAATTTGATACACAATTACAATCCGTCAAAACTGGAAGCTTATTGTCTTTAAGCGCAATCGAATGTTTAGAACCCTCCTAAATTTTCGAATGAAATTTTGAAAAAATGCTCAAAAAATCAAAACCTTTTATAAGTTACGTAAATAGTCATTTCTTATGTAATTTTCCATTAGTAAACGATAGACACAAGCTTTAGAATGCTAGCATGAACCTTTCTCGAGATATTGCGCAGTTGTCAAATACATTTATCAAAAATTCATATAAAATAAAAATATTTACTATTGTGAAATATGTTCACTTTTCATATGTAATATCATGCGATAAATTTGCTGACACTATTCTCGTCGATCTAGCTTGTTCCATTTATGAGAAAATATACTTTGGGTAATACTTTTGTATTTGGATGTCTATATTTATCTGCCATAAGAATAACTTATTTATCCGTTCATAACGCTTGGCGAGATTTTGGCGACGAATTTGTCGGAAGGTCGCCAACTTGACGACTTTTTTGAAGGTTGGCAAATGAGTGAAAATATTGCCAAATTGATAAGAATGACGCTAAATCAATTGAAACGACTAATTGATGGAAGTTCAATATCTTGGAAATAACACAAGAGTAGACTATAAGAATAACCCATTTCACCATCCGTCTGTCTGTAACGCTTGGTGACTATTTCAAATGCTGTTAAAGTGACAAAAATGTAACCGATGGCCGTAAATAACGCCAAAGGGGATGTAATATTTCGCAAATTCTAATTTCCGTCATATGACGGGCATACTTTCTAGTTTATAATAAATGCTCTTCTTTCCGTGTTCCTCGAACTTTGAGAATAATGCAGCAATGTATCACCGAGTTGTTGATATTTCGTCCCAGATTGACAAAAATATCGTCAAAATTGCAAAATTGGCGCTAAATTAATGAGAATGGCGCCTAATTGAAGAATTAAATATTAAAATATTTTAATATATAGAATATATCGCTGATAGAGGATGATATCAATATTCATAATTGTGTAATGAAATACCCCCCCCCCCCTCTTTTATTAAATTAAATCCTTCTAAGTTCATGTTTCGGAAACACCGTTCAAAAATCTATTTTATTCCATCGTTTCGACGAATTCTAAATTATACTTTCGATTTCGAACTTTGTTCTTAAGAATAAATTAATACCTTTTGATAAGAAGCCAAATATTTCACTCCCTCTTTCTGGAGCCGTTCGGTCTGTAACGATAACCCCTCGCGCATTTATACATATGACGTACTTTCCCTCTTCCCGCGAAATATTTTTATATAGAAATGTACCGGTGTTATTTTTTCTCTCGTCATGAATGTGCGTAATAATACAAATGATGCTTAAATCTGTTTTTGGAAAATAGTTACAGTTGGCGATGTGACGCAGACGGGGTAAGTCGCGTTTTGTCTACGGAGGCAACAGAATGAGAATTCTATTGGTAAATTTCTAAAGTATTTTAAATTAAATTGAACTTTATCAAAATTTTAGCAAGCGGATCTATTTCGGAGGTGAGATGATTGTTGAAGGAATTTTTTATCAAGTTTTGATTCTTTGAAGTTTTGTCGACGACTTTGTCTTTCGGCATCAAAAAAATTATTTGTTCTCAAAGTCTAACTTCATATGTTCGAATGGCAAGAAAGGATTTCTTTTTGTTTTGGAATGATATATGCTTGCAGTAAATAAATCTATTTGAGTTTTAAAAGCCAAGATTGTTTCAACTTATTCTTCCATTTCATCGAGACATCACATCCATTGCTTTGAGTTCGTTTCGTTTTCACCAATTACCGTATAGGTGAGTTTCGACACCAGCATTCACGAAGTCTTCATCAAAAGTGTTTCTCGTCGACTATCTTCAAATCCTGAGCAATCCTTCATCCTGAAGTATTCGTTTCTTCCCGCAGTATCCGATTTTAGAATGTATGACACAACGCAAAAAGGTCATTTGATTTTTCTTCATATACGATCCTATCCAACTGTGACGCTAGCGTGTTCCGTCCCTCCTTTGGAATTCTCAATTACCGACTTGCGTCTGATCCAGTCCCGACGAGGAACTTAATCAACGGAATGCTCGCTCCTTGTTCGTCACGCATCATCACCACCCTGCGACCACTTCTACAGATCACTGCCGGTTGTGATACCCCCGACCAACGGGAACCGCAACAAGTGGTGCCACAAATAGTGCCACCACAATTGTTTGTTTAGAGTTGCGCGAAATATAAGTTAATTGGGTACTTTGAAATAGTTTTACATGTTGTAACCCGGAAAATCACCAAATGTATAATTCAACTTTAAAAACACAGTACTGCGGATATAAGAAGTTCTGGATATAGTTTTTAATTTTCTATGGCCCACAGATGCGATCAATGGCATTGTTTATAGAAGGTAGTTACTTCAGTGGCACATTTTTCGTTCGTCTGCTACATCCATAAATTAAAGCAGAATTAACCTCCCGTTTGACACAAAACAACATTTTAGGAAAACTGATATCTTAGGTCACGTGCAGAGGAACTAATGAAAAACGTGCAACTTCTAGACATTTAACTGCTTATTCAATATTTGTGAAAATCCAGTTTAGTCTTACTGAAGATACATCATTTGTTGCAAAATACCATTAGAGACCTATGAGTAAAATAAAGCGGAAATGAAAAATCATTCACTACCAGTTTTTTTTTCTAAACTAAATGACACTGTTATAAAAGGAAGCAACAATTAATAGATGAGTTGCACTGACGTTACATTCACCGCTATACTGCTTGTAGACGTCGTCCACCATCACTGTATTCTTTCAATGTTAAAGTGTTAGTTGTTAACATAGTGTAGCGATTTTTTCTTAATTATAGATAGGTTTACAATATGAAATTATCTAATTACGTCGATAAATTGCCTTTAGAAAAGCAACAGAGGTATAGAGCAAAATTAATTATTACGGGTTTATCTGATGATCCATATATTATTCCAATATAAAATTTTTCTCGATCGCCTGTTCTGGTACCATCCGTCAAATGGTCTGATGTAACGCTATATTTTACAGTAGCTCCAAGTCAGACTTCAAAAAAAGACGTCAAGGTACTTTTGATGCTTATTTATTTAATGTATTTTAATTCAATAGTGTGTAAAACTTAATATATTTATTATAATTGAATAAACTAACTAATTTGCGAAATAATCAGTTCATATTATTTATTTGGTAGAAAATAAGGCTAACTATTTGATGCTTAATATTGAAAATCTATAAAAATTTATATTCGTTTGGGTGTGTTGATATTCTTATCATCTTAAATTCTCCTAACTATTCTCTTTTATCTATTTCACAGGTAAAGTACATTTTAATTCTGTATGTTTCTATGCAATATATTATGAGGAAATAAATTTGTCACGTAATATGAACGTTATTGTTTTATTATGCAGCATAATTGTTATCTTAATCTCCCATTCTTCAAGAGTATGGATAGGCAGATATTACAAAGAACATGACCGCTGTGCAGTGGAATCGCGAACGTGACGTCACATGAAAGTCATCTATAGCCTTTGGGCACCTGAATCGTATATATTCAAAGTTGGCTGGATTTGAGTTGGTTAAAATAACACTAGAAATAATCTAAGTTGGTTAGATTCGTTGAAGTCAATGGATTTCAATTTAGTTCATTTGAATAGATTGATTTCGATTGAGCCAATGAAATTCACTTGAGATGACTGACTGATCGGCGGAAATTTATTGTAATGGAAACAATAAGCTAGTTGCAGTTGTTTAAGCTGAAATCAAGTGGAGATGGCAGATCTGTGACAATTGATTGTATTGAAGCAATAAGTTAATTGAAGTCGCTTAAGTTGACATTATCTGAAGATTGCTGATCGGTGGCAATTGATTAATTGGAAGCAAAAAATAAATTAAAGTCGCTTATGATAAAACCAACTGGAGAAGACATATCGGTGTTAATTGATTAAATTGGAAATAATAAGTTAGTTTGTGTCGCCAAAGTTGAAGCATATATGAGATGACTGATTGGTGACAAATCATTGATTGAGTTGTGGAAGGCAATGGTTTGAAAGGAATCAAAAGATTCGATGGTGAAAATTTGAAATTAATCGTCGTCATTGATTCAAATCGATTATGAATAGTTCAATTGAGTATCTTTGACTGAATTGGATCCAGAAAGTCGAAGATTAGTGGCACTGGATGTAGGAACCTAGAACCCAACGCTAAATCGAACGCATTCTGAATTGGAGGATAGAACGGCCCAATATTTGTCGTGTCGTCTGTAAACTGAGTAAACGGAGGAAGAGGGAAGGTATTGAAAACAAAAGAGACGGCACAAATACGTGTATCAAATGTCGGAGCTTTCGTGGTTGGACATGGGAAGCAGATCTGGAGGAAAGCGTTAGGGCTCTTAACATTTAGTCCTAATTTAACCAGTAGTGATTATGATATTTTGACTGGAATAATATATGTGGTAGGTGCCATGCGGGTGAAATAGGAATGGCTAGAAAAAGGAAGCAATGGCAGTGATTCTACTTGAGTTTCTCATACCTGAATCCATTTTTAAGCATCTTGCATGTATTTTTTATCACATTTTATAAGACAATTGGGAAAATCTGTATTGTTGGCCCAACTGATCACAATTATGATATGTTGCCCTTCATTTTAAAAACCCCGAAAAAATGTTTCGTGTTGATACCAAGTTTGACAATGTATACCCCAGAGTGGCACTTCGCCCTTCCCTCCGAGGAGAATAATTACATCACGAACACAAAATTAGAAGATTTTTTTTTTCACTACAGCAATTGAAACGATTAAGTTTCGTAATCATTGAGCCATAAATAATTTGCCTTTTTATTCATAATTATGTCAAATTTTGTCCTATGCTTCATGGTTAGAAGATTTAACATTTTGAATAAATTTCGAAATTTTCAATCAAATTTCATAAAAGTCTGCCGAGTTTCACAGTTTTCGATAATGAAGCCGAATATATAGATTTATGGGAAACCATTAATATTTGTGCACAATGGTGTTCCAATGTAATATTATTTTTATTAATATTTTAATATATGAAATTAACATATTTTAATATATGGCCTATATTTTTTATTGGATATGCTATCAATATTGATAAATAGCAATTTAGAGTTGAGTAAAATATAAGTTAATCGGGTACTTTGAAATAGTTTTATATATTGTCATTTAGAAGAGTGCCACATTAACAATTCAACATTAAAAACACTGTGCCCTTGATATTACACATTTTTTTTTCACTGTGAGAAAAGTAAATTTATTGCATTATATAAAGAAAGTCATGTGCAGACCACATCTGATTTCTTTAAATACTGCATTAATATAGAATAATAATAACTAAACCCTGCATATTATTATCATTTCTATTATATTCTTATTATGGGCATGATTAAATGTTAAAACGTACTTTATAAGCAAACATAAAAGTTTATATATTTTACTTGATATACAACTCGAATATAAAAAAAAATATTTTCCCGAGAAATATAATATGGTGAATTATTTAGAGTTTTTTTACGTGAAAGAAGAATATAGAGATGTCAATGCCGGTGATAAATTATTCTAGCTGTGAGTCAGAGCTATAATTTAGAATAATATACAGAAGGCTTTTCAAATGAAGAATATGTTTTTTCAATGTACAATTCGTATGCTTGCTGAAACAAAGGAAAGAAAGAAAATAAACAAAATATTCAAGTAAAATTAATTTGTAGTTTAACTGGTAAATATATTCAACGTTTCTAGTGGTTATAAATATACAAATTTTAATAATATCTAAAATGAGTATGTTCTTAAAAAATGTTATTAAAATATATATATTTTATTACATATATAAATTTAGTAAATATAATAAAATATTTATTATATATCATATAAATTATTATATAAAATATTTATTATATATTAATATATATATATATATATATATATACATATATATATATATATATATATTTTAATATATAATAATATATATATAAATATTTATTCTACTGAAATATCTGAGGAATATTACTTTCTGGTCCGTTTGTAAATCAATATTAAAAAAAAATTGAACATTTGGGAAACATACGCCTAAATAAGCACTAAAGAGGTAGTGTAAATCATACCCGTACAAGTTTCATCCTGTTGCGACAATCGCTTAAAAGCATTGAAAATATCAATCATTCCCGGAATCTTTTATCCCAAAACCGTAACTAATATCACGCAATCAAAAATATAAAGCATAATTCAAAACAAAGATATGTGAACTATGGAATTTAGTAACCCTAAAAGGAGTGTGTCGTGCATAGAATATGCATTGAATTTATCTAAAATGAATTCAAGATTGTCAAGGGAGAATTTTGTGATGTATTCATATAAATGCATGGCATATGGAAGTAGGAACACATTCAAACAATACCCGGCTTCAGAAAAGTCAATTAAATTGAATAATTTTTGCAAAAATATGTAAAATCTAGAACTTGAAGGTAGTAGACTGCTGGAAAATAATGCACAAGAAGACTCTGTTGCAGAAAAATATATGTACCCATAAGAAATTGAGCTACAGCCACGAAACGCGGAGTGCATATATCGTTTAAGGACATATGCAAATTTATAAGATTTGGGAGAAAAATAAAGGTTTTATTAAGAAATGGCTGCAATAAGAGTATGACATTTTAGTAAGTGATAAAATCTATCCTGACAGCTATACAACCCGAAATTCGGTGCAGCATAGATTCAGTTAGGTAAGTCATGTCCTTCTGCTGAAAATTCTGTCACAAATATTGCAACTGCTCAGCCAATTCATTGGTATACTAAGAAAATTGCAATCTCCGTTTCAGCATGGCCCAGACGTATTCTATTGGTTATAGCTTTAGACGAAAGGATAGCCATGGAAGGGTAATAAATCCTCGAAGACATTGTTGAAAAGTCGTACAATCGAGAGTTTTCTTGCTGGCTTAGCGAACCTCGGCTGCTTGAGATCATAAGCAGAACAGTCGGATGCAGAATATCATCGACGTATAAAAGAACCACCAGATTGTCTTGCAGCATAATTAGAAGACGAGAGTCCCACGAGACGGCTTCCCAGACTGCCACAACGCATGTAATTGCCTTGGCCGCTCGACAACAAATGTGGGCTCGGAACGGTAGCCATTCCTTCACCACACACATATTTGGCGGTTATTCACACTGAGAGAGAAACCAGATTCGCCGATAAGGACAACATTCCTTCAATAGGACACTGTCCAGACTGACTGAGCTCGTCACTAACCCATACGGTTGTTGAGAGCTCAGTAATAGGCACCTTAATGGTCGTCGATACCTAATTCCACCTTCGGCCATTCGTCTCCTAATAGTATCTATTGATACCGGGTGCACGAAGGACGGCAAAGTTCTTCGAAGTCGTGGACGTGGCTCCTATCCTGACATCGAGATCCACTCAAGCAGATGTCTATCTGGGGGGTTCTGAGCCATTGCAGTGGTTGCATGTGAACCTCTTTAATCCATTGTTCCCATCACCCAGCAACTAATATTCATATCGATCCGATAAAGATGGCGACTATTACATATGTTGGACCAACTAGCTTTCTTTAGGCCTACGATGCGACCTCTCTCTAAATCCGATAATTGTTCATAGAACCACCGAGTACGTCACAACTTGTAGTAGCACAGTAGAAAATACAGTTTCATTTTCCCGTGACTGAGGACATAGGTCGTTTCAAATGCTATACGATGTGTCGTTCTCATGCGCCTTGCATGAGGTCTATAACATCATTGGCATTGGCAGTTTGATCATTTCCATAACCCTTGAAATGACATTTGCATGCCGAATTTTGCGACTGTAGCTCAAATTTTTATGGGTGCATATGATTTTTTTTTGTTTGCTGCAGAGTGTATTTTTACCCGTTAATATTTTAAAATATAGCTGAGAGTTTGCAAATTTAGAATTTTCACTCTGTTTTGCTAGTCCATTTATTAGTTTTTCAATCTCCACGTCGGGAATTTCTGAGCTGAATTTAAAATTGCAAACAAATCGTGCAATCGTGCAACTCTGTAGATTCCTTCATTCTTTTTTCATTACCGGTTTACATTTTTTATTTTACTTGAAGCATCTGTTTCTCAATATGAGCTATAATAATAGTTAAGCTTAGATGATAACTGACATAAATTTAGCACAAAATTCTCAAGGAAGTACGGTGATTTGCTAAGAATTTTTACTTTCGGTTCTTTTTCCACTTCCGGTTCAAAAAATTCCTTGAAACATATATTTCTCAGAATTATCTATGGATAGAGCTTAGATAATGACTGAAAAATAGATGCTGCATCAAAAGAACTCATTAAAGAAACCCACTTCCGATTCTGTTTATATATAACTTCATGTTTTTTCGAAAATTCATTTAGTCATATGAAATAATTATGCAAAAGAAAACAAATATAATTTTTAATAGCACAATAAATAAAACGGCTGCTTGTAAGAAAATAACTTTCAAAACTTCCTTGAAGAAAGCAGGCATATGTCAGTTTCATATTTAAGTTTTGATTATTAATAGTTTCATTAAAAATTATGTGTACATCATTTACCACCACATGAAGGCTTCATAAAATTATTCGTCCTAATTTTCGTTTGCTTAATATACCCAGAAAATGAGACTGATAAAATCCAAGAATAATTTAACTCACGCCGTTACATTAACCAAGATAATTAGTTCTATTATAAATGAAGTTCAAAAGGCCATCCATGGTTCATCCGGAAATAGCGAGATATATTAAAATGCCATGTTTCATTAAAGACACAAGCAAAGAGGTGGCTTGATTGTCTTAGATACAGTCATTACATAATGCACTGTAGATTATTTCGTTTCAGTATTTTAGGATGGTATAATATTTTACATAAAATGTGAAATTCGAAAAGACGATTGCTGTTGAGTTATCTCATAAACCACTACACCGATATCGATGAACTCTTTAGTCAACACGGATGATTTAAAAATAAGTTATAAAAATTATTCAATAAAATATTTTATTAATATTTAGTATATGTTTCATTAAGAAAATCATAGTGTTAACAATAAGAATTTCAGACTTTTATTAAATCTGTGTATAGAATGTTTACATATAATAAGCTCTCTATGATGTATGAGAAACGTAAATTGTAAAACATTTTCTTGAAAAAATATTGACACTAAAAACTTCCAAACAAAAGTTTATTTACAGAATATAGGACATAAAATTACAAAATATCAACATAGCGCTGTCTGACGTATAGACGCTTTTCATCAAAAGCATATCGAGCCCTTCATCACAGACATATTGAGCCCTCCATCAGAAGCATATCAAATCCTTCATCAGAGTCATATCTAGCCCTTCATCCGAAGCATATCGTGCCCTTCATTAGAGGCATATCGAGCCTTTCATCTGAGGGACAGGGTAGATCATCACCTATCTGAGGGATATCAACCCCTTCATCAGAGGAATATCGACCTCCTCATCACAGGCATATCAAGCCTTTCATCAGAGATACGCGTCTGATGAGGGCGGCTGATGGCACGCCTGAAAGTACTACACGAAATTTTGTAATTTTACGTCCTATATTCTGTGAATAAACTTTCATTTGGAAGTTTTTATTACTAGTATTTTCCACATTCGGAAATTTTTCCAATGAGTTACATTTCCTTGAGATTTCAGTAAATATACAAAACAATTCGATAAACTCAATCATTTAATTTTTGGAAACACAATGATTTCCGAGCCAGGAAAATACTTAGCAAGACACTATGGCAAACTCAAATTATTAGACTAGATGCTTTTAGCAGAGCAGCAAAGTCCACTTATCGCTAAGCGAGTTACGCTCTGCCCTTAGATCCATAAGAATCGGACTTGAATTCTGGATACAGGTGAAGAGTCTGCCTATACATGCATTTGGGAATTTTTTTTTTAGCTTTAGGTCAAATTCAAAGTGGTCATGGTGCCATGATAGGAACAGCAGATTACCCAAGTAGTTTGATACAATTGAATCTAAAAGTTGCAAGAGTTGATGGATTTTTTGGAGAATGGAAGAAATCGAAAAAAATGTTCTTGTTAAATTACTTATGTAACATGAAAACTTCATAATTCCTGCAGTAAACATGGAGTTTTTATTTAGTGTACAATGTTTTTAGAAAAGTTTTTAAGTACTTCAATAACTTCGTAAGGATAGGTCTATGAGTTTACGCGTTAGGTCTATATATGGTAAAGTGAGCACGGCCAATCGAATAAAACTGATTGCTGTCCCCCCATCTATCCAAGAATTTTAAAACTAGAATAACAAACTCAATAAGAGAGATATAGTCGAATAAATCCAATTATAAAGTTACAGATCATTGTCTAATAAGAAACAACAACGAAACTCTTACAGAAAGCATTTGTTTCAGATAAAAGATTATTTGCGAATTGTTGTCTAATTTAGGAACGATAAAACACTGTTAAAATTGGATATTAAAAAAAAGTAGAATGTACTCATTTTCGAGCACTTTGCATGCTTATAATAGCCCCGAGTAACCATGTTTCAATTTTGAAAAACGCATGCACTCATTTTTGAGTATATCAAAGAATTAAATTTTAAGCATATTTAGGTTCAAATTGTAAATACTATGTACTTATTTATGAGTATGGAAGAATCACTTTTTTTTAAGCATAATTGAAAATACTATGTACTCATTTTTGAGTATATGAGAGATTCAATTATACTTTTATTTTTCAATTGTATTTTTAAACTGTAAATAAATGACGGATGACAAACAGCGCATATGCATAAGACAAACAATGCTTATTGAGTTTTCGTATTCCACCGCCACATTAGAGAAAAAACACTCGACCGCATAGCACCGCACACGAAATATATACATCCACCATCGTAATTCTTATGACATAGTTCTTTAATTTCGAGGCTATAACTTTTATTCTTCGAAATATTTGCACAAAAAATTTCAGAGTTATGATTGCGCATTTATTACACGATTTCTAATGAAATCAGAATGAAATAATACGTTTATTTATTGAAGTACTAATTTTCAAGCAAGTGCGGTTACTTATATTTCAGTATGTCACCTACACGTTTAAGGTGCCATTGTACTCAAAATGAAAACGAGTACGTTGAAGTTTTTGTTTTAAGTACTTTATTTTTTACAGTGAATACCCAACACTTGCATGAATAGAAATGTAGGATAGAATCTACTTAAAATTACCGCCTGAGACAATACACACGTGAATTCAAGAAATAATATTACCGCGTACTTTGATAAGCGTTTCAAGTGCCACTGTGTTAAAAGGCCTGATGGTACAATTTTTTACGGGCCTATACGCGTTTTGTTCTTTCCTAGTGCTGATTCCTATTAATTATATGATGCTACTCTGTAACTTTGTATTTGTATTTCTTATTTAATCTTTTTTTTGCCCAGTTCGGTAGCCTAATTTTTTAATTAGAAATTACAAAGAAGAACATATGCGAGAACATTCATATGATGGAGGTGGTATATATACTTCAATCTCGTTCGACTGGTAAAGTATTTTTTTTACTCAATTTCATACTTTTTTCATAAAATCAGACGAATTATAGGAGAAAACGGAAATAACATCCCTAGACTAGAAAGTGAAAATCCTTAGTGGACCCTTACTCCCGAATTTAACGCTGAATAGATATCATTCAAAATCCAAGATGTATCTATAGAAGATTCTGAGAAAGTGATGTTTTACTGAGAATTTTTTTAACCGGAAGTGGAAAAGAGTCGCATTGAATAAGTGAAATTTCTTAGTTAAGTACCTTAGTTAAGCTTGCCTTGTGAAAATCGAAGCCAGTCTTGTGTTCGAATAGAACTTACCGTGACAATTCTTAGAGAGAGACAAAGAGGAAGAGAGAGAAATATATTTCAGTAACTAGTAAATTCTTTCCTCCCAGCTATACAAGCCGATATACGGTGCGACATAGAGTCAAATAAGTAGCGCTTGTGCCTCTGCGAAAGATTTTGCCAAAAATATCACAACTGGTTAGCTAATTCAGTATTATTCTGAGAAGGCTGTACTTGTCGTTCCAGCATGTCCCAGATGTGTTTCATTGGTGATAGACCTGGGGACCTAACTTAATAGCCACGAGAGGATATTAAATCATCGAAGACATTGTTGAAAAAGTCATGCAGTGTGTGGTCGAGCACTGTCTTGTTGGTAAATTTGACCTGGGTGGCTTGACAGCATAAGCAAAACAATCGGCTTTGGAATATCGTCGACTTACAAGCGAAACGTTAGATTGGTTTGCAGCACATCTAGAAGAGATCGGCTGTCCTATGAGATGGCTCTCCAGACTGTCACACTATGTGTGAAGGGCATGCACCGCTCGACAATAAATTCGGAATCAGAATATTGACCAATTCTCCTCCACACAAGATGCGGCTATATGTACAATATGCGGCACAGTATCATTAAGAAAAAGCGAGATTCGTCCCTAAAACAACATGCTTCCAGTCTGAACCTGCCGGACTGCTCGATCTCGGCATGTGTATACGTTGTTAGTGGTAGGCGCCTTAATGGACGTCAACACCTAATGTTGCCTTCTACTAGTCGTCTCCGAATAGTATTTCTTGATACATGGAGGATGGCAAAAGCCCCCGAATGAGCGAAGGCATTGGTGTGGATATGGCTCATCTTCTGACTGCATGTTCGTTTCGAGCAGTTATTTGTCTGGGGCGTTCTGAACTTCTACGAATGTTGCATGTGTTTTCTAGAATCCACTGTTGCCAATATCGATCAACATCCATATCAATCTGACCAAGACGGCGACTGATCTGAGTGTTGGACCAACCAACCTCTCTCTCTCTCTCTAACTCCTATAATTGTTAGTAGCGCCGGCGAGTACGTCTCAAAGGCATTTTTGTACATAACTTGCAGCATCAACGCAGAAAATCCAGTTCCAATCGCCTGTGACAGAGAATAACGGTCATTTTAAATGTCGCGCTATGCGTCATTCTCGTGACAAGAGCTTATTGGCGCTGGCAGTATGAGTATTGGCATAACTCTTTAAACAACATTTGTATGTCGAGTATAGAGACTGTAGCTCAATTTTTGGTGCACATATTTTTTGCAACAGGGTGTATTTAACCTCATTCGTTTACTTAATGAGAGTGTTAAAGTAACATTTTATTTTCGTTCCATTAAAGTACAACGCAAAACGCTTCCCTTTCGACGAAAAATTTTGGTGACAACTTACATGGCAAATTTGTTTGCCATTGGAAACCATGTCATTCTGCTGCACATCGCTGTATAAATGGAATAAGAATACATGGAATATAAATGTATAATAAATAAAGCCAAATGAAGATTTTGTGTTTAACTAAAACGATTACGACATATTTAGCCGTATATGACGCAATGATTTTTACTTTTCATCAGTTTCAACAGATATAATGATTACCGACCACAACTGAATAAAATTATGCATTTTAATTGCAAAAGATTCTGAGCTTGGAAAAATAGGCTGAGCTTAGAAAACTTTACGGAAGATTAATATGATACAGTTATTTATGCTCTTGATAGTTTTGATGGAACGCCTGACTTTCAACTTAAATCGACAACGTATGAGTTTCCCTACAGGCTCAATTGTTTTTTTCACTATTCTTTATAAAATCCATGAATTTGAGTTTAATTGAGCAAAATAACACATGAATTTATTTTAAATAAAGACAAATTTGTATTTTAAATTAAGTTCTCACTATCATTTTGGACTGCGCATGCATTTTTCAAATGGTAGAGTTTCAAAATTGGAAAAAAAAAATCCTGAAGTTTCTCGTCAACGGTCCATCCTACAATAACAGTATTTATTGGTCTTACGTTTTCGTCGTCGCAAATTTAGTATCAGAATCAATAAGATTAATTAGTTGTGTTCAATAAATTGAAGCATATATAGTTATTTACTTCAGATTTTGAAAATTTTGCTCGTCATTTCGCGTAAAGAAGGTTTCACTTCTTCAAATCATACCAAAATCGAATTAGCATGTAGATAACCTTTAGAGCATTTATCTACCAAAGTTTGTGGAAATTTGTCGGATATTTTTTGAGCTAGACATGATACACATATTGTACATATATACACACAAATACACACATGTTAAGGGCATGTTAAAAAGATAAAAATGGTGGATTTGTGTTCTACAGTGCCCTAAACGTGTAGATCCGTAGAAAACTCTAGTGGCGATTTTCGATAGGATTCCACTACACCCCTATATATTGCCATCTATTGGAGAAAAACAACGAGCAATGTTACCGGGAATGTTCCTGAATAACGTGACACAACAAAATCAAACACACCATTTAGTTCCTTCTTTAATTAAACGGAGATATCTTGGCCGATCCATCACATTTTTATTAAGAGTGTGGGTCCCTGGATTCCTCTAAGAGATAAAACTAATTACTTTTCAAATGACATGATACTGAGGGAGATAATTATTCGGAACTTTTATCGGCAACATCTGAATGTATTTAAACATACGTAAAATTGATCTTTAGCGAATGCCTTTTGACGGAAATAAGGTGGCGTTAATAAATACACCTGATGTGGAGCAGCGCGTGACTTTTCTACGAATAATCTTTTATCGTTAGGTAGTTCATTCCGTGGTGCATTAATTTAAATTTTATCGGCCGAACTAACACACAACATAGTTTCTTAATTGGAGTGATATTCATCTTGCTGTTTTAAAACATGTTCTGCTTCATTTGGGAACTTAGCTCATGTTAAAATAATGGCCCTCTAAAATTTAGGAAGCCCATAAATGTATCGCAAACAATATTATAGAGCAATGGTTTCCAAATCTTTTATAACCTATGGCACATTGTTTATATATATATATATATATATATATATATATATATATAAAATATAATATAAAGAAAGTGGATTATCAGAAATATATGTGTTATAGTAATTATGCGCAAAGCAGCAAGAGGTACTATACACCATATAATGCATTAAAAATGGAATGGATAAAAAGTGAAAAAAGGAAGGAAGGCTTTGCAAAAAGCTTACTTGATGGCGGTGAGGGGTTGTGACCTCACTCCCCAGTTTTCAACGAGCTCGTCATAAATGCCGCGGCATTGCACTCCTGGTCGCCAGCTTTTGCTCAAGCCCACCTCCGGAGTGACAATAATAACTGTCACAAGACCTTCTAAAAGGAATGAACCGAGGACGAGAGTAAATTCACTACCGTACAAGCGATCTGTGCTGCTGACTGCGGTGAAATGTATACATCATCTTATGATCGTGCTGCGGTCCTGTCATATGTGTAATGCCAGAAATGTAAAGTAATAAATATTTGGAAGGATTAAAAAATAATGGAACCAGGAATGCGGGCGGATTATCCCCACGCTAAGCAGATGGGCGATAATATACAGGTGTCCCCATATCTTACATACCACGCCCATGTTTACATACCACGTTAAGCCGTTTGGCGGCAACCGAGACGGCGACGCCATGTCTACGGATTAGCCCTCAGCTCTACATTTCAGCACGTGGACCGCCGACCGAAAAAGGGATATAAGTGAGAGTTGCTCGAAGTGGGAGTCAGAATTGGTCAAGGCAGGCTGTTGGAGTTAGACTAGTCAAGAAGAAGCGACGGTAGCAGAGTTAAGAGTTGTGTGTGCGTCTCTGATATAGGAATTCGAAGGAGAGCTCATGTTCATCTGGTATTGCAAGAGTAAAGTGTGACAAAGCATCGGTGTTACCCAAGTTATATGAAAGAAGATCAGGTACCGTACAATTAAACTATATGAGGATAACCTCTTTGTCTAAATTTGTGTTTTTAAGGAAAAGCTAATTAATGCATCCCACCACGTGCTCCAACCAAATATCAATTCATCTGGCATTACACCCCCCGAACTACCATTGAGATGTATTCCACTATTGTGATATTTATTTAATTTGTAAAACTAAAGCGTGTAAATTGAGTATGTGATAATTAAATGTTTGTTCCTTTACTATTAACCTTAATTTTTAGTTTGTTAACTTAGTATCCCGTTAAGCACAGAAATAGGTGGGTTTTGCGGCCACCAACGCAATGTACACAGCAGTAAGTTTTAGAACAGATTACATGTATAATTAATATACTAATAAATAATTAATTTAATGTAAAATGCATTTTTGACAATATTAATTTTAATCAACAAAATTAATAATCGGCACAATATGCATGATGCGATCCTTCATTCTCCAATTGAATATAAAAAATACTTGAGCTTTACACCATACGCTAAATTGTTTCGGTATAAATTATCGATATTTTTAAGCATAAAAGGAGCTGGATATTTTTGAATATATGCTTGCTTTAAAAATACTTGATCAAAATCAATACGTAAATTTTCTTCTTTAATAGTTCTTTTAATTCTGACCAATCCTCCCAAGAATACATTGCGAAATATATTCATGTGTAGGTTGGAGTGCCAATGTATTATTCCATTTATAGGTATTTTAAAATGGTTTCTTTTGTCATAGATGGTAAATATGATTGGGATCTGTCCAAAGTTGATACTCAAATCCAAAAACTTAACCACGTTGTTATTTTTAACTATATTTTCTTTCAATATGAGGTTGGGTGGATAGAATCAAAGTTCATACAATAGTTTTCATTTTCATACCCAACAATCACGTCATCTACGTAACGCAGGTAAACGATTTCGTTGTTAATATGAGACTGGTTTTCATAAAAACTAAGGTAGAGGTCGGCTAGTATGGAAGAACACCCCCCCCCCCATGGGGATGCCTTTAATTTGTTGATATGCAAAGATTCCATTGAAAAGATAATTTTCTTTTATGACTATTCTAATTAAATTCTTGAATTTATTGAATTCTATAGTTCTTTTTAATTCATATTCTTCGTATAAACGGTAAAGGATATTTTGTAAGTCTTCTAGATCTATAGTGTTGAAAAGTTCTTGGAAGTCATAAGTCTTTAAATATAAAGGATTTTTATGATATTTTAATGAATTTATCACTTGTTGGCTATTTTTTATGATATAACTTCCTTTATTATTAATTTGTAGCAAAATAGGTTTTAAAAGCTTTAGTAACATAGAATTTGCTTTTGTGAGATACGCATTACATCCGACAGTAACCGGTCGGAAACATATAGGGCTTTTATGTAGTTTTGGAATATTTATCAAGTAGGGGTACTGTATTATTCCAGTATATTTGATGCCTGTTAATAGATATAAGGCTTTAATTTTATTTGAAATTTCTTTAAGGGGGATGTTGATTTTGCAATAAAGCATATCATTCTCATATTTTGCTTTCAAGGTGTTAATGTAAAAGAACTTGCAGGTGAAGGCGTAGTTGCTTGAGACTTTGTCAGTATAAGTAATTATATACCGTTCTTGAATGGTCTTAAGAAGCTGGATGTTTAATTTACATTTATCAGGAGGTTGGTAGAGTTTATTATAATAATACTTGAAGTCTCTGCATATCATATATCTCCATTGATGGAAGTGAAATCAGGCAAACTGAATCGGATGGATTGGTTATAAATGAATTTATCAATATCTTCTTGAAAAGCTTCATAAGGATTGCCATGATATGTATTTCTATATTTTGTACCAAGTTGGAAAGCTTTAATTAAATTGTTATCTTTTAGGACATTACAATCTCCTGTTACTATATGTCCTATTAAAGGATCTGAATAAGGATTGTTTTTACAATTGCATTCTGTTATATTTTCTTTGTGTAGATTTTTACTTAATAAATTATAGTTAAAAACTTTTCTTCCCATAGGGATGACATATCTATACGTAGTCATGATTTTTAAGTTATTTATAGGAAGGGTATTTTGATGTTCTTTCAATATTCTGTGAAATGGTATAAGATTGAAGGTTTTGTTTTGGAACAGGATGTTAAAATAAGTTGAATAAGTGACTTGATCTTCTTCTTCGTTCTTCAATTTAATATTAAGATAGTGAGATCGTTTTTTTAACCAATCGCTAATAGTAGCTAAATTAAGTTTCTGAAATATAGAGGTTTCTTTCGTATGCCAGATTTTCAATTGTTTGAACCAAATTGTCCAAATGTTTAGCATAAATTTCATACGTATACTCATTATGTAAGTACGTATAAAATCAGGTTTATGGGTTTCAAATTCATATACTTCTTGTATAAAATCCTTAAAAGACTTGATGCAGAAATCCAAATGTTGCTTTTTTCTGTTTTTACTCCGGAACCATCTCTTACGTACTTTTACTGGGCTGTAGTTAATACTGAAGTTTTGTGGTGAATGATAATAATCATTATTATAGAGCTTATTAAACATAACAGAGTTGAGACCGTAAGGGTATATGGTGTTTCTCTGTAGAATATGAATGTTTTCCCACCATATACGATGCTGCTGTTTAATCACAAAGTCTATTATTGAGACTGTGATGTTACTGAAAGAATGCGCTTGAAAATGAGTGTAAAGCAATTGGCATTCCTGATTGTTGCCTTGGTTTTTCTTAATATGATTACGATGAAGGTTGATACGGATATTTAAAGGATTTTTTGTTTGTCCGATGTATGACTTCTCACAAGTATTGCATTTTATTAAGTATATGCATTAAGTATATGCAGAGGGCTCTAAAAGGCGTTCTATTGGTCCAAATGAGATAAAATTTGAAATACAGATAATTCAAATGATGAGCATGATATTTATTAAATCAAAAATTTTAGTACAAAAATCCGCCGATAAGTGGCGCTATAATACACATAAAAACATTTAATAGACTGTATAAATATTAAATAATATTAAAAAAGTAGCATAAAAACTGCTTAATATGTCCCCCATCATGTTCAACAATATGCTCTCATCGCAGAACCATATTTTCTACAGCTGACCGGAATAAGTCTGCGGGAATATCAAGAACTTGGCGCCGAATGCTGTCCTTCAGATCTGGCACAAATGCTAGCCTTTTACGGTACATATTGTCCTTGAGGAAACCCCACAACTAAAATTCGCAGGGGGTGATATCCGGCGAACGAGGAGGCTATGCTGTTGGAAAATGCCGGCTGATCACCCGTTCAGCTGTGAAATGCTGTGTTAGCAATTGCTTTACACTATGCTCAATGTGAGGAGGTGCGCCATCCTGCATGAAAATGATATCCTGAAGGCATCCACGCTGTTAAAGTTGTGGGATTACATAATCCCTCAACATATCACGGTACCGTAGTCCCGTGACTGAATAGGTTTTGATTCAAGTTGCAGTTACCTCTTCAAAAAAATACGGTCCAATGATAAAGGTAGCCGTAAAACCACACCATATTGTCACTTTTTCAGGATACAAGGGTTGTTCCTGGATAGCGTGAGGGTTTTCCGCTGCCCAAACTCGGCAATTGTGGGTGTTAACTTGCCCATTGAGACAAAAGTGGGCTTCGTCAGTCCACAGGATGTTCCATGGCCAACTGATGTCAACCACCATTCGAGCAAGGAACTGAAGTGCAAAAGTTTTACGAACCTCTGAGTCTCCGTCCTGCAATAGGTGCACAGGCTTGATTTTCCAGGGATATCCGCCGTAAGATTTTTCGTATAGTGTAATACGGCATATCCAATACACGGGAAACAACTGGCACACTCACACTACCATGCAGCGAATGACTGCTGGTTTCAACGCCTGCGGTAGCCATATTTTCGACACTAAAAGACTGGATTGGCTTTCGTCCTCTACCTGGAAGAATGCCAAGTTGCCCAGTTGTTTCAAATTTCATTATCATCTTGCGTAGGGCACATGGAGACATTGGACTTCTTCGTAGTATCTGCTTAATACGACGGAATTCTTTTATAGCTGCAACGGAGTTCTGCTGGTTCTGGTATAACAATTTCACCAGTTGCGCTTTTTCTTGCAACGTTGGCATGATGTGCTGAGAAGTAACTAATGCTCGTGCAGAATCCGCCTTCTTTTCATCCAAAGAATAATGCTACTAGGCATGTGTTGAAACGCAAATAATGTTTCACATTTTCAATATATGCAAATAAATACCATTTGTGTTATAGCGCCATCTATAGGTGAATGTTGATACTAAAATTTTTGATTTAATAAATGTCTAGCGCATCATTTGAATTATCTGTATTTCAAATTTTATCTCATTTGGACCAATAGAGCGCATTCTAGAGCCCTCTGAAGTGGGAAACTTATTTCTTGCTAACCCTGTATATATATAGGTAGATAGATACTAGAAAATGTTCCTGGAGTTTATCAAGAATTAAAAAGGGTAGTTACATAACATTCAACTCAACGGCCCTATACGACCTCTCCCCCCCCCTTTCAAACAGACCCCGTCATTTGCTGAGACTCTGCGACTCTACGTTCTACATTTAAATCTACCGATGGAGACAATTTAAACCTACTTGCGCGAATTCCCCCTCTCTGTAAACGTGGATTCATTAGGCTCAAATTTTACGGGGGCTCAAACTTTAATCGGAAAAAGGTCCGCGCGTAAGAAAAGTATTGAAAAATTAAGTAGTTCGTTCGCTTAAAAAAATTTATAATTAATGGACGGATGTATTAACGAAATTATTCTTTTTATTTGGAGAAGTGGTTAATATTTAAAGTAGCTGATATTAAATTATAAACATAGAATTTCCCAGCAATTATTTTATATCGCAATTAAAATCGGGACGTTTAGAACACGCGAAAAGTGCATATTATTTAAAAATTCTCTGAAATTTATCTATTAATCATATAGATTCAATTCAATATATGTTTGAAAAATAATTTTTCAGTGTTTCCGGTGGTGTCAAGACGGAAACTCCGAGATGATATTTTCGGTCGCTAAGAATATCATTTTCGTAAAAATATTGCTGGAATATAAGATAACTAGAAAACTAATTCGAATTAAAAAAAGAATAATACCGAGGTGCATCTTACCGGATCCTGAAGTACCCGTGTACCTAATTTCATAGCCCTACGTAGATGAGATTTGTGCTACAAACGATACAGTTGAACAAACAAACAAATATACATCTATTATATACTAGAAAATGTACTTTATTATCTACTAGAAAATGTACACGCCGTTTTCCGGTACTTAAAATGAGTAACCGTGTGTTTCACCGCGCAGTAGTTTCTTATTTTAGTTTCTTTAAAATTAAAATTAAAAACTATATTTAGAGAGAGGTTATAAGAGAGCGTAATGTTAAAACGTTATTCTGTTTTCAGGAATTTGCTGTGAGTTGCCAACGTTGGTTAAATGTTCTAACAAGTAATCTAAATGAGGATGGAAAAAACACAAATCAATTTTCGAAATTCCGTTTTTGAACAAAATTTGTTCCCTCACTCAAATTTTTCATTCGCAACAAAGCCAACTTGAAAATGGCTGTATGAGTTCTTCACTCCGTGCTGAAAATCCCCTGTGCTCTGGATTGACAGTATGAGATAACATCTGGTGGCACCAGATGGCGCCATCATCCACCGTACAATTGACCTTCCAGTACAAGTTACAAATCCGTCCTGAACCAGAAGTTTTTCAACTTAAAATATCTACAAAAATAATTTGAATTTTCAAAAAAAGTCGCTGAGGCGTATCGTCCCTGGTTCTCAATCAATTACGTTGAAAATATGTACAATGTAAGTCTAATATTGTGCAAATATTGGGGATTCCATTGGCCTCCAATATTGGCAAAATATTTTCATTGCAATATTACGCCAATATTGGTGTTATATTGGAAATATTCCCAATGAATGCTGCTATTAGCATAATATTATCCCAATATTGTCCAATGTTGGATTGCACTAGGGAAATTTCATGACCGTACGATGTTCAGATTTTCTTCTATAGACGAAACGGATAGACAGACATCTCTCTTTATTTTATATATATATATATATATATATATATATATATATATATATATATATAGTTAATACGTATCTGTTTAAATTCATTAGGAAAATATTTTAAATTATTGGGATACAATATTTACAGTATTGTGGGAAAATCCAGGGATAAGTTGACCTAAGAAAAGTCAAACACGAAATTCTGTTACATCTCTCATTAAATGTAAATAGATGTCTCAGACTTTCAAATTATTCAGTGATGTAGTGTATGGGCCTTGGGGGCACCTCTGGCAGCTAGAGCTAATTACTTTTTGAATGACTTAATGGAGTTCGAAGCAATTATTCCGCAAGTGTTATCAGTCCCATTTTCGCAAACCTATTTATATATTCGTATAATTGGTTTCAGCTAAAGGAAATAAGGTGGAGAAAATGATTTGTTGTTCTGAATAAACATCTTTGATTTTAAGATTTTACATCAAAATGTATGTCAGCACTATTTGACTTTATACAGGATATATTTTACTTTATACTGGATAGATTGCAAAATTTCAAGATATTGGGGCTAATTTTGGAATTGCCTTTTAGAATGCAATGGGGTGATTTGCTTTCGAAATGGTAAACTGTATAATTGCAATGGCAACTACTGTAAAGTTCTCCAAACCTAGATTCTTTCACCTGAATACCGGATGGAAAAACGTTGCATGTCAATCTATAGAACGGGTTTCCACTGTTCCACAGTGGCGACTCCTGACTTCAGGAACAGTTGAAGCAGATACAGTGGCGGAATTACCTCTCCTCCTCTCGACAACGAACATCATAAAGATACATCATGCTACTCTGGAACAAGTGTTGTCAAATATTATCAAAAATAAAAAAAATAACCCTGAAAAATTAATAATATTAACCCACTCAACTGATAACTTTAAGCGAAGCAGCGCTTATCCTGCGTCACCTGCTTTATCTCAAGAGCCACCACTGCGATTCCACATTTCTATGGCAGTGCATTCCATCCGGTCCATGGCGTTCCATGGCGATTGTGGGTCCTTGGATTCTCCTGCGGCTTCTTCTTCTTCGACTCAGACCGTTCGACATGCCAGAAAGGTATAATGTATCTGTTTGGACGGCGGGGAAGTGCTACCCAATTTAGACCGGAACCCTGTAGGGGAGGCATCCAGAGGAACTGTACCCTCCTTCCCCCTACCACCAACCTCTGGAAAGGATTTATGGACACACATGTTTAACGTGATCGTCCTCCGCGTGAACATGGCGACAGTTTTGCCAGTGGCGGGAATCGAACCCAGGCTGTCCGAGTACAATTCCCGCGCACTAACCACTGGGCTGTTGCGCCTCCACCTGCAGCTGCTAGACTATTAGCACCTATATTTTACAGTTCTCGACTAACTGTGTGCTTAACTTTTAGAGGAACTTCTTAACTATGAGCGCACGGTTTCTGTTGTCACACGATTCAACACTCCGCGGTTCCTATTCTTGATTTTATTTGGTCTACCATTTCATAATTGATCTGCCGTGGTTTCTAATGCTTCGTTATCAGTAGAAATTTGAAATCCAATCGAGGCAGATGAACACGATTGGTGGATGGATATTCCACAAGGAACGGAATTGAGTTCAATCCACTTCTGCAAACGGAATCGAAAACTTGAATTTGGGTTGGTACATCAGTATCTCAATAAGACATTGACATGGTTATGCTTCAACCCGTGTCTAAATGTTTGATTTTCATTGTAGGCCGAGATAAAATTTGATTCTTACTTCATTTTTTCATGCATTCTTTTGCCCATACGTTTTTTCTGGCTCTATCGGGTTTCATATTCCTAGCACGAGCGAAGAAATAGAGATTGCTATTAACAATAACATCACATTAGTTAATCTAGACAGCTGAGGAAAGAGAAATTCCACGAACTGGCTTCTTGCAAAAGTGGGCATCCTATTATGGCATCAAATTAAAAGCAACTGAACGAATTAAATAAAATTAAAAGCAACTGAGTTAATTAAATCAAATTAAAAGAAACTGAGTGAAATTAAATCAAATTAAAAACAATAAAGTGATCTATTGTATCATTCATGGGTGTTTATGATGATTGCAAGACCGTTGTTTCTTTAAAACCAGTTTGAGCCATACTTGTGATGTATGCAACCAGAACGACTACCAACATTAGATGTCCCGATACTTTTCGTCATATAACATATATCATTTATGAAAAACATGTAATATTTTTGGATATTGTTACTGCTCAGCTATTCTTATGAGATAAATCACTTTTATATGAAACAGTCTTATAATTTACAGCTTTTAAGGGCTAATTAATTTTATAACTAATTGCTAGAAAACTTTTATATAAGCGGATTTGCATCCCTATACTTTAAATTTAATGATGCTTTAGAGAGACGTTTTAATTACAGCCAAAATGTAGTATTTTTATTGGTTAATTCTTGGGATTAATTTAAGGAATTCTCAGGAGTTTTGAAATAAAGGGAATGTATAATAACAGCAGATGATATATTACTTATATCTTTAGAATTTTTGTTAAATTAATATTAAATACATTCTACTTTGTATTGATAAGATGTGTGCCTTATATATTTATTTGGTATAAACACGTATTAAATTAAATTTTAGTGACACTATTGAAGTGAAATACATTAAAAAAATTCCGAACCAGGTTGGGATTATTTTATTTGATGAAATGAGTTTAATTGAATATATCTATTGCTAACGAACAAGATAGATGGAACTATTCGTCTTAATGTTCATTTCTGTGTATTTTACCTACACCAATATTCTCCTTAGCATCGTGTTGCCCAAGGTTCTTTAACATAAGATTGCACCCTCAGTCCGGCAACTAATGAAAAGTTGCCAGCTTGACGTAATGTGAATTAAGATTCGTTCAGGATCTAGAGTCAACTTTGAAAGGAGTTGCTAAAACACACGCATTATTACAGTTAAAAATAGTTTGTTAATTTTGAAGTGGCAACATCCAGGCTTAAACAACTTGCGCAAAGATTTTACATTGTGAGGTACGCACAGGATCCAGTAACGTCCGAGAAAATTTAGTGACGTCGTTGAACAAATTAAGGGCCTGAACACAAAATGCCCGAGTTCTTAATTCCCATATCATCATATGCGCTGAGCTAAGTAAAAATAATTAAGTCCGTCATGACACGGGATGACACCCCCTTGAAGTTACCTTTCTTAATTACTTTCCTTATATACATATAATGTATAACAAAAGTATTGTGACGGGGTCGAAAATTCTAATTAGAGTTTTCGACGGGAGAGCTTGTTTCAAGCTTCCCTGAACACGAATCAGGCGTTTTTGAGATGATGTCTGCGTGTGCGGTGGGAGGGGTGAAAGTATGTGTGTGTGTGTCAGTGAGACTGTGGAGACGATAACTGACGAACGAATGGAGCGATTCGAACAAAATTTGGTACAAAAATTACAATCCATTAATACTGGAAGCCTATTGTTTTTATACGCAATCGGATGTTCAGAACCCCCTAAATTGTTGAGTGAAATTTTGAAAAAATCATAAAAAATTTAAAACCTTTAATAAAGTTACGTAAACAGTCATTTCTTATGTAATTTTTCATTAAAAAACGATTGACATAAATTTTAGAACGCTAGCATGAACCGTTCTCGACATATTGCACATTTTTCAAATACATTTATCAAAAATTCCCATAAACTAAAAAAAAATGTTAACTGTTGAGAAACATGTTCACTTTTCATATGTAATATCATGCGATAAATTTGGTGACACCGCTCTCGCGGATCTAGTTCTTTCCATTCATGAGAAAAGATACTTTGAGTAATATTTTTGTATTTGAACGCCAATAGTCATTTTTCTGCTATAAGAATAACGTATTTCTCCGTCCATAACGCTTGACGATATTTTGACGACGAATTTGGTGGAATGTCGCCAACTTAGCGACTTTTTTAAATGCTGCCAAATTAATGAGAATCTCTCCAAATGGATAAAAATGACGCTATATCAATGAAAATGACGACTAATTGGCGAAAATTCAACGTCTTGGAAAGAAAATAAGTATGTACTATAAGAATAACCAGTTATTTTTACTGTAACATTAGTAAATTCATTGCATTATATAAGGAAAGTCATGTGCTGCTCACATCAGATTTTCTGTATTTGTGCTCGATAACTTGGACAGCCTCGTTCCAAGAGAGCGTATAGAACTTAAGCTGTGCACACATTTTCACTTCATAGAAAATTTTCATGCATTGAATTTTCGGGTTTGTGATGTCCATATGTGTTTTAAGATCGCCTGAACAAGTTTTGATGATTTTTGGAGTGATATTCATTGGTCTGTCTGATGCCTGTGGTCGATTTCTTGTGCACACGATAGCAGCCACAAATATTAATGGATTTTCACGAAATTTTATATCCTAGTTTGTTATAAAAGATCTAGGACAAGATAGATTTTTTTTAATTCGAGCGAAGGTATTGAATTTTATTCGAAATTATATATTTTCTTAACAGGGCAGCACAGGACGAAATTTGACATAATCATGCATAAAAGGATTTATTTATGTCTCAATGATCACGAGACTTAATAGTTTGAATCATTGTTGGAGAAAGTAGCCACAATACAATTATTTTTGTTCGTGACGTCATTAGCCCCAATTGGGGGCAAGTTACCCCAAGGGGCGTACATTATCAAGTATGGTATCAATCGAAATATTTTTTCTAATCCTTGAAAGTGAAAGGTAACACACTATAGTTGTAATCATTTGGACCGCAGATATCGATTTTTCGATTTTTTTTCTTGTGAAATTAAAAAAAAAAATTGATGTGGGCAGCGCATGACTTTCCTTATATAATGCAATGAATTTACTACTTTTACAGTAAAAAATAGGTTATTCTTATAGTAGATACTTATATTCTTTCCAAGATACTGCATTTTCGTCAATGAGTCGTCATTTTCAATGATTTACGGTCATTTTTATCCATTTGGCGAGATTTTCGTTATTTTGGTACCATTTTAAAAAGTCGTCAAGTTGGCGACATTCCGCCAAATTCGTCGCCAAAATCTCACCAAGCGTTATGGACAGAGAAATAAGTTATTCTTATAAAAGATAAATGACTATTGGCGTTCAAATACAAAAGTATTACACAAAGTATCTTTTTCTTGGGGCGCGGTAGCCCATTGGTTAGCGCGCTGGAGTTGCACTCGGAAGGCCCGGGTTCGATTCCAGCCACTGCCAAAACTGCCGCCGTGTTCACGCGGAGTACGATCACGTTAAACATGTGGGTCCGTAAGTCCTTCCGAGAGGTTGGTGGTAGGGGAAGGAGGGTACGGTCCCTGTGGATGCCTCCCCCACTGGGTTCCGGTCCAAATTGGGTGGCACTTCCCGGCCGTCCAAACAGTTACCTTACACCTTTCTGGTAGGTCGGACGGTCTGGGTCTCAACAACAACAACAAAGTATCTTTTCTCATGAATGAAATTAGCTAGGTCCACTAGAATGATGTCACCCAATTTATCGCATGATATTACATATGAAAAGTGAATATGTTTCCCAGCGGTTAATATATATTTTTCTATTTATGGGATTTTTTGATAAATTTATTTGAACTATGTGCAATATCTCAAGATCGGTTCATGTTAGCGTTCCAAAGTTTATGTCAATCGTTTTCTAAGGAAAAATTACATAAAAAATGTAGATTTGGGTAACTTCATTAAAGATTTTGATAATTTGATTATTTTTTCAAAATTTCACTTGAAAATTTAGGGGGGTTCTGGACATTCGATTGCGTTTAAAAACAATAGGCTTCCGGTATTCACGGATTGTGAATTTTGTACCAAATTTCATTTGAATCTCTTCCTTCATTCGTGAGATATCGTCTCCACAGGCTCACTGACACACACTCACCTCAAAAGTGTTTGATTCGTGATCAGGAATGTTTGAAACGAGCTCTTCCGTCGAAAACTCGAATTCGAATTTTTGACCCCATCACAATACTTTCCTTATACATTATGTATATAAGGAACGTAAAAATCTGGTATGTGAAAGTTAATTTGAGATACTCTTCAGATAATTTTTCGGATATTTTTGCCCACCTAAAGTCTATTATTAATGTAAAACTGGAAAAATCGTAAAAAGTATATATACCTACTACTTAAATCTAAATTTGTTAAAAACAGGGGATTTAGCATTCGAACAAAGTTTAGTTACAAATTATTTTTATTTTCCATGCATACATAGTATAATGTATAGGGAAAATATAGTGACGAGGGGGAGGGGTTAAAAATTTGAATTCGAAGAGGACGTTCAAAGCGCCTGAATTGAAATCGAAGATTTTTCTGTGTCTGCATGTGTGTCCTTAAGGCTGTGGATTCAATATCTCAGGAACGAATGCAGCGTTTCTAATGTAATTTGGCATGATTATTACGATCCATGGAAATAATACAGGAAGCCTATTTATTTTAAACACGATCAAACGTTTATGAAACCTCCAAATTTTCGAATGAATTTTTGAAAAAATCATAAAAAAATTAAGATATTAAAAAATGCTACATAAATAATCATTTTATACGTAACCTCTTATTCTAAAACAAAGAACACAAACTTTAGAGCACTAACTAGATACCTTCTAAAGAGTATTCCCACGTTTCCCAAATGAATGTATCTAAAAGATAACATAAAAATTAACAGCAGTAAGTATTATTCAATATGTAACAGTTGCTGGTAAATTTGGTGATTAATTAAGCAAGATATCACCAACTTGACGAGTGTTTTTGTGGTGCCAAAATGAAGAAAATATCGCCAATTTGGCAAAACTGGCGCTAAAGTACGAAAATGACGCCAAATCGATGAAATTATTATTAATATATTCTAATGTAATGGAGTATACTGCTTAGCAGATGTTAACAATATTTCCAATTGTAAAGTTATATTTGCACAAAACATAAGTTAAAATTTGATACTTCAAAATAATTTCGCATGTTGTCTTCTAGAAAAGTGGGAAATATCAGTGGACTATTGAACTTTAAAAATATTGTGCCGTGTTTCCATCATTTTTCGCATTGAAAGAAGTAAACGACTTACATTATGCAAGGAAAGGCATAGGCTGCCTACATCAGATTTTTAAGAGTTTAATTTTTTAATAATGTATGGTTCTGTGCGTGGAAAATAGTCGTTTTAATTGAAAATTGGTTCAGCTAGGGTCTACCTCGCGTTCGATATACTCTTGTTTGTGCTCATGTTGTTATTAAGACCCAGACCGTCCGACCTACTAGAAAGGTGTAAGGTAACTGCTTGGACGGCCGAGAAGAGCTACCCAATTTAGATCAGAACTCAGTGGGGGAGGCATCCACAGGGACCGATCCCTCCTTCCCCAAACACCAACCTCTCGGAAGGACTTAGGTACCCACATGTTTAACGTGATCGTACTTCGCGTGAACACGGTGGAAGTTTTGGTAGCGGAGGGAATCGATTCCGGGCCAACCGAGTGCAATTCCAGCGCGCTAACCACTGGGCTACCGCGCCCTGTTTATGCTCATGTTGTTTTTGAGACCTAGATAGTCCGATCTACCAGAAAGGTGTAAGGTAACAGTTTGTAAGGCCGGGAAGTGCCACCCAATTTAGACCGGAACCCAGTCAGGGAGGCATTCACAGGGACCGTACCATCCTTTCCTTACCACTAACCTATAGGAAGAACTTACGGGCCCATATGTTTAACGTGATAGTATTCCGCGTGAACGCGGCGGTAGTTTTGGCAATAGTGGGAATCGAATCCGGGTCTACCGAGAGCAATTCCCGAGGGCTAATCACTGGGCTACCGCGCCCCGATAATAGAAGTGTTGAAGACCCAGAGCGTCCGACTCGTCCTTGTACATGAGTAGCTGTTTGGACGGCCGGGGATAATATAAGTGTGCAAATTTTCAACCTTCTTGGCATGGGAGGAGAGTGGGGGCGTGGTGGAACTTCTAGAAGGTCTGTAAATAGTTTTAGTAAATATCCTTATTTTGTCTGCCTGCCCAGAGAGATATAGAAAGTATATGTCAATCAATCAACAATTCAATGTCAATTATCATACGACTCGTTCATCTGAGACTTAGTGCCCCGGGCAGCTTAGGATAGAAAACGACTCGTAATGAAGATATCAAGACTTTATTTTCACCATACTTCTCTAAATTGAGAGACTCGAGAGCAATTTAGTGCTTTTGACGAACGTTATGGATTTCCAAGGAGAACAAATACCGTTTCATAAGAAGGCTTCAAATGCTTCTGTTTTAAAAGTAAAAGATGTTGAGAATCAATATTTGTTAGTTTGTTAGGAATGATTTGTGGCAAACTATACAGAATTTTTTTGTACTAAACGTATAGTATATTGTATAAGGAAAGTATTGCGATGGGGTCAAAAACCTGACCATCAGATTTCGATAAATTCCAATGTTTTAGTTAACTCTGCATATTAATCCGCCGACTTTTACTAAAGGTTGGGCGTCTGTCTGCGTGAATGCCTGTGGTCACAATATCTCTTCACCAAATTTGTGGAATTGAATGAACTTTGGTATGTGTAATTTGTGAAAGTCAAAGATATGGTTCAGGGAGTGGGACAGCTTAGCGGTTAGTGAGCAGGGATTGTACTCATACGAACCGTGTTCGATTCCTGACTTTGCCTGCACTGTCGCTGTGTTCGCGCGGAATACGGGCACGTTAATTATGTGGGTCCATAAGTCTTTCTGAGAAGTCGGTGGTAGTGAAAAGAGGATATCGTCATTGTGGATGCTGTCCCCATTGGATCTCGGACAAAATTGATTGGCACTTCCCGGCCGGATACCCAAGGTATCTACATAGATACCTTACACCTTCGAGTAGGTCGGTCTGTCTAGGTCGAGGATGACGAAAGAGCTGTTTGTCGGGGTGAGCAAAACCTAAACAAGGCTCCCGATTTTCAGAAAAATCGAAATAAAATTATAAAATACAATCGATTTTTGAGATAACTCAAGAATTGAGTCTTGTGATATTCTCGAGATAATTGCTGTATTTTACTTGCTACAATAAAGAGCGGTATATCTCTTGAAACATTTTTGTCGATATTCATGGAAATTTGTCCATTTAATTTAATCATTAACTACAATAAGCTTATTGATTTCCTTCGAGATTAAGCAGCGAGATACCTTTTTCCCGCTACAGATATTAAATTTACAATTAACTAAAGTTAATTAATTGGAATTAGAAACATAAAATTAATACGAGGAGCAACCCAAATAGTTTTGTTTCCGACTCATCACAGACTAATGCAAAGTAATTAAAATCTTAAATAAGATTCAATAAATTGTAGAAATTTTACCCGTGTAATTAAAATGCAACCGGCAAACATCCATTTAGGAAATTATTTTTGGCCGTTTAGAAAAATGTATATCGTATTCACTTAATTTTTAATACGTAACTACATATGTTTTTTTGCATTTCTAGTGAAGATAAATTTTATCTCAAAAGTACTTTTATTCAATTAATACGCACTTCCGCGAATCTTAATCAATTCAAGGAAATAGTTTCCTGGGAGACCATAAACTTACGTAAACTTAAAACGTCATTTTTTGTGATATGCATACACGTTTATTACCTAGCGATCTTAATAAATTATCATAAAGATATCATGATAGCATTAATTGGTTAAAATGACTTACGTCGTATAGTTATCGGTATAATTTTAATAAAAGTTATCTTATATCTTGCGTAATAAATATAATAATATTGTAGGTCGTAATTATGACTACCAAGCATACTACAAGTCAAGCTGACCATCTTTGCAGATGACACAGCGCTTATGACTTGTAGCTGCTCACCACACACATTGCAAACTGTTGGAAATAATCAATACATCGCGATTCACGTTCCCGTGAACGGGCGTTTATGCAAATTTAATATGAACGACTCTTCCCGTTCACCGGCGTGAACCGTGACGTTTTTCAACATGAGGTTTCATGCAAATCAGTTCTCAATGCGTACGCATCTGATTTGCATATCCGGGGGCATTTCCGGAACTGTCCATTCTCGGATATATAGGGCAGAGGTTTCTTGAAGCAAATGAGAAGGTCGAAAGAGGTCGATCGAGATCAGACGTCTGAAGAAGTCAGACGAGATAGACACTGATGGTCTGATGCAGGCAGACAGAAATGTTTTTTGACAGAAGCACTGCGGAATATCGTTTGACGACGGTGAATAGTCGAAACGGATGCAGATGTGGTCAGTTTGGACCAGCATGTATTGAACGTTAAATTTACTTACAAACGTTCGGAAGCCGCTTTAAATATTTTCCTGATGTTTTATCCTTTGGTTTCCCTTTGCCAAGTGATGGTGGCTGAAATACACGCAAGTGATAGAGGTAGTATAGTAACTTACTACCAAATGCTTCAAGAAATCTCTGTCTAGTCATTTACAACTAAAAATCTTTTGTACATAGTATATTTTTGATGTTTTACGGCATGGAAAATTACCAGGTACGTGTAATATGCCGAGTTGTGTTTTTCACCAAATAAAGTGAACGAAGTTTTTCTTTAAAACTGGACTTGTGTACTTTCATGACCCAGCCAACACTTATTGACTCTGACAGTGCGTGCTTTGCTATCTTCAAATTTTAAATTTTCCAAGAGAAACGGTTACGGGGCCAGTTCAAAGCCCAATAGAGTCATAAGTGCAAGTATCTTTAAAGAAATCGTTCCAGTGTTCAGATGGGGGCCGCACATGGCACCATTTTGAAGTTCGAGTGAACAACGAAACGCAACAGTGTAAACGTAAACAGTGTACAAGAACTTTTGCTTCTGCTTCTTCAAAACTACGAGTGGCCATGGAGGCAAGTAGAACGGAGTTGCTGACGCGGGACAACTACGTCACCTGGCGTACCGACATCTCATTCGTCCTCAAGGGAGAAGGATGTTTCGGACACGTAGATGGAAGTGCTAAGCCTATCGAAGAAGACGCAACCGCGAGTCGTCGCGACTACGATGATTTTTATCGGAGGAAAGACCGAGCGCTCGCCATCATTTATCAAAGTTTATCCTCGGAATACAAGGAGTTGATAAACGTCACCGACGAACCTAGTCAAGTATGGAATACCTTGAAAGAACATTTTCAAGCGCCTTCCAGAGCCAACCTGGTTAGATTACTAGATGAGTTCTTCGACGTTCGGCCGGAGCCAGATGAGCCTGTTGACATTTTTTGCTCAAGACTGCGGAAGGCCGTGACGAGGCTTAAAGACGCGAAACACCCCATTGAAGACCTATATGTAGCATTCCAGTCGATTCGGTACCTTCCGGAAGAATTCCGAGGTATCGTTCAAATTATATATCGATGGAATGACTCGGACTTCAAGCTCAGCAAAATACAAGCAGAGCTAGCAGCGGAGGAGAGCCGGCTGAGGCAGCAAGCAAGTGACTTTTCCAAAACTGTGAGTTCAAATTCTGCATATTTTACTTCTAAGAAATTTGTAAATAGAGTAAAAGTGTCTAAACTTCCAAATGTATCTCATAATGTGTCTAATGTAAATACTTCTAGTCATAATGTAAATATTTCTAAAAGTAAAATTAAGTGTTTTAAGTGTAACAAACTAGGTCATACTAAATCTAATTGCAGTAGAAATAATGGATCTAGTATTGTGGAATTTCTTGGGTCTCCACAGATTGAGGCTAATACTGTAATCGATCCTAGCGATAGACTCAGCTGGGTAGTAGACACTGCTGCTACGCGACATTTCTGTAATAACATTAAGTTATTTTCAAAATTTAATGAGTGCAAAGGCACTTCAATGTCGCTAGCAGTAGGGGATGTCGAAAGTCCAGTTGAGGCTATCGGGACGGTGGAAATGTATGTCCAATTTAAGGATAAGCAAAGTATTATCAAATTGGAAAATGTTATGTATTCTCCTAAACTTAGGAGAAATTTATTAGCTGCATCTGTTCTTGAGGAACAAAATTTTAGTTTTAATGGAGCTAATGGGGTTCTATGGTTTTTTACACCTAAAGGGGAGAAATTCTTTTATGCAAAAAGAAAGGATGGGTTGTATTTTTTAAAACCTAAGTATAGTACCCAGGAACAACATAACGTAGAAAACCGTCAATCTAAAGATAGGGATCGAGATGGAGACAAGAAACACAAAAAGGATAAGAAATCCAAGGATAGGGATCCTAGTGCTTCCAGAAAAATAGACAAAGTAAAAATAGCACCTAATCTTAAAGAAACTAAATTTAAATCTGACAAAACAAAAACTAAGCAGAATAGAAATGTGGATAGTTCAATATCTAAGCCTAGCAGTTCAGTAACTGAACTTAATAGTACAAACTGTCTTTGGCATAAACGATATTGCCACATAAACGCTGAATATCTTCTCCAAACCAGCAAAGTTTCTGCCGTAAACGGACTTCCTAGGCTTAAATACAAAAAGTTAAATTGTAAATCGTGTAAATTGGCTAAGTCTAGGAGAGTATCATATAAACCCACCGGTAGGATAAGGTCCACTAAACCATTGCAATTGATACACATGGATGTGTGTGGTCCCTTACCCACAGCCTCATATGGTGGGAACAAGTATGTCTTAACTATAACAGATGATTATAGTAGAAAAGTTTTTGTTTACCTCATGAAACAGAAGTCAGAAGTATTTTCACATTTTAAAGAGTTTCAGGCCAGAGAAGAAAGGCAGTTAGGTACTAAAATTCTATGTATCCGGACGGATAATGGGATGGAATTCTGCCATGATAAGTTCAAAAATTACCTGAGGGATATAGGTATTAAGGCTGAGAGGACTAACACATATACCCCACAGCAAAATGGAGTATCAGAGCGATTCAACTTAACCGCATTTGACTGTGTTAGAGCCATGTTGAACGACAGCAAATTGCATGACAGATTCTGGGCGGAAGCAATATTGTGTTTTGCATACACTAAAAATCGAATATGTCACAAATTTAAGACAAAAACTCCACATGAACTCTACAGTGGTAGAAAACCTTCAGTCAAACATCTTAGAACCTTTGGTTGTAGAGCATATGTAGGCAAACCCAGTCAGCTCAGAAAGAAGTTAGACATGAAAGCTACAGAAGGGGTGATGGTAGGCTATGCTACTAAAACTAAGGGCTATAGGATATTTTTGTCAGGGGAGAAACGAACAATTGAGACCTGCAATGTGAGGTTTGATGAGGGTGATGTAGTGGAAGGCATCCTGGACCCAATTTGTCCCAGAAATATCTCCTCAGGGATATCAAGAGATAACCTTTCAGAATACTCTGACGGGGAATATCCGAGAGGGCAGTCTGATGGGGGGGCAGGAGAGAGTGAAGACACTGGTGACGATCCGTCTGAATCCAGTGAGGAAACGGACTCTCCTGCTGACTCCAGTATGACTCCTTGCTCGGATATTGCTTGGCAGCGAAAGACGGTTCCAAGACCCGATGGGAGTAGAACCGATGTGTATTATTACGCTCAAGGAGATAATAAAAGGCTGAGGTCGCACAATGATGTTAAGAAATATTGTGATAAAAGGAATATACAATTTGATCAGCAACTGTTTAATTTTCGGGAAAATAAAGGTCTTAAAAGGGTCAGAGGCAGACCAGAAGCAAGCAATATTGAAATAAATATACCAAAAGGGTACAACGCTGCTATTAAATCTTCCCAGTCCGAGAAATGGCGTAATGCTATGGATGAAGAAATGGCCGTAATGCAAGAGAGGGGTGTCTGGGAACTAGTTCCTGCATCCACCTCACAAAAGCATATAGGCAGTAGATGGGTCTACACCATTAAGAAAGACGAGAATGGGAAAATCAAGAGGTTTAAAGCTCGTTTGGTAGCCCAGGGGTATGGTCAGAAAAAGGGAGAATCATACGATGAAGTTTTTAGCCCTGTTGTTAACTTCAACTTAATTAGAGCATTCTTCTCAATTTTCATATGCATGCTTGGCTGGATGCATTTCCAATTAGATATCAAATCTGCCTATCTCTATGCTAAATTGAGTCAAAAGGTATATATGAAACAGCCTCAAGGTTATGTCAATCAGGAACAGCCTGATTATGTTTGTTTGTTGAAGAAAGCCATTTACGGTCTTCATCAAAGTGGAAGAGAATGGTTTAATGAACTTGACACCAAATTAAAAGAATTAAATTTTTTTAAACTTCAATGGTGTAATTGTGCATATATTTACAATAGCAAAGTTCTTATGCTAGTCTATGTGGATGACATAATTCTCTTCTCAAAGTATCAAAGGGACATAGACCACATTGTTTCATTACTTAGCATAGAATTTGATATCAAGGTATTAGGAAAAATTAGAAAACTTTTAGGCGTGGAATTTAAAGAGTGTGACAATAAATTTTTTATACATCAAAGTCAGTATATAGATAAAGTATGTCAAATGTTTCAACAGTATAAATATCTAGTTACTTCACTTCCCATTTCTAAAGGGAATATTCTAAGTAAAATAGATTGTCCAAAGACAAGTGAAGAAATAAAGCAAATGCAAAGTTTTCCTTACAGGAGCTTAATTGGGTGTTTGGCTTTTATATCTAGTAGGACTAGACCTGATATTTGTTACGCCATCAATATATTATCTCAATTTCAAGAAAACCCTGGAATTAAGCATTGGGATGCATTGTTAAGACTTTTAGGATATGTTGAAAAGACTAAAAACTATATGTTGAATTTATCTAACATTCAGGAGTTAAAATTGAATTGTTATTCAGATTCTGACTTTGCTGCAAACCGAGATGACCGTGTTTCACTTGGAGGCATGATACTCTTTATTGACAATGTACCTATTTCTTGGCGTACCTTTAAACATAAGTGTGTCAGCTTATCAACCATGGAAGCTGAATACGTATCACTAACTGAAGCCGCTAAGGAAATGGTATGGGTACAAAACATAATTGAAGAATGTCATTTACTTGGGTTAAACTTTAATAAAAGTAACAGTGTTATTTTTAGCGACAACCAAGCAGCCATTAATTTTTCTAACTCTCCAATTGAAAACAATAGAACTAAGCATATTGATGTTAGATATCATTTCCTAAGAAATTTAATAGTCAATGAATCTTTTAATGTTAAATTTGTAAATAGTAAAGATAACTTAGCAGATCACTTTACTAAACCAATGACTAAGGAAATAATACTTAAATTTTGTAATAAAATTTTTAAAAACTAAATCAAAACTTTTTGAGATTAAATGTTTAGTCTAAAGAAAATTTTAAATACTAAATTGAATTTACAACTTGGGAATTTTTTTTTAAGATGTCATATATATACATTATTGTTTATCTTAAACCTCATTGATATAAGATAGTATATCTTGAGTATAAATTTTTGTGATATTGAATCTTTTTCACTTTACACCTTTGTATATACATCCATTTTCCATGACCCGCATGATGCTAAATAATAGCTTATGTGTATAAAATTTTGTATTTTTCAACTTGGTAAAAAGTATGTGTTGAAAGTTTTGATAAAGGAATTTTATTATCTAATTACTTGCATCATGTATTTTTAAATATTTGGTATATCAATGCAGTCTAATAGTATTAATTATGTATACTTATATTGTGTTAATAGACTAAATTTTTTTTAAGCTTTTTGAATTATAGTGTTTATACTCAAATTTAAAGTAAACTTAAATTCTATGCTTATACAAAATCTTAATCTTTTAAAGTTAACTTGTTTAATATGATAATGTGCTTATACTTAAATTTTGGATACTTATAATTAAATTTAAACTAAAATTTCAATTTTTGAATGATGATACTTAAGCATTGAAGTTGTGTTGTATATAAATTTCTACTTGATGTGAAATGTTGTTGTTACAATATTGTCGACAATACTTAACTATTTTTCAGATGCTATAAGTACTTATGCATTTTATTTTAAATTTAATAATGATATAATACTTTAAATTTTTTCCTTCATTATATGTTTGATAGGATACTGGGGGCCTTGGTGTTTATTGATATACCTTGGTTTCTCAGAGTAAGTTTTCTTTTGCATATGCATTGAGACTTAAGGATTTGCATGAGGGGGCCGATTGTTGGAAATAATCAATACATCGCGATTCACGTTCCCGTGAACGGGCGTTTATGCAAATTTAATATGAACGACTCTTCCCGTTCACCGGCGTGAACCGTGACGTTTTTCAACATGAGGTTTCATGCAAATCAGTTCTCAATGCGTACGCATCTGATTTGCATATCCGGGGGCATTTCCGGAACTGTCCATTCTCGGATATATAGGGCAGAGGTTTCTTGAAGCAAATGAGAAGGTCGAAAGAGGTCGATCGAGATCAGACGTCTGAAGAAGTCAGACGAGATAGACACTGATGGTCTGATGCAGGCAGACAGAAATGTTTTTTGACAGAAGCACTGCGGAATATCGTTTGACGACGGTGAATAGTCGAAACGGATGCAGATGTGGTCAGTTTGGACCAGCATGTATTGAACGTTAAATTTACTTACAAACGTTCGGAAGCCGCTTTAAATATTTTCCTGATGTTTTATCCTTTGGTTTCCCTTTGCCAAGTGATGGTGGCTGAAATACACGCAAGTGATAGAGGTAGTATAGTAACTTACTACCAAATGCTTCAAGAAATCTCTGTCTAGTCATTTACAACTAAAAATCTTTTGTACATAGTATATTTTTGATGTTTTACGGCATGGAAAATTACCAGGTACGTGTAATATGCCGAGTTGTGTTTTTCACCAAATAAAGTGAACGAAGTTTTTCTTTAAAACTGGACTTGTGTACTTTCATGACCCAGCCAACACTTATTGACTCTGACAGTGCGTGCTTTGCTATCTTCAAATTTTAAATTTTCCAAGAACCACCATTAACACATTACAAAGTTACATTAAAAATAGCATTGAGCACTGGCTCGTTACATGGAGAATCAAAATTAACGTCTCCAAAAGTGCAGTGTGCATCTTCAAACCCAACTACCGGGAACTACATCATAAATTTAACTTAAAAATTCTTAATAAATCCATTCCATTTTCTTGCTCCGTTAAGTACTTGGACGTTACTTTGGACGCCCATATGACTTACGGAGATCATATCAACTCTAAAATTAAATCAGCCAATAAAACTTATAAAGCCCTCTTACCCCTTCTCGGTCGAAAGTCCCACCTTTCCCTTAATAATAAATTAATTATTTATAAACAGATCATCGTAGCTGGCTTTTTGTACGCCTGCCCAGTATGGGGGGGCGGCGGCAAAAATCCACACAGAGAGATTGCAAGTTTTCCAAAATAAAGTCTTGCGTTGCATAGTTAATGTTCCTAGATATGTCCTAGATATTTAAAAATATAATGAGGGTAATACAAGATTCTCCTAACATAATAAAATCAGTATTTTTCTTTAAATACTGGAAGAAACACCCAGCTTTTTTCGGGACAATACTAAAATAAAATTAATGCGATACAATTTTGAAACATTTTTGCCAAAATGTGCTTCATATAAACTTAACAAACCAGTCAAAATCGTTAATAAATCGGTTGTTCAGTTTTTGAATATTAGAAGAAATTATTTCAGACCGACAAAACTGTACTTTAATTCTCGTTTTTTCATGAAGAGGTGTAAGGAGATAAAAATTTTCATAAACTAGTACCGAAGTCTGTAAAATATAGGAAAACTACTCTTAAAAATGAGGTTGTAACTCTTTATTTTGTTTAACAATGACATTTAGTGTTAAAAGTAGATGTCTTAATCGGAAATTGGCTTACTTAGGCTCTGTCCTGTGGTCTGTATTATAATCATGCCTTCTAGCAGACTTCTAGATCACCTGGGCTTCGGAAGGAAGTCTGGAAATATTTTATAACTACACTCATTTTTTACGCCCCTGGGTGAGAAATTGAAAATCTTGCTTCGTTAGGCGGCAAGTTTTTGGAATACCACCATTTTGTTAGCTTCTGAGGAGGAAATAAAAAGTCCCATGTTCGATACTATAAGTGTGTAAAGAATCAATCTTTTAAGACACCGGGAATGCTTCTGAGGTTTTTAAACGCATTTCCAGAAATCTCTAATTTATCGGCCCTCAGGGGAAAAATAGAAAATCCCCGTGGTTGATATAAGTGTCCACACTGGGTTCAGGTCTAAGTTGTGTGGCAACGACATAATTGTTTTACACCTTTTTCAGTCATTTTACATCTCCCTATCTTACACCTTATATTGACAGTTAATTTACACCTTCGGGTAGGTCGGTTGATCTGTGAGAAAATATACTACAAGTGTAAAATATACAGTTTTATACATCACTACAAGTGTCCATATTTGGCTCAGGTCTAAGTTGTGTGGCGACGGCACAGTTATCTTACACCTTCTTCAGTTATTTTGCATCTTCTTATCTTATACCTGATATTAACAGTTAAGTTACTGCTTCGGGTAGGTCGGTTGATCTGGGTCAAAATATACATGTGTGCAAATATGCAGTTTTCTAAATTACTGCAAGTGTCCATATTTGGTTCAGATCTAAGTTATGTGGCGACGGCACAACAGTTATCTTCCACCTTCTTCAGTTGTTTTATATCTTCTTATCTTACACGTTATATTAACAGTTAACCTACACCTTCGGGTAGGCCAGTTTATCTGGATCAAAATATACTACAAGTGTGAAAAAATTCAGTTTTTTAAATCACTACAAATGTCCATATTTGGTTTAGGTTTAAGTTGTGTGTCGACAGCACAGTTATCTTACAACTTCCTTAGTTACTTTACATCTTCTTATCTTACACTTCATATTTACAGTTAAATTACAACTTCGGGTAGATCGGTTAATCTGGGTCAAAATATACTACAAGTGTTAAATATTCTGTTTTCTGAATCACTACACGTGTCCATATTTGGTTCAGGTCTAAGTTGTGTGGCGACGGCACAGTTATCTTACACCTTCATCAGTTATTTTATTTTATTTCATTTTATTTTTATTTTATTTTATTCAATTTACGTGGCAACTACAGATGAAATCCAGTTACAATAGCCACACAAGAAATTAAAAAGTACAGAACATAAGATACAAGAATACTAAGTAGTAAACATGTCAAGCGCATTGAAACAGGCTTTTTTAAAACAGGCAGGAGTCAAGTTAAATATATCAATATCAGAACAATAGATATTATATAGATCAACAAATTTATAGATAGAATAGCATTTAATGTTGTTGTGTTTAACAGTAGTATTGTGAAAAAGAGTTTTTTCCTGGTATTATTGGCAGGTATGTTAAATTATTAATTTTACATCTTATTATCTTACACCTTATATTAACAGTTAACTTACACCTTAGGGTAGGTCGGTTAATCTGCATCAGAATATACTACAACTGTGCAAATATTCAGTTTTCTAAATAACAAGTGTCCATACTTGGTTCAGGTCTAAGTTGTGTTACAGGTCGACGGCACAGTTATCTTACCACTTCTTCAGTTATCTTACACCTTCTTCTTATCTTACACCTTATCTTAACAGTTATATTACACCTTATTTTAACAAGTACCTTACACCTTCGAGTAGGAAAGTTGATCTGGGTCAAAATATACTATAAATGTGGAAATATTCTGTTTCCTAAATAACCACAGGTGTCCATACTGAATTCAGATCTAAGTTGTGTGGCGCTGCTGTCCAAACAGTTTTTTTACACACCTTCAGGTAGGTTGGTATCTCTGGTTAATAATACACTATAAATGTGAAAAGATTCACTCTTCTATTTCACCGAAAAGTTTTGAAACAACATTAATACCTTCTACAGGTATAATATAGACTATTTATTAGATCCAGTCTCTCTGCTTAAAATCCAATTTCACAAAAATTTTAAATGCAATCGTATTTTGAAATTCACTTTTATATATTGCTTTGATATTAAATCTGCAAGTTATAAAAGTTACCAGGAGCGAATCACTTATACCAGAAACGTCAAACGCTAAATAAATTCTTCTCATATCAAATATCACTCATGACATTGTAAAAGGGAAGTAATCCGCAGAAGACATTTAATCCCCCTTGGGTTTTCGAACTCGTCTTTTCCCTGCCGTCTTTGGGGAGTCTGTAACGTTCTATATTTCCAAGAAATGTATTTTCAAATAGAACGCGTACATATCCTAAGAATTTTCGGAGGACCAGTAACGTTGTTTGTTTTGCAAGTATTAGAATATTGAAGCGGTTTAACGGAGATTTTGCTGTTTTATATGAAGCGTGAGACAACATCTTCATTATATCGAAATGTTACATTTGTAGGATAATGTAATATAGTAGAAGATATATATGCCTGTCATACGACGGAATTCAAAATTCGCAAATCATTACCTCCCATTTGGTGTCACTTTTTAACATTTTACAACAAAGTTTAAAAGTGTTTATGACTTTGTTCATTCTGCCTGTCTGTCTGTCTGTCCGTTAGCACGATAACTGCCGTAAAAATGACTTGATCAAAATGAAATTTTAGAATGTTGTTTAGACGGTCTGTAGGACCTATGGGAATATAAATGAATAATATCATCCAATTAGTTTTGGATTGAACCCGAGTTGAAAAAATGAAATACACTGAGCCCCATAGGACCTAATTTTTCAAACATTTTTTAAGCGGATTTAAAATTCACAAATTGCTTCGAAAATTTAAGGTAATATTCAAATTGTTCCATAAAATATATAAAAAAAAATCAGCGAAACATGTGCAGTAGTTATTTAAATAACAATTAAAATAATAATCACACCTCTTATAAGAAGCGATCACGTGACCATGATATGAAAAGATCACATGACCCACTATAAAATGATATATGGCATCCATTTTGTCTCAAAATCGTGATTTTTTAAGTTCTTTTTAATTCATATTGAGTGTTGTATCCGTCCTAAAACCATTTTATTTTTGCTTAAATTCTGTGCATCTACATACTGAAACAACGCAATTACAATATATTTGAGTTTAAATGATCATCCAAATTTGATTATTTCTACAACGAAGGCTATTTTTCACTTATGTAAAATGTAAACAGCAAAATATATAGAATGAGTTGTATTAGAATTGCTGTATTTCTTTAACACAAAATTATTTAGCAGATGGAGTCTGCATAGCTGATATGAATGAAATATTCATTGATTTTACAAGAAGCAGGACGATATTTTTTGATGAAGTTTTAAGCATAGAGTTTAATTACTAGTAGCTCCATGGTCTTAATTTTTAAATAAAATAGATTATTATAGTATTCTGATGAATGAAATGAATGGGAAAATGTTATGAATGAAATGTGGTTTTTATAGAGAGATCCAGGCGTGTTACTTTTTTTATGACGTCATTTAAATGAATTTCAGTTGTTTTCGCTGAAATTTTCAAATATAATAAATTATCGTAGTATTATGATAGTTTTAAAATTATTAGCGAGGAATGTATCTCATTTTCGAGATGTTTAAACCAGGCAATTTATATTTCAATGCCGTCATTTGAATGAAGTTCATTTTTTTCGATGAAGGTTTAAGTATTCAAATATAATAAATTAATGTAGTATTGTGATAAGTTTTAAAATATTACCGAGGAATGTATTGCATTTTAGACTTGTTTAAATAAAATTACATTGAAGTTGGAAAGTGTTTCATAATCAATGCTTTAAACAGGATGTATCTTTCTTGTATCAGTTTGACGATGGAATTGAGATTGCTGTAGAGTTTCCTGCTCAATTTGCAGCCTATATGTGTCAGACTTTTCATTTTGAATTTTTTCCAAAGATTCCTGACTTTGATGTGTTCTCCATCTTTTCACTTTTTTCCTGTTTAACCCACGTTTCTTTTCTGTTCTATCCTCTTCTGTTTGTAATATAAAGCTTCTTTTAATGTCAAAAACTGTTTTATGTTTTGATCATTAACACTTTACAACATAGATGAAAAGTGTTTATGACTTTGTTCACTCATTCTGTCTGTCTGCCTGTTAGCACGATAACTGCCGTAAAAAAGAGTTTATCTAAATAAAATTTTAGTATGTTGTTTAGACGGTTTGTGGGACCTATGGGAATATAAATGAATAATATCACCTAATTAGTTTTGGATTAAATCCGGGTTGAAAAAATGAAATACATGGAACCCTATGAGACCTAATTTTTCAAACATTTTTTAAGCGGATTTAAAATTCACAAATTGCTTCGAAAGTTTAAGGAAATAATCAAATTATGCCATAAAAGATATAAAAAAATTTCAGCGAAATATATTCAGTAGTTTTTTAAATAAAAATTAAAATAATAATTGCGCCCTTTACATGAAGAGATCACGTGACCATTATACAAAGAGATCACGTGACTCACGTCAAAATAAAATATGTCATCCGTCTTGTGTCAAAATCGTGATTTTTAAAGTTCTTTTTAATTCATATTTAGTGTTGTATCCGCCCTATAACCGCTTTATTTGTGCTTAAATTCTGTGCATCTACATCCTGAAACAACGCAATTACAATATAGTTGAGTTTAAATGATCATGCAACTTTGATTATTTTTACAACGCAGCCTACTTTTCATTTATGGAGGATGTAAATACCAAAAGATGTAGAATGAGTTGCATAAGAATTGCTGCATTTCTGTTACTCAAAATTATTTAGCCCATGGAGTCTGCAATATCGCTGATATGAATGAAACAATCATTGATTTTACAGAGGAGCAAACGATTTTTTGATGAAGTTTTGAGCATAGAGATAAATTACTTGTACCTCCTTGATTTTAAGTTTTAAATAAAATTAAATATTATAGTATTGTGATGAATGAAATGAATGGAAAAATGTTTATGAATGAAATTCTGCTTTTAGTTAAAGAGACAGCCGATTTATATTTCGATGATGTCATTTGAAAAAGTTCATGTTTTCGATGAAGTTTTCAAATATAATAAATTATTGTAGTATTATGATAATTTTTAAAATATTACCGAGGAATGTATCGCATTTTAGAGATGTTTGAATCAGGTAATTTATACTTCAATGCCGTCATTTGAATGAAGTTCATTTTTTTCGATGAAGTTTTAAGTTTTCAAATATAATAAATTAATGTAGTATTGTGATAATTTTAAAAATATTATCGAGGAATGTATCGCATTTTAGAGATGTTTAAATAAAATCGCATTGAAGTTTGAAATTGTTTCATAATCAATGTATTATGCATGATTGATCTTTCTTATTGAATATAAATTTAATTCTGCTGATATCACTCAAAGGAAAAAATAAGAAGTAAAGTAGAAAACGAACCGTATTCAAATACAAATTTAATTAGCTAAGCACACTACGGTTTTTAATATGAACACTGAATCCAAGCAGCAGTGAAAGTGGAACATCAATGAGTGATCATAAAATATTAGTGTTCACGTAGAGGGTTATGCAAATTCTAATGGTCTGGGTTGCCATCTAAATTGAAATGTTTATCCGTGACTGAACCACATTTGGCAACATTTGTTGCAGTATTGCTCAAAGATAAACAGATAAATAGAAAGAAAAATAAAGATGTGTTTATATTATTAATTATTTTATGCTAAAATAGTTTTGTTCTGTCATGCCATAAAATGATACAAATTTAATGTTTGGACATTAAGACAGGAATAGATTGTGAAGCTTCTGATAGTTGCCATCGTGTTGCCACCACTGCCTGTGCATGTGCATCTAGCCAGTACACAATGCTGATGCCTGTCTAGAGCTAGAAATATATATTTTACATGCTGATATTTATTGATACACCAGCAATATACAGTTGGATGAAAGCTACATTTGACAGCCTCCAAAATGGAAATTTTCACTTTCTGATACACGACAGAGTGGGCGGTTCTCTTTGGTCAAATAAGACTTGAGAGATGGGCTACGGTATGTGGCCTTAAGTAGTGTGAGAGGAACAAATAATGCTTATCTAAAAAGTTAGAAGATACTAGATAATTAAATAAATGATATATGTATTCACTAATATGCATTAAAATAACACTCTCTAAAATTAATAGCTGAACATGTATAAAAATATTAATGTAAATAATAAAGGAAATTAATTTAATTATGTGTATTTATTTACCTCCCCTCAATTAAACCCCCTTTACAGAAAATCTGATACTGTATGCATCAGCAAATAGGTGGGTTAAGTGCAACGCAATGACGTGAATTATGATTACTATTAAGGCCATGAATTGAGAAAAGTATTTAAATAATTAATTAATTTAGCAATTCCCATTATTGTTTCTATCACTTGCCGAACACCTGTTGAAAAATTTCGGCGTGGCAATAAGCATACCCCGAATAGTGATTTACATGTTTCTATAATAGTAAATGTTTTAAGATTTTTCTATTTGGTTGTTAAATGGATAGAATGATCCATAAAAAATGATATCATTTTTTTAAAGGGTCAAAGAATGGGCTGAGCTTTCGCAACAGGACGGATGAATGAAATACCACGATGCTTCTCTAAAATGTTCAGATCATTATATTGATGATTTTTGAGGTTTAATATATCTCAGCCTCCGTTGATACGGCAAATATGCGATATTCTGCTGGTTCCCTTTTGCTTACCTTTTCAATTGAGCCTGCTCGCTCGTTAACCACTCTTCCTTCTGGATACATTTTGTACCCTCCTTATTCCCCACACTTATTTGCCGAATATTACGACCTCTCGTGTAGTTTCAATTTAGGAATTTATCTAGGACGTAGTCATCGGTCTACGAGTCTTCTTAGCGGCAAAACTTCCGGGTTAAATGTGGGTGAAAGCCACTTATTTAGAACGTATCCGGTCTGCCTCGCGAAAGTATCTGGATTGCATAAATGGACTGAGCGACTTATATGCCCGCTAAGCGGGTGTTAATTAATAAATGCGGTGCGGCTACTAATGCGTCTTGCACCTACGTAACTGACCAAAGACGCTTATTTAGTGCATACACGTATTTTTTGTCCATTTGATTAAAAATGTGATTGCTAGAAAGCGAATGAGATGGAACTAGTCTTCGACAAATCAAATAAATAAATTCAATCAATCCCGATTTTAAACCCGGACAGAACCGTGTACCTTTTTCAGTCAAATTAAATAACGTATTAAATTTAATGTTTTTATCTCAATCAATCTGTTAATTATTGACCAGTTTACCTAATTCCATATGCCTATCTTTTTTGTTTACCGAACGAAAATTTAACAGTAGTTAATTTTTGAGCAATTCGGTCCATTCTTTACGCTCATTAAATATCGAAACATATTTTAAAAATCTGTCTTAACAACGAAATCGTACTTCCCACCCCAATTACTTGCAAGACAGGTCCATTCATCATGACTAATTAAAAAGAAATGCTATTATGGCATTTTCATTTACAATGACCTCCTTATGCTCTTAGGCATTGACTATGCTTTAATGGGATTTCGAAACCACATTTTCGTGAATAGAACATTCAAAGAATAAGCACATTAGGGATAATGTAATATTCTTTGAGGATTAAGTTTAAATTTCTGATGTGAGGAGAGCCATTTTCCATTCCAAATAATTTCTTTTCAAGCAGAACGTAAGTCACTGGAGATTTTAGTGTAACTCACTGTAATTATTTAAACAGGAACATTTGAAACAATACTGTAAGAGTATGGTAATAAGAACATTTTAGTAATTAGGATTTTTGAACAGAATTCTGTTAAATATTTTTTTATTTCCTTGAAATGTATATTTCCCTGATATGTATATTTATTTTCCTGAAATGTAAAAAAAAGTATTGTTGTGGGTGCAAAAACCCAATGTTCAGAATTTAATAAATCTATAGATTTTCGGTACCCTTGAATAAAAATCAAACCTTTTTTAATTTATTATTCCTTTGTATATGTCCATCTATGGACTCGATATTTATCGAATAAATTGATATTTTGAATGGAGTTCTGTGTGGTTATTTCAATCAGTAAATGTCAGAAATGATTTTATTGTTGTCCAAGGGATTTTAACGTGATTTCGACTCAGGAATGGCTATATTTCAAAAGTATTTTTTGAAAACTTGAAACACGTTAAGAAATAGTTCACTGTCAAACCGTTACGAAAATATATATAATAGGAGATGCATAATATAGATGTAATAGATAGATATATAATATATTATTCACAAAAATTATTGAAACTATTAAATCTCGCGATCATTGAGCCATCACTTTAACACATGATTATTTCAAACGTTGTCCTATGTTGCCATGTTAAAAAATATAAAGTTTCGAAGTTTTCCCTTGAATTTAAAAAGTTCTATCTGGCTCTAGATGTTTTGATAACAAAGTCGGATATAAAGTTTCGTGAAAATCCATTAATATTTGTGGCCTCTATCGTATGAATAAGAAATTGGCACACAGACATGCAGACAGACAGACAGATACACACCATTCAAAAAATAGAAGTGTTTTAATATATATTGACATAAAAAACTCGAATTCGAAAATTTTCCTGGAAAAAATACGTACTCTATACATCTTACATAGTATGAGAATGTGAAAATAGAGCTAACGTATGTATGGACCTTTCTTTAAAAAGTAATTTGGGTGCTGAAGAACTTTTCTAGGAACCGTGCGTGCAGTACTTGTGTCGAAAAACCGGACCGTCCCACTCGTCCTAGGACATGAGCATCTGTTTGGATGGCCGGATACAGTACTTGTGTGTATATTTTATTTTTTATCAACCGAATTGATAAAAAGGGATACAGTACTTGTGTTGAAGTCCCAGACCATTTAGCTGACCCAAGGGTTTGCAGCAGCTGTTTGAGTGGCCGGGTGGATATACAGTACGTGTGTGTATATCTTCCTTTTTATCAACCGAATTGATAAAAAGGGATACAGTACTTGTGTTGAAGTCCCAGACCACTCGGCTGACACAAGGGTTTGCAGCAGCAGTTTAAGTGGCCGGGAGGATATACAGTACTTGTGTGTATATTTTCCTTTTTATCAAATGCATTGATAAAATGGGATACAGTATACTTTTGTTGAAGTCCCATACCTCTAGGCTGACCCAAGGGTTTGCAGCAGCAGTTTGAGTGGCCGGTTGGATATACAGAACTTGTGCGTATATTTTCCTTTTTATCAACCGAATTGATAAAAAGGGATACAGTATTTGTGTTGAAGTCCCAGACCATTTAGCTGACCCAAGGGTTTGCAGCAGCTGTTTGAGTGGTCGGGTGGATATACAGTACGTGAGTGTATATCTTCCTTTTTATCAACCGAATTGATAAAAAGGGATACAGTACTTGTGTTGAAGTCCCAGACCATTTATCTGACCCAAGGGTTTGCAGCAGCTGTTTGAGGGGCCGGGTGGATATACAGTACGTGTGTGTATATCTTCCTTTTTATCAACCGAATTGATAAAAAGGGATACAGTACTTGTGTTGAAGTCCCAGACCATTTAGCTGACCCAAGGGTTTGCAGCAGCTGTTTGAGTGGCCGGGTGGATATACAGTACGTGTGTGTATATCTTCCTTTTTATCAACCGAATTGATAAAAAGGGATACAGTACTTGTGTTGAAGTCCCAGACCATTTAGCTGACCCAAGGGTTTGCAGCAGCTGTTTGAGGGGCCGGGTGGATATACAGTACGTGTGTGTATATCTTCCTTTTTATCAACCGAATTGATAAAAAGGGATACAGTACTTGTGTTGAAGTCCCAGACCATTTAGCTGACCCAAGGGTTTGCAGCAGCTGTTTGAGTGGCCGGGTGGATATACAGTACGTGTGTGTATATCTTCCTTTTTATCAACCGAATTGATAAAAAGGGATACAGTACTTGTGTTGAAGTCCCAGACCATTTAGCTGACCCAAGTGTTTGCAGCAGCTGTTTGAGTGGCCGGGTGGATATACAGTACGTGTGTGTATATCTTCCTTTTTATCAACCGAATTGATAAAAAGGGATACAGTACTTGTGTTGAAGTCCCAGACCATTTATCTGACCCAAGGGTTTGCAGCAGCTGTTTGAGTGGCCGGGTGGATATGCAGTACGTGTGTGTATATCTTCCTTTTTATCAACCGAATTGATAAAAAGGGATACAGTACTTGTGTTGAAGTCCCAGACCATTTAGCTGACCCAAGGGTTTGCAGCAGCTGTTTGAGTGGCCGGGTGGATATACAGTACGTGTGTGTATATCTTCCTTTTTATCAACCGAATTGATAAAAAGGGATACAGTACTTGTGTTGAAGTCCCAGACCATTTAGCTGACCCAAGGGTTTGCAGCAGCTGTTTGAGTGGCCGGGTGGATATACAGTACGTGTGTGTATATCTTCCTTTTTATCAACCGAATTGATAAAAAGGGATACAGTACTTGTGTTGAAGTCCCAGACCATTTAGCTGACCCAAGGGTTTGCAGCAGCTGTTTGAGTGGCCGGGTGGATATACAGTACGTGTGTGTATATCTTCCTTTTTATCAACCGAATTGATAAAAAAAGATACAGTATTTGTGTTGAAGTCCCAGACCATTTATCTGACCCAAGGGTTTGCAGCAGCTGTTTGAGTGGCCGGGTGGATATACAGTACGTGTGTGTATATCTTCCTTTTTATCAACCGAATTGATAAAAAGGGATACAGTACTTGTGTTGAAGTCCCAGACCATTTAGCTGACCCAAGGGTTTGCAGCAGCTGTTTGAGTGGCCGGGTGGATATACAGTACGTGTGTGTATATCTTCCTTTTTATCAACCGAATTGATAAAAAGGGATACAGTACTTGTGTTGAAGTCCCAGACCATTTAGCTGACCCAAGGGTTTGCAGCAGCTGTTTGAGTGGCCGGGTGGATATACAGTACGTGTGTGTATATCTTCCTTTTTATCAACCGAATTGATAAAAAGGGATACAGTACTTGTGTTGAAGTCCCAGACCATTTAGCTGACCCAAGGGTTTGCAGCAGCTGTTTGAGTGGCCGGGTGGATATACAGTACGTGTGTGTATATCTTCCTTTTTATCAACCGAATTGATAAAAAAAGATACAGTATTTGTGTTGAAGTCCCAGACCATTTATCTGACCCAAGGGTTTGCAGCAGCTGTTTGAGTGGCCGGGTGGATATACAGTACGTGTGTGTATATCTTCCTTTTTATCAACCGAATTGATAAAAAGGGATACAGTACTTGTGTTGAAGTCCCAGACCACTCGGCTGACCCAAGGGTTTGCAGCAGCAGTTTAAGTGGCCGGGAGGATATACAGTACTTGTGTGTATATTTTCCTTTTTATCAAATGCATTGATAAAATGGGATACAGTATACTTTTGTTGAAGTCCCATACCTCTAGGCTGACCCAAGGGTTTGTAGCAGCAGTTTGAGTGGCCGGTTGGATATACAGAACTTGTGCGTATATTTTCCTTTTTATCAACCGAATTGATAAAAAGGGATACAGTATTTGTGTTGAAGTCCCAGACCATTTATCTGACCCAAGGGTTTGCAGCAGCTGTTTGAGTGGCAGGGTGGATATACAGTACGTGTGTGTATATCTTCCTTTTTATCAACCGAATTGATAAAAAGGGATACAGTATTTGTGTTGAAGTCCCTTACCACTCGGATGACCCAAGGGTTTGCAGCAGCAGTTTAAGTGGCCGGGAGGATATACAGTACTTTTGTGTATATTTTCCTTTTTATCAAATTAATTGATGCAAGGGGTACATATACTTGTGTTGAACTCCCAGACCAACTGGATGACCCAAGGGTTTGCAGCAGCAGTTTGAGTGGCCGGGAGGATATACAGTACTTTTGTGTATATTTTCCTTTTTATCAAATTAATTGATGCAAGGGGTACATATACTTGTGTTGAACTCCCAGACCACCTGGATGACCCAAGGGTTTGCAGCAGCAGTTTGAGTGGCCGGGAGGATATACAGTACTTGTATATTTTCCATTTTATCAAATGAATTGATAAAAAGAGATACAGTACTTGTGTGTATACTTTCCTTTTTATCAAACGAATTTCTAGCAATTTATTTCGAGAAATTAGATGCACGCTTTTAGCTTATTCAATCCGGCAGCATTATTTAAAAAAAACAACGAATTACCAATTCCGCCCACCCCTATTCTTTCCACACATATCCATTCATCATAGTTAATTTCAAACACAAATGTTATTATGGCGTTTCCATTTATAATGACCTCCTTTCATTTTCAGGCATTGATTATGGTTTAACAAAATTTCAAAGCCACATTTTTGGGAAGGGTATACTTAAATTGGATATTACAGCAGCTTTAATTTAAATATCCTATCAAGAAAATGAAAAGTTAAGCTTTCATGGATGGATTGGCATTTATCATTCAAATATTCTTTTTTTTTCAATTAGAATATAAGTCACATTAAGGACTTAACGTAACTCTCATTAATTAAAATTCTGATGTGAGCGCAACACATGACTTTCCCTGCAGACTCAAATTGTTTTTTCTTTATTTCTGTAATAATTCATTAAATTGAGTTTAAATGCACAACATAACACTAAATTTGCATTTTTAATACAATTTTTGTTTTTATTTGGTAATTGGATATTTTTTCAAAGGCGGCATAACAAAAATTCGAAAAATTTCAAATTTCTCGAGAAACGTTAATCCTAGGAAATGGACTTGGTCTTATTCTTTTCTTCGTCAACAATTACGTATAATAGAAGCATTTAATCGATACATTTAAGCATACGCATACTTTTATTTTTTAGATTTTGGGGATTATTGCGGGCCCTTTCTAAAGAAAAGGCAAGTCATTCTTTTCCGAATCGAACTAAAATGTAATCAGCACCAGAGTATCCCACAAGTAACTTATCTATCAAATTTTGTGAAATTTGGTCAAATATTATTTTAGATAGAGTGGATACATGAGATTTCTGCTGGCCATTTCGCAAAAAAAAAACGGGTTCCGTTTTTCCGAATCGTATCAAAAACTAATTAGCACCAGGGTCATACCCCAGAGACTTACTTACCAAATATTATAAAATTAGGTCTATTAGTTACAGTGGATACATACATTGCACAGATAGACACACAGACAGACACACACACACACACACACACACACAGAGAGACGTCATGCTAAAAATAGTTTGTTCGTATTCTAGAGGTCTCAAAACGTGTAGATCTGTCGGAAACTCGAGTTGCGATTTTCGACATGATTCCAATACATTACCGTATATTGCAGGGGAAGTAAAGATCTGATGTGAGCAGCACGTGACTTTCTCTGCAGACTCATATTCATGTTCTTTTTATTTCTTCAATAATTCGTTACATTCAGTAAAGTTGCACAAAATATCACCCAACATTATTTTATATTACATTGAATTTGCACTTTTGCTTCCATTTTCGTTTTCATTGGCTAACTGAACCGATTTTCAAAAGTCGCTGGCGAACATGGGAAAAAAATAAAATTTCTTCAGAACGGCCAGTTTTAGAGTAATGGGCTTGGTCTTATGTCTTATTCTTTCATCGTCAAAAATTACGTATAAAACAAGCAAGAAATTAATGTATTTGAGCATGCATAATCTTTTATTTTGCATTTTTTCAATTTTTGTGGGCCATTTCGCAAAATAAAGCATGTTCCTTTTTTCTGAATTGCACCAACATCTAATCAGCACCAGGTTAACCCACAAGTGAGTTATCCACCAAATTTTGTGAAATTTAGTAGATTAGTTTTTTAGATAGATTAGATGCAGGTATTTTTTGCGGGTCATTTTGCAAAAAAGACTGGCTCTTTTTTTTCGAATTGTACCAAAATCTAATCAGCACCAGAGTAACCCAAAAGTGACTTATCTACCAAATTTTGTAAAATGTGATCTATTATTTTTTCAACTAGAGTGAATACAATCAATTTTTGCGGGCCATTTCGCAAACAAAAATGGCGAGTTCTTTTATCCCGAATCGTACCCAAAACTAATCAGCACCAGGGTCACACACAAGTGGCTTACTTACCAAATTTTATGAAAGTTGGTCCATTAGTTTATGAGTTAGAGTGGATACATACATTGCACACACACAGACACACAGACAGACACACACACACAGACGTCACGCTAAAAATAGTTTGTACTTTCCCTGCAATACATGGTAATATATAGGGAAAGTATTGGAATCATGTCGAAAATCGCAACTCGAGTTTTCGACGGATCTACACGTTTCGAGACCTTTAGAATGCAAAAAAAAAATTTTTAGCGTGACGTCTGTGTGTGTGTCTGTGTGTCTGTCTGTGTGTGCAATGTATGTATCCACTCTAACTCAAAAACTAATGGGCCGAATTTCATAAAATCTGGTAGATAAATCACTTGTGGGATACTCCGGTGCTGATTAGATTTTGGTACATTTCGCAAAAGAATAACCTGCCTTTTTTACGAAATTGTCCGCAAAAATCGCCAATATCTAAAAAAAAGGCTACGTATGTTCAAAGGTATCAATCACATGCTTCTTTTATACGTAATTTTTGACGAGAAAAATAATAAGAAAAACTCTATTACTCTAGAACTAACCGTTCTCGAGATATATGAGATTTTTCGCATTTTTGTTATGCCGCCTTTGGAAAAATATCCAATTACCAAATAAAAGCAGAAACTGAATTAAAAATACAAACATGGTGTTATTTTGTGCAATTAAACTCGATTTAATGAGTTTTTAAAGAAATAAAGGAAATATGAATTTAAGTCTGCAGGGAAAGTCATGTGCTGCCCACATCAGATTTTTACTCTCCCTGCAATACATGGGAAAGTATTGGAATCATGCCGAAAATCGCAGCTCGAGTTTTCAACGAATCTACATGTTTCGAGACCTCTAGAATACGAAAAAACTATTTTTAACCTGGCGTCTGTGTGTGTGTTTGTCTGTCTGTGTGTCGGTATGTCTGTCTGTCTGTGTGTATGTCTATCTGTGTGTCTGTCTATGCAATGTTGCAATGTATGTTTCCACTATTACTCAAAAACTAATGAACCAAATTTCATAAAATGTGGTAGGTAAGTCACTTGTATATGACCCTGGTTCTGATTAGTTTTTGGTACGATTCGGAATAATTCAACTCGATTTTTTTTCCGAAATGGCCTTCAAAAATTGCCTGTAACCACTGTAACTGAAAATCTGATTCATCAAATTTTACAAAATTTAGTACATGAGTCACTTGTAGGTCACCCTGGTGCTGATTAGATTTTGCTACGATTCGATAAAGAAGAACCTGCATTTTTCTACGAAATGGCCCGCAAAAATTATATATATCAACTCTAACTCTACTAAAGGATAAATTTAATAAAATTTGGTATATAAGTCATTTGTGTTCAACCCTGGTACTGATTAGATTTGGTACGATTCGAGATAAATGAACCTACCTTTATTGCGAAATGGCCCGCAAAAATTGTATTTATTTACTCTAGCTGATAAGCTAATTGTTCAAATTACACAAAATTTGGTAGATAAGTTGCTCGTAAGATACTGTGATGCTGATTAGATTTTGATATCATTAGGAAAAAAGGAATCTGCTTTTTTTTTGTAAAATGTCCCGTAAACATAATATATGCGATCTAAAATAAAATACTACATGTGCAAGATAGTGAAACTCTGAAATAGATTACTAAAATTAATGAAATATATTAATTAAGCACTTATGCAAAATTTGAGAACTAAGCGAATAAATCTGGCCCATGACGGTAGAACAAACCGTTCTCGAGATATTGTAGTTTTTGGAATTATGAGGACCTGAAGAATTTAAAGTGAATTAAATTGCCTAACGAAACGAAGATGCAATAAAAAAAACTAATTGGATATAATATCAGAAAATTATCAATATTATTTTCTGTAATAAATCTAAATTTAAAGCATAATGAAATAAAAAATTACAAAATAAATTTGAATCTGGAGAGAAAGTCATGTGCTGCTCACTTCAAATATTTTCGTTTTCTAGAGGTGTCAAAACGTGTAGATCCGTCGAAAACTCGAGTTGCGATTTTCGCGAATTAAAGCGAATTAAATTGCCTAACGAAACGAAGATGCAATAAAAAAAACTAATTGGATATAATATTAGATAATTGTCAATATTATTTTCTGTAATAAATCTCAATTTAAAGCATAATGAAATAAAAAATTACAAAATAAATTTGAATCTGGAGGGAAAGTCATGTGCTGCTCACCTCAAATTTTTTCGTTTTCTAGAGGTGTCAAAACGTGTAGATCCGTCGAAAACTCGAGTTGCGATTTTCGACATGATTTCAATACTTTTCCTATACATTACCATGTATTGCAGGGAAGCAAAAAAGCTGAAGTAGCTTTAATATAATTCTATGAATTCCAAACTAAGAGCGCGATTATAAAATTTGTATAGTTCTGCATAGTATGAACCATGATTTTGTCTTATTTAAAAACTTAAATAATATTAATGGTTTACTTATCAAAATGCGTTGAAAACTATAAATTTGCTTATTCAGTTATAACTGGGATAATAAATATTTGATTTCATTATTTATTTACTACTCTGAGGGTATAAAAACCAAATGGTATTTTAAATTGTTTGAATCGTTTGTAGATATCGCATTTACTCAATATAGAAGAAAAATGATGCAATTAATGAAATATATTTGAAATAGAAAGGTTTTTTAATTAAATATATATGTTAATAAATTAAAATTCGCGAATTCAAGAAACAGGGAAAAATAAAATATGCATTGGCTCACTTTCTTTATTAGATCCGATTGGCGAATATTATGACTCAGCAATTTTGTCTGTCACGCGAATGCAGCCAAAAGTCTGATTTTCGAAGTCATGATTTGTTTACATGTTGTTCACGAAAACGTGTCAATAATCTGATTGATCGTTCTAACTTTTATTTAATCGAATATCCCTTCACAGTCAATTTCGTTTAACTGTACCCACTGGCTTTTTCATTTCTTTTACCTTATTGTACCTTCTGACTCTCCACATTTTAATGGTACCCATTGGACTGGCCAAATATATTTTAATTATACCTCCTCACTCTCCCGTTTTTTTCACTTGTAATCCTCTGATTATTCAATCATTCTAATTGTAACTCCTGACTCTTCACATTTTTCAATGGTACCCCTTGGACTATCCATATATTTTTTAATTATACCTCCTCATTCTCCGGTTATTTCACTTGTACTCCTCTGATTATCCAATTATTGCAATTGTACTTCTTGACTGTCCACTGTATTCAATGTACCCCTCTGACTGTCCAAATTTTTTCTAATTATACCTCCTATCCGTTTCTTTTACTTGCACAGTTCTGATTATCCAATCATTTCAATTGTACCTCCTGCTCTCCACTTTTTCAATGTACCCTTCGGAATGTCCAATTTCTTTAATATACCTCCTCTCCGTTTCTTTCACTTGTACTCCTTTGATTATCTAATCATTTCAATTGTGCCTCCTGACATTCTACTTTTTTCATTGGTACCACTTTGTACTGTAATTATTTTTTAAATTATACTCCCACGTTCTCCGTTTATTTCACAAGTTATCCTCAGGCTGTTAAATTCATTACTTCCCTTATATACATAATGTATAAGAAAAGTATTGTGACGGGGTCGAAAATTCGAATTCGAGTTTTCGACGGGTGAGCACTTTTCAAGCATCCCTGATCACGAATCGAACATTTTTGAAGTGATGTCTGTGTGCGTGTGTGTGTGTGTGTGTCAGTGAGCCTGTGGAGACGATAACTGACGAACGAATGGACCGATTCGAACGAAATTTGGTACAAAAATCACAATCCGTAAACACTGGAAGCCTATTGTTTTTATACGCAATCGAATGTTTAGAACCCCCCTAAATTTTCGAGTAAAATTTTGAAAAAAATCGTCTAAAAATCAAAACCGCTAATAAAGTTACAAAAATAGACATTTCTTAAGTAATTTTTCATTAGAAAACGATTGCCATAAATTTTAGAACGCTAACAGGAACCGTTCTCGAGATATTGCACATTTTTCAAAAAAATTATCAAAAAGTCATATAATATAAAAAAAATATTTCCCATTGAGAAACATGTTCACTTTTCATATGTAATATCATGTGATAAATTGGGTGACATCATTCTCGTGGATCTAGCTCGTTCCATTCATGAAAAAAGATACTTTGAGTAATACTTTTGTATTTGAACGCCGATAGTCATTTATCGGCTGTAAGAATAACTTATTTCTTCGTCCACAACGCTTGGCGAGATTTTGGCAACGAAATCGGCGAAATGTCGCCAACTTGGCAACTTTTTGAAATGTTGCCAAATTGACAAAAATCTCCCCAAATTGATAAAAATGACACTAAATCAATGAAAATGACGACTAATTGAAGAAAACTCATTATCTTAGAAAGAATGTAAGTATCTACTATAAGAATAACATTTTTTTAAACTGTAAAAGCAGTAAATTAATTGCATTATATAAGGAAAGTCATGTGTTGCCCACATCAGATTTTTTTTCAATTGTCCCTATAGATTTTTTTATTTCTTTTAATTGTACACCTTTTTACCAGCCCATGTCTTTCAATTTTATTCCATTCGCAAGTTTTTTAATTTTACAAATACTGTGCTTGATTTAAATTTAATTTCCTATAATGAAATACGAACTTTTAAAGTTACAAGTCGTCTTTATTCTGCGGGATTAATTTTCATAAACATTCTCTAACTCCATAAAAGTTTGGCATAATGTTGACCATGAAAAATAAAATGTGACTAAAAATAACTAAAAAATGCATGATTGCTGCAACATTTTACGAACTATCAAATTTTAAAGACACAATTGTGTAAGTAGCCGAAATGATCTTAACAGATTCGAGCAAAAATCCCCAATAGATTCTCGGTTCTGAAAATATGAATACACAATAATCTTTCTTCGTATGCATTTATTTATATCTATTTCTCATTCAAACTCCATTATGAGATAAATTCATCACACAAAAGACGATGGATAGATTTAATGCGCATAAATAAAGATAAATATTGCAATAGGAATATTTTGTATTCCTACATATACATTTTTCTATCACTGGAATGATCTATTTTTTTCACTTAAAACTTTCATTTATAAAATAAATTCTATTCTGAGGCATACTGATATATTATGCATTGGAATTTGAAGTTGTTTAGATTATATTTGAATTCATCATATAGGTGGAAATTTCAACTTAAAGTGCAATTTTCTGCTTAGGTTTGATATTCGAGAAACATCTAAACGGTTTTTCTAGGAAAATGGTATGATGATTTGATATTTAAACTTTCAAACTACAAACCAGCTTTAACGAAAGTAAACTATCATAACTGTTATTTTCAATTATCGGTAAAACTAGCAGGTTACGAATAACATACAGGTACAGTGTGATGCATTTCAGAAGAAGTATTTGACAATGGACTTCTTAAAATAAAGAACATATGTGAATATTATGATCACTTGTTTACTTGTCATATAAAAGATACTGAGAAATTACCCCTGGTATATAAAGAAGGTATTAACAAAAGAATCATAGGAAATTATAACTTTTAATGAAACATTAATAATTCTAACCTTCCATACATAAATAATATATGTCTAAAAATTACATTATGACACGGTCAAAAGTTATAATTTAAGATTTTGATAATTAAGCATGTTTTGTGCACTACTGAAGACAAATCGAATGGTTTTGGGGCTATGTATGTGTGTAGGTAAATGTGAATAATCTTTGAAACAATCTAATCTCTTCAAACGAAATGTTTTCTTGATAATGACAGTCAGAGTAAATGCACTATTTTAGAACCATCACTGCTTTATAAGAAAATATATCTAAATAAACATAATCAATAACGTTCAATAAATATTTATTTAATATATTTTTCTGCGAAATAATTAAATTGTTCCAAATCCAAAGCTGTACTAATTTCTATGTAGTGTAAGCTTTCCAAATGATATATACAGGGTGATTAAAAAATGTTGCACGCTAATAAAAAGACAAGAACTGAAATAAATGTTTAACTTTATTTATCATTACGTTGTGCGCTGTCTTTGTAATAACCCTCCAATTATTTATCATTAACATATCTATCTTTATCTCTTAACATGGCCTTAAATTCATCATAGTGGATTTATTAACTAAATCGTACATTGCCTTATTGTGCTGCTATAAACCCTCCAATTATCTACTTTGAGTGAGTCCTGTAAAGGAGTATTAATTATCACGTTACTAAAAGGATTACACCAATTTGACATTAACAATAACATTTATTAACAACACAAAACTTTAACTATTCAATTAGAACTCTTTATCATATTATTAAGTCGGAGGGAACATTGTGAGACCATTAAACTCGCCTAATATATATATATACGACATGATTTTTCAATGGGCACATACCTTCAAGTCTGTCTTGGGTTTTGTCACGGCCACGTAAGTTGTCGATCATATCACCGAAATAACTTGCAGTATTCTATCACCGACTCGTGATATCGACGATAACTTTTACTCATGGCGCGCATACCCGCGCTTATTACATTCTCTTATTATCTGCACAAGTCATACTGTCATGTCTCCATCTGAAGTCGTATTATATCATCACTGCTCCAGTTGTTGATCAGTGTCGTTCTTAAGTCATGATCCCAGTTATCGTTTTAAGTCATATTATGCAAGTTATCTGTTCCAAGTCATGCTAGTATGTCTATCTGACTCTCGGGTCACAGGTTGTGGTTCCCTCTTTCTCGGGGGCGTCATTTTCCCCCTTGCTTTCATTTGAAGCATTGAATGTGACGCAACAAGTACTTTCTTTTCCATTGGATAATCTTTATCCAATGACTTGGTTCACATCCTCGTAAGGGCCAGCTTGGCTCCCCTCTGACATAGCGTTCCTAAATTTATGATTTTGTGACCTCTAGGTTCACGGGTTGTAAAACCCGGCGTCATCCAGACTTACAGTATTGTTTGTCGTCTTGGCCACAATAAATTACATATATAAACCTGTCTCATCAAATGTGAGATCTATTTCTGGTCTCACAAAAAAGATGGGCTAAACTTTACGAGGTGGTAGTAGACACCAAAACAAGCATTTTTCGTCATAGTTTACCGGGTCGGAAATGAAACGTAAAGGCATCAGTGGGCGCTTAATGGTGAAACCGATGGGGTGAGGCGAAAATACAAGAATGATTTAGAAGTTATAAAATGACATTTAATAAACAATAATTACAGTAATTGCTCAAAAGAGCGACCGCCAAACTGAATGCACGTCGCACAGCTGCGATGGAGGGATTGTCGAACTCTCTCGAACAGGCCAGGCATGTCGCGCACTTCAGAAGCAGTGGCCGAATTTCTGTCGACGAGTTCTTCTTCTGATTCAAGGAGAGTGTCATACAGGAGACTCTTGAGCTAACCCCACAAAAAGAAGTCACGATACGGCAGACCGTGGGGGCCAAGCTATGGGACCACCCCGCCCAATCCATCAGAATAAATGCAACAAACTGATAACGCTGCACATTAGGTGTTACGAAAATTTACATAACGGTTCTTCTTCTTCCCCAGATGAAATTTGCATACGATGTGTTCTTATTAAACCAGAAAATAACAACCAAAATGACGCTTTTATGTTTGCGGAGCGACCACTTCCCAACGAGTAAGCGCCCTATAACGCCTTTACGTTTCATTTCTGACCCAGTAAACTATGACGAAAAATGATTGGTTTGGTGTATAATGCCATCTCGTAAGGATTGGCCCATCTATTGTGAATCCTCCCGTATAATGAATACATCTAATTATATGAGCAGTACAATAATTTCCATATGTTTAATTTTGTCTCCTTCTCTTTTGCTATTTATATTAATTGAATTAGTATATATCCTCTTTTACATATAAAATGCGGAAGTTTACTTAAAATTGTATCAAATTTAAAGTTTTTCAGTTATTTTACTCTGTAATTTAATATTTCTATTGATGTAAAATCACTAACATTCTCATAAACGGAAAACTTCGCCAAAACGGTTTATCTTAGAATATCGGAATTATTTGCTTGAATTTTCTCATGAATAATTTACCAGAAATCAATGATTTGCTTAATATAGCTGTGCGTACATTATATTTTTTTACATTTTCCTTTAATTTTTTGGGCCATAAATTTTAAAAGAACTACTTCTCTTTTTTCTTATTTCTTTCTGTGAAGTAAATTGTCTAGTGCTGCATTGTTGAGTTCTTTCTCAAATCCCAAAGTGCTGTTAAGAAAGTATTAAAACTACTTAAAAATTAATGTATGAAATGTGGATGTATAAAGGAGATATGCTACTGAATAATTGCAATCCTACAGTATTTACCTATTTTGCCTATGACAAAAAAATTCCTAAAACAGAATACGCCCTTTCTTTTTGTTAAATAGATGAATATTTATCATTCGTGGGTTTCTTGGGCCCGCGCAGCGGGTGCATATACTTTTTGCTGTGGCTGATATAAAAATCACCCATAAGAGTCACACCTGAAAAGTAACCGCAGGCTTCAGACAACTCGGTTGGTAAATATTAAAACATGGTTTAAATAGATTAAAAGGATATTTAAAATTTTGAAGTTCGAAATAAAAATATAGATATTTTAGGAATATAAATTACATTTAAAAGCATGCCAGCACGCCTCTATTAAAAGGCATAATTATATGTTGTGATTTTTTTTCAGAATTTATATCAGAAGTTTTAGAAAATTCAAATAATTAAAGTTGTTTAAAATCTTTTATTTGAAAGCGTTGTTGGGTGAACGGGTTATTGAATTATTTCACCGACCGGTTGTGTCTCGCAATGCAAGGATAGCCCTGCAGATGTACAGACATATAATATACGCAGTATATGGTGTATATAATTAAAACGTCTTTACAATTTTTCGAAGTAGCTATCAATTGCTCTAAATGAACATTGGCGAAATTTTAAGCAATACTGCACAAAGGATGTTCTTAAGGCGCGAAACATCAAGGTTAGCGCAACTCCACATAGACAGCCAATATTGGTTGGAAAGCATGGGACGTAGATAGTTGCTTTGCTTATTTCAATTAACTGTGACCTTGTTTGAGGGCGTGGCTTTTTGATTGAGTCAGCACCCTATGGTTCAAACCAGGGGGATTCATGCCAGGTATGATTGACTTCATTTTCAACACATTACAACATGGTTGAAAAGTGTTTATGACATTGTTCATTCTGTATGTCTGTCTGTCTGTCCGTTCGCACGATAACAGACGCAAAAATGATTTTATCAAAATGAAATTTTAGTATGTTGTTGAGGTCGCCTGTAGGACCTATGTTAATGTAAATAAATGATATCACCCAATTAGTTTTAGATTGAAACCGGGTTGAAAATATGAAATACATTGAACCTAAGAGACCTAATTTTCAAACATTTTTTAAGCGAATTCAAAATTCACAAATTGCTTCGAAAGTTTTAGGAAATATTTAAATTATCCCATAAAATATATAAAAAACATTTCAGCAAAATATGTTCGGTAGTTTTTTTAAATAAAAATTAAAATAATAATTACACCCATATAATATGAAGAGATCACGTGACCCACTTCAAAATAACGTATGGTATCCATCTTTTTTCCCAGAGTAAAAATCGTGATTTTTGAAGATCTTTTAAATTTATATATTGTGTGGCATCCGTCCTAAAACCGCTTTATTTTTGAGTAATTTTTGTGCATCTATATTCTTCTCTAATGCAATTATAATATTTTTGAGTTTAAATGATCATCAAACTTTGAATATTTCTGCAACGAAGCCTAATGTTAATGGATGCCGAGTGTAAACAAGTGATTTTAAAGATGAGTTGTATAAGAATTGCTGAATTTTTTTCACGAAAAATTATGTAACTCTGGAATCTGGAATAAAAGTGTATGAACGTTCACTATTTTTACATAGAGAACCAGACGATTTATATTTCGATGACGTCATTTGAATAAAGTTCATTTTTTTCGACGAAGTTTTAAATTTTCTAAAATAATTTATCGTAATTCTGTGATAATAAAAAAATATCCCTGCTCAATGTATCGCATTTGCATTTCAGTTGGAAAGTGTTTCATAATCAATGCTTTATGCATGATTGATCTTTCTCGCTTTATTCTGGCTCTGCTCATATGACTCACGCGAGGGTAGGAATCTCTCTGGACGTCACTGAGAAAGGTGCGCACAGAGCAATTAAAACTCTCTGCGCATGTTGTTCACGTCTGGCTATTGAAACTTCAAAATTAGCAAACAATTTTTAATTGTAATTATGGGAAAACTTGCTGTGTTTTGGCAATAACTCTTCCGGTGCGTGTCGTCAAGAATGACGAAATGCTACTCTCTTCGACGTCAGGCTGACAAGTTTTTAATTGGTGGCCGGGTTTATAGGGTTCCATTGGGTTTACACAATCCGGTCTCAGTGTGATCCAGAGGAGGAGTTCCTAGTCAAAATGACTTTAAATTCCGATTTGGGTCAATATTTGAACCCATGACATCATTTGAGAAGAATACGAAATGATTTAATAATAATAATAAAATATATATTCCCTGAACAATAAGGTATTGAAAAATTAGTTTACGATTAAGGTAAAGGTATCATGAAAAAATATCGAGATACGAGCAAAAATAAACAAGAAATATCAATCATGCATAAATCATAGAATATGAAACACTTTCTAAATTCAATGCAATTTTACTTAAATATCTCTAAAATGCGACACATTCCTCGGTAATATTTTTAAAATTATCACATTACTATATTAATTTATTACATTTGAAAACGTAAAACGCCACCGAAAAAAAAGAACTTCATTCAAATGACGGCATTGAAATATAAATTGCCTGGTTAAAGCATCTCTAAAATCGGATACATTCTTCGGCAATATTTTTAAAATTATCATAATACTACAATAATTTATTATATTTGAAAACATCATCGAAAGCAAATGAAATTTATTCAAATGACGTCATCGAAATTTAACACGCCTGGCTCTCACTATAAAAGCAACATTTCATTCAACACTTTTTCCGTTCATTTCATTCATCACAATATTATAGCAATTTATTTTATTTAAAAACTTAAGACCATGGAGTTACACGCAATTAAACTCTATGCTTCAAACTTCATCGAAAAAATTGTCCTTCTCTGTGTAAAATCAATGAATACTGTGTACATTCATATCAGCTATATTACAGACTCCTAATAATTTTGAGTTAAGAAAATGCTAAATAATTTTGTGTTAAAGAAATGCAGCCATTCTTATACAACTCATTCTACATCTTTTGGTATATACATTCTCCATAAGTGAAAATTAGGCTTCGTTGTTGGAATTATCAAAGATGGATGATCATATAAACTCAAATATATCGTAATCGCGTTGCTTCAGTTTGTAGATGCACAGAATTTAACAAACATAAAGCGTTTAAGGAGAGATACAACACAATATATAAATTTAAAAGATCTTCAAAACTCAGGATTTTTTCTCTGGGAAAAAAGATGGATGCCATATGTTATTTTGAAGTGGGTCTCACTTGATCTCTTCATATTATATGGGTGTAATTATTATTTTGATTCTTATTTAAAGCACTACTATATTTTGCTGAAATATTTTTTTTATATATTCTATGGGATAATTTGAATATTTCCAAAAACTTTCGAAGCAATTTGTGAATTTTAAATCCGCTTAAAAAATGTTTGAAAAATTAGGGCCCATAGGGTTTAATGTATTTCATTTTTTCAAACCGAGTTCAATCCAAAACTAATTGGGTGATATTATTCATTTATATTCCCATAGGTCCCCCAGACCGGTTGAACAACATACTCAAATTTCATTTTGATAAAGTCATTTGTACTGCAGTTATTTTGCTAACGGGCAGACAAACAGACAAACAGACAGACAGACAGACAGAATGAACAAAGTCATAAACACTTTTCAACTTTGTGGTAAAATGTTAATAAAAAAGGAGCAGATGAATGCCGGAAAGATGGGAGAGACAAATGTCATCTTCCGAAAATGTGCCGCGCTCAGTGCTGTGCCTGAATGGAGCTAAGAAGAGCTAAGCATTCAAAGGGGTGATCGCATTGGCCACGAAAGAGTTCTAGTAAAAACGATGAAAATATTTTAATTGAGGATATGGAAATAACAAGAAAGATTCATCATGCTTAAAGCATTGATTATGAAACACTTTTCAACTTCAATGCAATTTTATTTAAACATTTCTAAAATGCAATATATTCCTCGGTAATTTTTAAAACTTATCATAATACTACTTCAATTTATTATATTTGAAAACTTAAACCTTCATTGAAAAAAATCAACTTCATTCAAATGACGGCATTGAAATATAAATTGCCTCGTTTAAACATCTCTAAAATGCGATACATTCCTCTGTAATAATTTTAGAATTATGATAATACTACGATAATTTATTATATTTGAAAACTTCATCGAAAACAACTGAAATTCATTCAAATGGCGTCATAACAAAAATAACACGCCTGGCTCTCTCTCTATAAAAGCAGCATTTCATTCAGAACAATTTCCCATTCATTTCATTCATCACAATACTATAATAATTTCTTTTAATTAAAACCATGGAGCTACAAGTAATTTAACTCTGTGTTTAAAACTTTATCGAAAAAAATCATCCCTCTCTTTGTAAAATCAATGAATATTTCATTCATATCATCTGTGCAGACTCCATGAGCTAAATAGTTTTGTGTTAAAGAAATACAGCAATTCTAATACAACTCATTCTACATATTTTGCTGTTTACATTTCACATAAGTAAAAAATAGGCTTCGTTGTAGAAATAATTAAATTTGGATGAGCATTTAAACTCAAATATATTGTAATTGCGTTGTTTCAGTATGTGGATGCACATTTATACGGCATTATCGGTCATTTATACGGCAGTTATTGTGCTAGCGGACGGACAGAATGTGCAAAGTCCTAAACACTTTTCAACGTAGTTGTAAAGTGTTAAAAAATGAGCAGATGAATGCCGGAAAGGCGGAGAGACAAATGACACCCTCCGAAAATGCGCTGCGCTCAGTGCTGTGCCAAAATGGAGCTAAGAAAAGCTGAGCATTAAAAGGGGTTACCGCATTGGTCAAGAAAGAGTTCTAGTGAAAAATATTTTAATTGAGGATATAAATATAAAAATTAAATTAAAATTTTATGGGGGCTCAAATAGGACTGCTCGAGGTCGTAGTCGGGTATATTAAAAAGAGCTTCTTTTCTGATGTTTGGGATATTTATTATTTTACACGACTAAAGATAATCATATTTTATATAGAAAATACCTTTAAAATATTATTGGTACCTATTGCCAATTTAATTTTTTTTAAATATTTTTATATTCTCAAGTTTTGATTCTATTTTTTCAAAACACGTCCAGTCATACCTGTTACTACGTTGTAGATTGATAGATACTACATTGTATATTTACAATGCACTGCTCTCTCTCTCTCTCTCGTACGTATGAAATTAAGGGATTCTGACGTTTTTGTCCAAAAGCAATACAGTACATTTGAGAATACGGTATGATACTGTACAGCAATATATGAACCTTCAAGGAAAGGCAAATGAAAATTAAATGCAGTGTTGATCAACTCGACTTACTTATATGAGAATCAATTTCTAAGTAGTTTAAGATTTCTACATTTTTTCTTTTGCATATTTTGCAAGAAAATATCTGAAAAATCTGTATCTTTGGTCCAAATGTTCTTAATTATAGCATGTTACCCTTTACTTGAAAAAGCTTGAAAAATATTTCGATTGATACCAAGTTTTACTATGTGCATCCTCAGTGCATAATTTTTTACCCACTCCCACCCCCACCTCTGAGGGAGCCTAATGACATCACTAACACAAAAATTGTATCGCATCTATTTTTCAATAAAATGATTGTAACTGTCAAGTTTCTTGATAATTGAGGTATATCAACCAATATTATGCGTAATGATGTCAAATGCTGTCCTATGCTGCCATGTTAGGAAAATATAACATTTTGCATAAATTTCGAAGTTTTCTCTCGAATTTCAAAAAATTCCTTCTAGTTCTAAATTATTCATTAACGTGCTCGGATAAAAAGTTTCGTAAAAATACATTAATATTTGTGACAGATATAGTGTACACAAGAAATCTGCCACAGATAGATGACAGACAGGAAAAATGGACATCACGCTATCTAATTCTTCAAAATATATTCAGAACGTCCTAAAACATACATTGTCATTAAAATCTCGAAATAGAAAAGCTTTGTGAAAACACTGCTTTCGCTATGTACAATATTCTATAGTGTGAGAAAGAAAAAAAAATCTGATGTGGGCAGCACATGACTTTCCTTATATAATGCAATGAATTTACTACTTTTACAGTAAAAGAAAATAGGTTATTCTTAAAGTGGATAATTATATTCTTTCCAAGATATTTACATTAAGTCAATTAGTCATCATTTTTATTGATTTATTCGCGTCATTTTTATCCATTTGACGAGATTTTCGTTAATTTGGCAACATTTAAAAAAGTCGCCGAGTTGGCGACATTCCGCCAAACTCGTCGCCAAAATCTGACCAAGCGTTATAGACGGACAAATAAGTTATTCTTATAGCAGATTGCCGTTCAAATACAAAAATATTACTCAAAGTATCTTTTCTCGTGAATGGAACGAGCTAACTCCATGAGAATGATGTCACCAAATTTATCGCATGATATTACATATGAAAAGTAAACATGTTTTTCAACAGTTAATTTCTTTTTTAATTTATAAGATATTTTTATAAATTTGAATGAAAAATGTGTAATATCCCGAGAACGGTTAACGCTAGCATTCTAAAGTTTATGTCAATCGTTTTCTAAGGAAAAATTACATTGGAAATGTCTACGTGCGTAACTTTAATAAAGGTTTTGATTTTTTGATGGATTTTCCAAAATTTCACTCGAAAATTTAGGGGATTTCTGAACATTCGATTGTGTTTAAAAACAATAGGCTTCCAGTATTCACGGATTGTAATTTTTGTACCAAATTTCATTCTAATTTCTCCATTTTGTCGTAAGATATCGTCTCCATAGGCTCACTGACACACACACACACACACACACACACAAACATCACCTCAAAAATGTTCGATACGTGATCAGGAATGCTTAAAACGTGCTCTCCCGTCGAAAACTCGAATTCGAATTTTCTACCCCGTCACAATACTTTCCTTATACATTATATGTATATAAGGAAAGTAAAAATCATTTCTATCAAACCACGAGAATAAGCAATGAGAAAACATGATGTTACACAATTTATATTAGATATTCTATGTACGCCTGTACGTAACCTACAATAAAATATATATTTGTAAAAAAATATTTTTCATTTTTCTCGCAGAATGCAGATCCAGTTTTTGCTTTAAACTAAGGAACCGACCGTTTATGTATGTCTTTAATTTTGGAAAAAAAAAACTTTGAGCCGTGGTAAACCGTTTATAACTGAATAAGCGCATACGACAGCGCAGACACGCAGACTTGCCAAGTCAGTCTCGTGACTGGTTCTTCAAACCAGAAACTTGTTTATTTACAGAAAAGTCATACTTTTTTGCAAATCAAGGAATTTATAACAACATGTTTATCGTGACATCACAAATGGATTGATTTTATACAGGAAATACGGAAACGTAATTTTATCTTAAAATTTTACTTTATCATCAAACAAATATATGTCCAAATTAATATTTATGAATTCATTTCCAAACCTGGACCGTAATTTCGCACCGTTGAATTATGCTGTTAACATATTACATATAATTTATTTTGTTATTCTAAAATTTTGTAACCTCATATTAGCATATATTTTGAAATGGTATTATTACATCAATGCAAATCAAAAAAATCTGATGTGGGCAACACATGACTTTCCTTATATAATGTAATGAATTTACTACTTTTACAGTAGAAAAAATAGTTTTTTTTATAGTAGATACTAATATTCTTTCCAAGATATTGAATTTTCGACAATGAGTCGTCATTTTTATTGATTTAGCGTCATTTTTATCCATTTGGCGATATTTTCGTTAATTTGGCAACATTTGAAAAAGTCGCCAAGTTGGCGACATTCCGCCAAATTCGTTGCCAAAATTTCGTCAAGCGTTATGCACTAAGAAGTAAGTTATTCTTACAGCAGGTAAATGACTATTGGTGTTCAAGTACAAAAGTATTACTCAAAGTATCTTTTTTCATGCATGGAACGAGCTAGATCCACGAGAATGATGTCACCCAATTTATCGCATGGTATTACATATGAAAAGTGAACATGTTTCTCAGTAGGAAATATTTTTTCTTTTATTTTACGACTTTTTAATAATTTTTTTAAAAAATGTACATTATCTCGAGAACGGTTCATGTTAGCGTTCTAAAATTTAAGTCAATCGTTTTCTAATGAAAAATTACATAAGAATTGTCTATTTGCGTAACTTCAATGGTGGTTTTAATTTTTTGACGATTTTTTCAAAATTTCATTCGAAAATTTAGGGGGGTTCTGAGCATTCGATTGCATATAAAAACAATAGGCTTCCGGTGTTTACGGATTGTGATGTTTGTACCAAATTTGGTTCGAATCGGTCCATTCGTTCGTCAGTTATCGTCTCCACAGACTCACTAACACACACACACTGACACACACACACACACACATACTTTCACACACACACACACACACACACACACACACACAGACATCACTTCAAAAATGTTTGATTCGTGATCAGAGATGCTTGAAACGTGCTCTCCCGTCGAAAACTCGAATTCGAATTTTCGACCCCGTCACAATAGTTTCCTTATACATTATGTATATAAGGAAAGTAATGAGATTTAAATATGACAGATATACTATGATTTTCTAAACATAATCTTGCTTGCTATTCAATTTTCTCCCAAATTGGCAAATGGACTTGCAAATGTAGAAATATGAAAATTTGAATATAAAACTGAAATTGAATCTAAATTCCATATTGTTCTAAATTCCATATTGTACTGAAGAGGATACTGCATTATGCATCACATATTATTTTGAATACAATTCGTAATAATCAGAAGAAATCGGATATATTTCAAAAAGTATAGTAATTCATGTTTGAAAAAAAAATAATTATCGTTTATCAAATGACATCAAATGATTTATATTCGATGAACGAAAACCGTAAATTGAAGATAAGTGTGCTAAGAATCATATTTCTAAATAGCCTGAAGGATTCTAGTTGATCTGGAAAAAAAGGTTATACGCGTCAGACAATTATATATAGGGATTTAGTGCTCAGACTGGGTTAATAGTTTTCGAAATATTGTGATTAAAATGTCGATATTTTAATAATTTGAAAATGTGGTTCTCTTCATTTTGAAAAGGTGGTACTGTGGTGAAGTAAAATTTATATAAATATACTACTAATATTTACCCATAGTGTCCCCCAGTTGAACCTGTAATGGCATAGTGGGATCTGAAAAGATCAAAGTACATTTGCGTTTCACTAAAATAACCAGTCGATTTTGTGGATACTAACACATTTACCGATGTTTTCACATTTCGAGTAGAAATACTAAATCAGTAAAAAAAAATCTTGTGGGAGTGAAAATTACTATTACATTTATTTAACTTTATTGGAGGTTTCTTTTATAAAACGTCATTTACGTAAAAACCATTTCAGCTCCACAGGACTGTAGGCACAACCATGCACAACGTTGTACGGTCATACCAGTCACTCAAATTCTATGCAACTGAAGAACCTAAATACGATCGCAGGTGGACCTAGCAGCTTTTGAAATAAGCAGAATTTCTGAGTTTAAACTCCAGTAAATTTGCTGCCCAGAGCTCTCTTTTGAACTGAGGCTTTGTGTTTTCTAAAGAAAAACAGTTGATATTTCCGAAGAAACAGCTTCAAATATATTTGAAAATATCTTGTGTAAAAGAATATTTCATCTAACTAAGTTTTGTTCATTGTAAAATGAAAATTGTATATATATATATATATATATATATATATATATATATATATATATATATATATATATATATATATATATTTACTGAAGAAGAAGAAATTCTGAAGAAATAGATAGATTATATCTATAAACTATTTCTATTTGGACATATATATATATATATATATATATATATATTGTTTATATATATATATATATATATATATATATATATATATATATATATATATATATATATATATAAACAATATATATATATATATATATATACATATATATATATATATATATATACATATATATATATACATATATATATATATATATATATATATATATATATATATATATATATATATATATATATATATGTCCAAATAGAAATAGTTTATAGATATAATCTATCTATTTCTTCAGAAACATACATTTTTGTGTTTGCTTCTACAAAAAACTTGGACATGATTAGATTTTTGTAGAGGTTAACAATTCATGATTTAGGCTTAGAGCCTCGTCCACGTGTATGGCGTTTGTGCTTGATTTCGTTTGTTATACTTATTTCGATTCCATACCTTTGTATTATATATTTTTCATTGACTTGTTGAATCGATATTTATTTTATTTATTTTTTTCCATTTGCTTGAGGATTAGTTGATTTTTACTTTTGTTTTGTACGCCAGTCAGATAGTTGAATTTAGTTTAAGTTTTTCATTTTTTGTTTCCATACCTTTTAATTTTGTTGATTTTCTGTAACTTGATAGCTTGTGTTTTGTATTTTTTATCAATTTGATTGATGATTTGCTGTATTATGATTTATTCTGTGGGTGTTTTAAAAAGTTAGGTTCATCGTGTTACATCTTCTTACTTTTCGTTCATTGGATTTTCAAACTTCTATTATTATATATATATATATATATATATATATATATATATATATATATATATATATAGCTTATTGAACATAGAAGAAGGATAAAAATTTTGTTGGATAGTAATAGATCCAAAAGACTTTACCACAGCTATAAAGAGAAATATAGTATAGCGGCCAAAAATGTCAAGAAAAGTATTAGAAAGGACAAGAGAAAATATTTTGATGGGATTGCTGGAGAGGCGCAACATGCGACTGAAGTAAGCCAAAAGAGAACAGTGTACAAGTTGGTTAAGCAGATTAGTGGAGTTTATAGGAAACCCGAATGTGCAATCAGAGGCAAAGATGGTAAACTTCTGACTACGGATCGGGGCCAGATGGAGAGAGCACTTCAGGGAGACCTTAAATGCGAAATGTGAAGATCATGCTGAGCCATGTGTGGGGACATGTAATGTACCACCTATCTCTAGCATATCCACAGAAAAAATTTCGCTGTGCGAAATTAAAGACGCCTTGAAGGTGTTGAAGTCTGGTAAATCCTGTGGAGGAGATCTCATTGCTACCGAAATGCTGAAAGTAGACGTGGAGGTAACAGCATAGTTTTGATAACCCTGTTTAATGAAATTTGGGAAACCGAAAGAGCCCCGGAAAAATGGAAAGAAAATACTATTATCAAGTTACCAAAAACGGGGGAATTATCGGTGTGTGATAATTGGAGAGGAATTAGTTTGATGTCTATACCCGAAATGGCTTTTGGAAGAGTCCTTATCAACAGGCTAGAAGGTGAAGTTGAGGGTATGTTGAGAGAAGAACAGACTGGATTTAGGAGAGGTGTTGGAACAACACAACACATTTTCACCTTAAGAAATATCATTGAACAAAGCATTGAATTCAATGCTTCTCTGTACCTAAATTTTATTGATTTCCGTAAAGCGTTTGATTCAATCAGTAGAGGAACGTTGTGGAAAATTTTAGGGAATTATGGTATCCCTCAAAAATTTATCAACATTATCATTGAGCTATATAAAAATAGCAAATGTTGTGTAGAGGTGAACAGATATTTAACAGAAATATTCTTAATTGAGACTGGTGTTAAACAGGGATGCGTGATGTCAGGACTATCATTTATAATAGTAATTGAGACTGGATCATGAAAAGAACTATCAGAAATAAGAGGCGAGGCATCAGATGGAACTTCACGTCAGTATTGGAAGATCTAGATTTTGCTGATGATATTGTCTTGATGTCCTCGAGGTTATAGAAGAAAATCTTACAGAAGAAAATCTTACAGAAGAAAACTTACAGAAGAAAATCAAGTTTTTCACTTACAGAAGAAAATCAAGTTTTTCACTTACAGAAGAAAATCAAGTTTTTTGCTGAACATGCTAAAGAGAGGTTGGTCTTCATATCAACAAGAACAAAACTAAAGTATTGAGATTAAAAGAAAAATCATCAAACAGTATTGTTTTGGATAATGACCCCATGAAGATGTGGATACGTTTACCTACGTTGCTGTCATGGTGGGAAAAACGGGTGGAACTGATGAGGAGATCATATATAGAATTGCTAAAGCCCAAAATTGTTTTCGTGGGCTCAACAAAGTGTGGAGAGCTTCGGAGATAAAGCTCGAGACTAAACTAAATTTGTTTAATGCCTTGGTGAAGAGTGTACTGTTATATGGAGCAGAAACGTGGAAAGTGACTAATTCCCAGAGTGCCAAACTTAATGCCTGGCAGGGCAAGTGCCTTAGGAAAATACTGGAAATTTTTTGGCCTAACACAATATGAGAACCTATATAAAAGTACCAATTTAAAGCCCATTAAATTTGACATCAAATTTCGAAGATGGAAATGGATAGGCCATGTTTTGAGAATGCCATTGTACAGCATTCCCGCCGTTGCCCTGGACAGGGCACCTGAGGGCAGGCGGACAAGAGGTAGACCGAAGTTAACTTGGAGACGGTTGGTGGAGAATGAGAGAAACCAGGCGGGATGGACGAGCTGGACGGAAGCGAGAGTTGCTGCACGCGATCGCCGTGTTTGGAAATCTAAGCAGAAGACCTTAAGTGCCACTTAGGTACGAAGAGAATGATATATATATATATATGTATAATTGCCTCATGCAAATAAGATATAAAAGCCAAGAATGGACAAGCAATGTACCACAATTTGGCCAAGGAGATTGTGATCCCCATTCCCCAGTTGAGCATGCTTTATGCCGCGGCAACACTCCAGGGAGCCTGTTCATCACTCGCTAAAGACATATATTCCAATAACCCTAAATTATGTATGAATTGAAAATAATGAATTAAATCAACACTATTGAAAGAAATATAAAACTGAATGACATATAAAAATTAAATGGTATATAAAAATGATTTTGAATGACATATAAAAAGACAATTGAATAAATTTTAAAACCCACTCCACTTACTTAATACACTACTTTTCAGACGCCCTATGATTCGTATTGAATCTCTACCCAATTATCATACTCATGCACTTGCACTATCCATTAATACTTTTTTCTGCAAACACACAGCATTTCTACCTCCGACTCACTACAATCAAAGTCGACCCTTATTGGCTTAAGTACCTGGCATAACTCTCAGTTATGGTTATGCCATAAAATCGCGTAATTGTATCATTTAAGAACTTCTGATGGGGAAACGCTGTTCAATTGCTTCCGGCAAGTATTCATTATCACGTTTATGTGTGTCGTGGAATCTAGTGTTTAATTTTTTGCTTCGTATTAGTTGAATTAAAACGATGTTACGGAATACATTTTGTGTAACCAAGTGCTCCATGATGCAATGTAGTTAATCTTAAACCTGAAATTATCTCGTTTATTATATAAACGAAAAGTAGTTTTATTGTCGATTGCCTTGTCAATACTTAAATCCAAATAATTTAAACTATAATTCTCATTATGGGGTGTTTCGATAATTTTAATGTAATTGGGTAAAAACTGAAATCCAACTGAAAACCAGGATTATTGTAACCCAATAGGATATCATCGACATATCTAAGGTACAATATTTCATTTAGTAAATGTGTGCCTTATTCAAACTTATTAAGGTATCTGCCCATACTGATGAGAAGCTACCTCCCATTGGCATTCCACATTTTTGCTGATAAAAATTGATACCATTGTAAAGCACTGTTTCATACAACACCAATCAAACCAATGCCTTTTATTTTCCCATTGTCATATACGATTGCAAATCGCATTGATCGTACAATTCTATTACTATCTGAAATAAGTCGTTAATGTCAATATTATTGAATAAATCACTGAAATCATAACTCTTGTAATACAACTTATCAGGAATATGTTTAATAGTATTTATTACTTCGTAACTTTTGGATATAAAATAGGCACCCTGTGTTTTATAATAACATATTTTAATAATTTAAGTAATACGTTATTAGCAAGAGTTAAATAAGACCTATATCTAATTGTTACCGGAAGAAATTAAATAGGAGATTTGTTCAATTTTTAAATCAAAGTTAAGTAAGAGAACCTAATGTTTTTATAACATAACTTGTTTTTTTTGTACATAGCCCTTATACGATTTTCGATTTCCAGTTTTGGTCTATGTAAAAGTTGATATATGTTTTCTTTGCTATAACATTTAATAAGTAACTTATCATATAAAATTATATATGCAAAAACATAATTAGATGTAACCTTGCCGACGTATGATAGTATAAATATTTTCTGTAAAATTTTTCACCCTTTTTTATCAGTTTCTTATGATAACATACTTTTTTGTGTAGTACCTGTGCTTAAATGTCTCTATCACACTAATTTTCCACTTCCTAAAAACTTTAGGTGAATTGTATTTAACAAGCATTTTGTACACAAAAACCTTCAATATCATTTACGAATGATTCCAACACGTTTCCATATTCTGAAAAACAATATTTAATTCCCATCTTATAATAGAAAAATTAGAACATAGGTTGCGTGCAGAGGTAATTGCGCACTGCCTCACCAATAAGAAGTATGTCATTATTTCTTTTTTCTTTCATAGCAGAATAATAATAACAATAAGGTAAAGAAGCTTACCTTTTCTGTACAAAGGGCGTAGTTTACTATTTCGATCCAATACCCTTAAAGTCTTAAAAAATATCGTTTTATTATGTTTGGTTTTTTCTTGATGTCAGGCATCTTTGTGACACGGAATGATTGCACTTGATTGAAAAAAAGAGATTATTTTATTAAATTCTGCATTAAAAGTTACACTTAAAAGAAACGAGCATTTTGCTCAGTAGTAATACTAAAGCAGAAGAACGAAAAAAAAAAGAACTTAGAGTTCACGCAAGTGTACTTGTATATGTTTTTATGAAGCGCGCGCAGATCACATGATATAAACAAATTCCTTTTCTTGCGGAAAGGAGAGAGTGGGGGATGAAAAAAAATGTCAAAAGTGCATGGAAGTGGTATTTTTTTGCATACGTTTTTCGCAGTGATAAGAGATCATTCATTTCCAACATCTTAAACTAGCTTTTTATTTGTGTCGTTTTAATTAAATTTAAATTCCCTGTTATAATATGGCCAGGATGATCATCTTTAAATCCAGTATCAGAAGAACAACAACAGTTACCCTGTACCTCTAAATCCATAGATTTACTTACTCTGTTATAATTATAAAATATTCTACATATAGGTTGTTAAATATTTGTACGTTACCCCGACTTTTATATTTCGAACCGCCATAAGTTCCTGGCTATCCGTCAAAATACTCGACAATGTCACAGAATCGTATCCTTTATTTTTATAGTCAAATATAAAAAAAATCTGATGTGGGCAACACATGACTTTCCTTATATAATGTAATGAATTTGCTACTTTTACAGTAAAAAATAGGATTTTCTTGTAGTAGATACTAATATTCTTTCCAAGATATTAAATTTTCGACAATTAGTCGTCATTTTCATTGATTTAGCGTCATTTTTATCCATTTGGCGAGATTTTCGTTAATTCGGCAACATTTCAAAAAAGTCGCCAAGTTGGCGACATTCCGCCAAATTCGTCGCCAAAATCTCGCCAAGCGTTATGCACTAAGAAATAAGTTTTTCTTAAAGCAGATAAATGACTATTTGCGTTCAAATACAAAAGTATTATTCAAAGTATCTTTTTTCAAGAATGGAACGAGCTAGATCCACGAGAAGGATTACACTCAATTTATCGCATGGTATTACATATGAAAAGTAAACATGTTTCTCAATGGGAAATATTTTTCTTATTATTTTATATGACTTTTTGATAATTTTTTTAAAAAATGTACAATATCTCGAGAACGGTTCACGTTAGCGTTCTAAAATTTATGTCAATCGTTTTCTAATGAAAAATTACATAAGAAATGTCTATTTGCGTAACTTTATTAGTGGTTTTAATTTTTTGACGATTTTTTCAAAATTTCATTCGAAAATTTAGGGGGGTTCTGAACATTCGATTGCGTATAAAAACAATAGGCTTCCAGTGTTTACGGATTGTGATTTTTGTACCAAATTTGGTTCGAATCGGTCCATTCGTTCGTCAGTTATCGTCTCCACAGACTCACTGACACACACACACACATACACACATACTTTCACACACACACACACACACACACACACAGACATCACTTCAAAAATGTTTGATTCGTGATCAGGGATGCTTGAAACGTGCTCTCCCGTCGAAAACTCGAATTCGAATTTTCGACCCCGTCACAATACTTTCCTTATACATTATGTATATAAGGAAAGTAATAAAGGATAGATAAGAAGATATTCCTTTGTTATTTGGTTAGGTTAATTCGTATTCAATGATATCCCCAAGTTTTTAGCTCATAACTTTATGTAATCCTGATATATAGCTGGTACATTAGATTCTACACTGAATCCATTCATAAATGTTTCACTGCCACAATAATTCCAAATTTTCTCCAAGTATTTTACTCTGAGAGCGCGGTAGCCCTGTGGTTAGCGCGCGGAGGTTGCACTCGGTAGTCCCGGGTTCGATTCCCGCCGCTGTCCAAACTGCCGCCGTGTTCACGCGGAGTACCATCACGTTAAACATGTATGTCCGTAAGTCCTACCGAGAGGTTGGTGGTAGGAGAATGAGGGTACGGTCCCTGTGGATGCCTCCCCCACTGGGTTCCGGTTTAAATTGGGTGGCACTTCCCGGCCGTCCAAACAGATACCTTACACCTTTCTGGTAGGTCGGACGGTCTGGGTCGAAGAAGTATTTTACCCTTATCCCAAACACTATATTTTTTATCCATTCATGTGGTATATAATCAGTATCGGTATTTACCATTACAAACTTCTGCAAATTTTCCACCGTACCTCTATAGCCAATCTTGTTCCTTCTACCACCCCTTGATTTAAGTTTATTTAATTTAGTGTTATTTCTAATAACTATTTCTGAAACGGCAATAGTCGCGCAGGTCTGTCTGCTAGGGAAATAATTTGCATTTCTTTGGCTCAAAGGAAACGTGTAGTAGCAGAGCATGCCAGTCCACCGCCAACCGAGGCAGTTTCAGCAGACAGACGATTTCACGATGAATATGATGATCGGACTCATAAGGGCAGGTCGGTCCATCCGTGAAATCTCAGAGGACAGCCACCTACACGCGTCCACGTTGCACCGTCTGTGGCGAAGATGGTTGTTGAAATAAGAGTATGTGGTACATTTGAGGAGTGCCGGTACAGCCAGAGCGATGACAGCACCCGCACCCGTGGACCGACGCACCCGCAGGCAAGCGTTGCCTGGCCCACAGGCCACTTCCGTCGCTCTTTTGCAGCATGTGCAGGACACCTTTGATGCTACCATGTGGATTGGTCACCGGCGACAAGCACTCATGCCGCATGTTAAAAAGACTGATATTGACCCAACAGCGCAGACGCCTCCGTTTGCAATGGTGTCTGGATAGATCGACGTGGACGGAGGAATTTTACAGGGTCGTGTTCTCAGAAGAGTCACGCTTCTGCTTCAGCAATGACAGTCGCTGTGTACGAGCCTGGCACCGAAATGGTGACAGGTCCAATCCGGTCGCAGATGTGGAACCCCACACAGCGAGACAATGCGGAATCATGGTTCGGGACGCCATCGCCTACGATAGCAGGTCACCTTAGGTCCGTATTGAGGGCACTATGACAGTCCAACGGTACGTGGATGACGTGCTGTTGCCGGTGACATTAACCTTCCGTCAGGGGGTGCCCAATGCCATTTACTAATGCCAGCAGGATAACACCCGACCACATACGGCAAGCATCAGCCAACGTGCCCTACAAGGTACACAGGTGCTTCCCGGGCCACTAGTCTCCCCTGATCTCTCACCAATCGAACATGTCTGGGGCGTGATTGGACGTCGCTTGCGTGCCTAGACGTGTTGCACCCAGACGTGTTGCTGCGTGTTATCGCTCAGTGTATATGTGTATCACGTTGCAATAAACATCACTTATTATTCCTTCCTCTCTCTGTTTGCCGATTTTCAGATTTTCATCACATTCTGCCCTGTCCTTCTTGGTGTCTCATCTTCACTTAGTATATATATATATATATGTGTGTGTGTGTGTGTGATTTAAAGTTTAAATCAAACTCCTATGTATTTGTATTTAAAACATATTCATATATTTTTATACTAACTTAGCAACGCTTTATAACTTTGTAATTGACACTTTTTCTCTATCAATTAAACGGAGCAAGATAGACTCCCATTAATAGGGAGTCACCCCCCCCCCCCCCGAAAATGTTTTGTCGTGTAGCGCCATAGGGACCTAAACATATTTAAAAATATCCTCTGAAGAAACAACTTTAAATGTATTTGAAAATGTCTCTTTCCGAAGAATATTTCATTTAATATTTGTTCATTGTATAATATATGTTCCTTTAGACTCAAAGAAAGATATATATTTGATTTAAAATTTAAATTAAATTAACTGCAGACTTTTGTGATAGTAAAGCTCACATGTACAGTGACACCTTCCTTTCTGTTGACAATATAGAACAAAAATATATTCGTAATATATTACATCTTACTGAGTATTTGCCTTACGGTTATGCTGAGCCAGATCGATGCCAGATATTCTTCTATAGGTAAAAGAGCTCAGTCATGAATAACAAATTGCATAAGATAGGTTTTCTCTCGTTTAAATTAATATATATGAGCAAATTTTGTCATAACATATTAGAATATATGCAATTCAACAGAAATATCTGAATCTTCTTAATGTTATTCAACAGACTTTCAATATGATTTAGAATTTTAATTTCTCATGCTATAGAATATAGTATACAGAGTGTCTAGGGAAGTGCGTATCAAGGAAAATTTCTTGAGAATGAAGATAGTTATTTTCATTTTTAATGCAGCTGCGTAGGAAACCCCTATGGCGCTAGACGACGTGTCAACATTGAAGGGGGAGGGGCATGATCCGTCGTGTTATGGAAGTTCGGTGGGCTATCTCACTATATTTTAGAGGTATGGGAAGGAAAGCCAAGTGCAAAGCTGTTTCTAAATAAGTATAAAAATGTGTTTGTTCGCCAGAAATATCTGAAATAATTATCCAAAAATATTTTTAAATTTATGTGAATCTTTAAACTGAAAATTCGTCTGGTGACAGTTGTATTACAAACGATTAAATACATTTAGTTTGAATTGACTCTTTCGTTTCTGTTTACAATATAGAACGAAACATATTCGTAATATATTATCTTACTGAGTATCTGTCTTACGGTTATGATGAGCCAGATCGATGCCTGTTGACTGTTTCATTTTATAGACGATTTCTCGGTAAACATCATCGTAATCGAGGCCAGAAAAACATATAAAGAAACCTGAGGTTGAAAGAACTAAAGTATTGTATCCTTATGCTAGGACTATGTCTATTCGTCCAATTTTTATTTCGATTTTATGGGCCATGTTTACTATGTTTACTAATGGAGAATATTGCTAAATAATCCTTATATTTGAAAAATGTAACAGGAATGCCAGAACGGCCGAAAGATTATACGCATAGCGTTTCCCAGTGAAAGGCATACCAATCGTCTATATATGTTAATTCTGTTCTATATGGGGAGGATTTAGAGTTTATTCCCTAGTTTTTAGAGTTCTTTTCAGTTTTTTCTGGTGCACAAACACATTTGCATACGAATTTGGCAACACTTTACAACTTCGTAATTCACTTTTTTTCTATCTCTGAAAAGGAATGAGCTATGCTCCGCACCTCCATAAGAAGGGTGTGATCCCACACCTCTCAAAGTTGTCTCGCATTGTAGCGGTATCTAGGTTTAATATGCAGTTGCATTGAAAAAATAAAGAAAACTTTTTTTCGTTCCCGAACAATTTTCTTCGATACAGACTTTCATAGGCACTCTATAGAGAAAGTATTGTTTTCAGGAAAATTTTCGATATCGAGATTTTGATGCCAATATATATTTTAAGATCTACTGAGCACGTTTCAACTGTTTTAGAGTTATGTCTGTCTAAGGTCGATATTTTGTATGCAAGATAGCTGCCACAAATATCAATGTATTTTCACAAAACTTTTATCTAGCTTAGATAACGAAAAACCTGGAACTAGATGTGAAACCAGGAGACAATTCATGCAGTTTTGATATTCAAGGCTATTTACGATAAAGCAAAGCGCAGACTTGTAGGCGCCGGTTGATGACAGTCTTGGCCCGGTAAGTCATGACCCCAATAAATTCACATTACAAATTGCAGGTGTGGTTGGGGAAAAGATCTCCTAAGACGAAGACTTAAACCAAGCTGCATTGGAAAATCAAGTAGCCAATGATGAAATGATGCTACATTGCACTGAGGAGCAACAAACGAGAGCACGGAGGGCGTATCTAGACCTCAGGCATAATGATGTGGCTACAAGAAGATAATTCAATGAATATTCAAGCAATGATTATATAAAGTAATGACGGTCCAAGAGCGTTGAGAGAAAAAATGATTATGCAGAAGCGTTGAGATTTAACAAGAATGATTGTCTAGAAGCGAGAGAGAGCAGTCATGAATTCTAAGTTGTGTTGTTCATGAAAATGATTGTCTATAAGTGAGAGAGGGTGGTCATGAAATTTTAGCAGTGTTGTTGTAAGAGAGAGTATTAGTTTTCAAGTTAAGAGTATTATTTTAAATATTAAAATGTTATAGAAAAAGATAAAGCTGGCTCCAAATGTCAGAAAAAGAAGCTGCAAAACTTCCAAGCATGCTGAGCAACAGACTCGAAATACAAAGGTATGTACCAATTTTCGTATATATTAAGGCAACTGTTGAGTTTGGAATAATATACAAAAACCTTCTGTTACACGATGTTTTTCTCCTCCTTAAGTGTTTATTAAAATTAAAGTAATTTTGATAATAACATAAATATCTGTGAATACATAATATTTATTTTAAAATTTAAAACTCTGAAATTTAATTAGTAGTGTTTTAACTTAATTATTATGTTTAGGAATTCATACAAAGAGAAAATGGTGGGTTTTGTGGCCATGATAGCAACGCATGAACTATACTATTCACGACAACATTTAATTAAGAATAATAATTAAACACAAAAATTCATTTATTAATTAATAGATAAACCGACTTAATCTTCTTTCACTACACGAGATACAATTTTTCGAAACTGGAGTGAAATATTTGAAATTTATTCGAAATTTTATATTTCCTTAACATGGCAGCATAGGAGAAAATTTGTTATGGCTCAATAATCGCAAAACTTAATAGTTTCAAATATTCATTTCAGATTAAATCATACGATCTTTTCAAAAACCCGTTAGGGGTTATCGTCTTCCGTCAGAGCAAGCCGACAGCTTTGTGCAAAATTAATTTATTGAGCGCTGGTGATTGCTTAAATACATCAGTAGTAGTGCCACATAATGAGAGATAAAAGATAATAAATATCTTTTAAATAAAAAAGATAACTTGAAACAGGGGATGAGACAGAGAGGGAAAAGTGATGTAGTATAGAAGATTCATGTTAAGCTAAGCTTAGCCATTTAACCCACAGACGATACGAATAATACGTTACATCATGAAGACGTTACATGTGAATACTAAGAATACGTTACATGACATAACATCACAAAGAAATACTCATAACAGTAAATTAGATATACTGGAGCTAAGCTCGTAAATAACTTTGAGTTTTATCTTCCGATTGCGGGATTATTAGTTAGATGGGACATCGGCGATTTCCAACTATTTTTCGTATTGGACATGGCAGGGGCTGTTGTGCAACACCGACCAATAAAAGAGCAGATATGACAAACCAACCAGTTGCTCTTACATCACAACCACCTCAAAGAATTTCCTCAAAGGCGTCAATAAAACCTAGATACCGTAAAATTTTGCTAATAGTAAAGTGCATTTTGAAATGACATTCTAATAGAGATTCTTTAACCAAACGCTTTAACGTAAGAGGAGCTTTTCTGACAAACAAGTCACAAAATTATACTTAAGTGTAAACTTTGTTACCAATTTCCAAGGGTGGACACTCCACATGGTACTTAGAACATGTCAATGATGCTATCCCATAAAACTTTTTCTATACAAGGTATATCTTCTTACTATGACTATAGCGTAATAGTGAGGTTTGAACATTGGCATATTTTTTTACTGTATTGATTTTACAGATATAAAATTATGAAAGAATTTGTTTGTTAAAATATACACAGAATAACTAATATATATAATTCTGCAGATCTTTATTAGGAATGAGCAAAGCGATGGCCATTCTTCATTCCTAATGAAGCGAAATCAACATATGCCTGAACTTTGTAATCCCTTTCACTCGAAAACTACAATGGGTAGGAAGATGAAATTTTGAATACATCCGTGAAATGGCACGCAGATTTGCAGAATCACAATTTCAATTGAAACGAACTGTAACAGGGCGTAACGCCCATTTTTAAACTGCGCATGCTCACTACACTTTCAACAAATAACAAGTAAACACTTTTAAACAGCTAATCAAAGCGTGTGCACTTGCAGTATTGTGATTTAAACGTGCTCCTGTATAATAAATACGTTTTCATGACTTAAATGTGTTACGTTGACTTCATTGTTTTCCAGTTTTCTAATTTGTTTAATTTATTATTTAAATTCCGAACACTTATATGCTTCTTTGTATTAGGATTTTCAAATATTAAAATTAATTTTTTTATACTTCTAATTTCATAATTGTTTGTAAAATTAATTTTTAATTACTTTATTTCTTAATTTTTAATTCAAGGGAAAAAAATAATATTTATTGATACAAAAAAAAATATGAATTTTAACAATTTTAGGACTAATTATTGAATATTTTAGGAATAATTATTGTTGCAGCCTCTGTCCAAATCCTTTTTAAATAGATATATTTATGTCAAAGTTAGCACTGGACCTATGACATCAAATAATTTGCAATTTGGAATGGTAATTTATAATACATTGCCATGTGTCGCCTTCTCATGCCATGTGTCGCCATGTATCGCCTTCTATAAAAGCAGCATTTCATTCATAAATAATTTCCCATTCACTTCATTCATCACAATACTATAATAATTTATTTTATTTAAAAATTAAGACCATGGAGCTATAAGCAATTAAACTCTATACTTAAAACATCATAGAAAAAAATCGTCGTTCTCTTTGTAAAATCAATGAATTCATATCAGCTATGCAGACTCCATGATCTAAATAATTTTGTGTTAAAGAAATACAGCAATTTTAATACAACTCATTCTACATATTTTGCTGTTTACATTTTACATAAGTGAAAAATAGGCTTTGTTGTAGAAATAATCAAATTTGGATGATCATTTAAAATCAAATATATTGTCATTGCGTTCAGTATCTAGATGCACAGAATTTAAGCAAAAATAAACTGGTTTTAGGACGGATACAACACTCAATATGAATTAAAAAAAACTTTAAAAATCACGATTTTGAGACAAGATGGATGCCATATATTATTTTGAAATGGGTCACATGATTTTTTCATAGCATGGTCACGTAATCGCTTCATATAAGAGGTGTAATTATTATTTTAATTTTTATTTAAAAGACTACTAAATATATTTCGCTGATTTTTTTATATATTTTATGGAACAATTAGAATATTACCTAAAATTTTCAGTGCAATTTGTGAATTTTAAATCCGCTTAAAAAATGTTTGAAAAATTAGGTCCCGTAGGGTTCAATGTATTTCATTTTTTCAACCCAGGTTCAATCCAAAACTAATTGGGCGATATTGTTCATTTATATTCCCATAGGCCCTATAGACCGTCTGAACAACATTCTAAAATTTCATTTTGATTAAGTCACTTTTACGGCAGTTATCGTGCTAATGGACAGACAGACAGACTGACAGACATAATGGACAAAGTCATAAACACTTTTCAACTTTTTTGTAAAGTGTTAAAAATGAGCTGCATTATAATGCTAATAAGAAACCTATATATAATGGCTGGTCTTTGTAATAGTACACGATTAACTGTTATCAAAATAGAAACTAGATTATTATCATGTTATTTCGCGACTGGTGATTGAAAAAACGCTGATGACCTAGAATTAATGAATATACCTAGAATTCAACTGAATACATCAGCAAGTCACTTGTCGCTGTCATTTGTACTGTATCGTTGCCAATATCCTCGTCCGATTAGCTTATGCTTTGACAATAAACAAGGCTCAAGGCCAAACATTTGACAGAACAGGATTATTCATTCAACGCCGTATTTTTTTACATGGCCACTTATACTTGTATGTTGCTTTGTCACGATGTGTTTCCAGAAAATATATTGAATTTGTTTTAAAGGTAGGACAAGTTATTGATATCATTGTGTATAAAGACATTCATTAGGACGAAGAAGAAAATGTGCACGCCATAGTGTATAAACATGTTGTGTAAATAATTTATTTAAAATTGTTGCCAATCAGAGGCTGTGCTCCCTCAGTTAATTTAATGAATAAGAAATACATTTAATTTTCTGAGTTGTAATATTGATGCTATCTTTGATATTTCCGTTAGCGTTGCCTATCGTTATCTTTAGATATTAAATATGTCTTATTGTTGTAAATATGCGAGCAGGGTGGCCAGACGTGCAGTCATGGTCACAACGCGGATGATGGTAAAAGACCTCGTAAAGAGAATTCCTGGAATTAATGAGCGTTAGCGAACAAAGGGAGAAAACCCCGACGAGTGTTTTACGCCTGCTACGCAATCATAACGAAAGAGACTGTTAAGCGAACTCCGGCTACTAATGGTCGACAAAACATCGGGTTTTCAACCCCCGAGCACCGGATGTTGGCCAGCATATTCAACCAGGAAACATAAAGGCTGTCATATACACTGGCTAGATTTAAAGAGCTCGCAAATCCACATCCAAAGTCGGTTAGAGTCAGCGAAAAAGGGACCTCTCAACGGACGTATTGCGAGGGCGCAGCAGGCGGCAAGAGAAAGCTCGTGAAGCGAGTTACGTGGATTGGCGAGCGTGATCGAAGCCTCTTGTCATTGAAATAATCAATAAAAAGAAACTGTCTAATTTATTGACTAGTTCTATTTTCAATGTTTCTAATGACATTTGGTAAATATAAATTCACCAGTTTTATACGAAACAGAATGCCATTTTTTATAATGTGAGTTATTAATTCTGAAACACATTCTATAGAATTTAATGTGTTACATGTATCTCACTTGACATTTATTTGAAGAGATATGAAGGATTTTATTTCTTCCGAGGCGAAATATTTATACCAGAAAAATATATTATGATTCAAAATATGTCTAGGTCCTCACGACAAGAAATAAATGCATCTAATATATCTGTTAATATTATAAGTCCTCGAAAAATACCAGATATATATTTCCTTTTTAGCCAGTTGGGATCATTAACAATAATGTATATTCTTTTAGGGATCTGTATTTAAGAGAGATTTATTTCCAGTATATCTGCACTGTCAAATAATCAAAGAATCAATTGAGTTTAATTTACTGAAATGTAAAAGTTCCGAAATATCAGATGTTCTTTTTCTTTTCAAAAAATACAAAGATTTCCGAGTGAAGGGAGCTATTATCAACCAAATTTCTAGGGTCAAACATATATGTATTATTCTCATAAAGGACTTTTCATGAGCTCCAAGGCCTACTTGCGACCAAATGGTTCACTCTCTGTAGATGCATAGAAAGCAGCCAACAAAGGAAAGCAGCCAGGATAAAAGCAGCCAACAAAGGAAGTTCTCTTAAATTATTTCTGTAATAAGACAAATTCTGATTTGCTACTGGACCGCTATAGGTTTGATTCCCACAGAATAACTGGGTACATATTTCAATAGTGGAAATGGAAGCGTTTTTATCTGAGAAGTAAAAAATGATATTATTTCCGTAATTCGTCTGACAAAGTATTGCTATTTATGCAAAAGTTTGTTTTGAAAATATAATTACAGAGCAAGAGGACTATAATTAACAGTTTCACCATACAATTAAAATTCCCCCAAAATTAGACCAATAACGTGATAGGATGTTTCAGCATACTTTGTGCATATTTGTTATTATTTTCATTTGGCGCCAAATTTATTTTACCACATCATCCATTTTTAATTAATCCGTTCATTTTTAATTAATTGAATGATCAGGATATATATTGACATATAGGATATTATATGACACCATATTTTTTGAGATATAGCATGGTCAAGTCTGATTTTTCTTCTCTATATCTGTCTTCTGCTCCAGTGTAAAACATTTGCAAGCATGTTACTGAAGGTTACAGGGGAGTCAGCTATCCGTAATGGGGAGTGAGGTTACTAATAGTTATGATAATATTGTGAGACCACAAAAAGATCTCACATGTGTTTTGGTGAAACAGTTTTATGCCATTTAGTTATTGATCTGGCACATCGAACACTATTTGTAGTCTGGATGGCGTCGAGGTTTACAGCAAACCATAAATTTTGGAGCGTCAAGACAGAGGGGACCGAGCGGGCCCTTACGAGGATGCCAAATACCGACACTGGATCAATGATTAACCAATGGAGAAACTTCTTGTTGCGTCACACTGAATGCTGCAAATGAAAGCAAAGGGGGAGTGACAAGCCCAAGGGAAAAAGAGAGTCACAGCCTGTGACCGACGAAGGACACTAGGGGTAGACATATACAGATAACTTCGAGACCATGACTGAAGAACGAGTTCGACATTATGATGCAGAGACATGACTAAAGAAGATACGTAGATATGACTTAAAAATATGCTTGTGCGACATCATGCTTGTGCGACATTATGCTTGTGCCATATTATGTGCGACATTAAGAGTGAGAAGTGCAATAGTATGACTTGATCAATACGTATGATATATACTCGTGCGACATTATGAGTCAGCAGTACAAGACAGATTTGATGGTATGTGTTCCTCAAATATTCACAGGTTATCAAGATACTTCAGTCATAATATTACTGATCTCACATGCTATCTTCCTAAATAATTAGTAAGCATAGTAATTGTGTAATGAATTTAATAAGTATTTTATGTTGTTAATAAATGTTTTATTGTTAAAGTTTAAATGGAGTAATCAATTTAGTAACATGTTAATTAATATTTCTTTACAAAACTCGCGCAAAGGTAAAATAATTGGAGAGTTATTGCGAAGACAACGTAGTAGTAATAATAAATGTTAATTACAATTTAAAGTTCTCTAACTTTTTCATTTCGGTTGCCACAAATACATAGATAAAAATACAAAAATAACGCTTCATATTCATCACGCGGAATATTTCAGAAATGAAGCTGGGATTTTCATAAACACCTATAATTGCTACTTTTTTGATAGTTTGCCGAAATTATCAACAAAATAGCTGGAAAAAATTGAGTAACGTTTGTAAAATGTTTCAACATTGAGTTCATATACTTTGCAATTAATTTATTTTTTCATATTTTCTTCTGGGGTTCACATTTACTTCATTTTCTAGTTTCCTTGGTTTTACTTCCCTTACGTCACACTAGGTGGCGCAACTGTATTCAGCCATTTTCTGTTTGACCGGCATAGCCTGCGCTCATTTGGGAGTTCGTGTGTAAGCTTGTTCTCATTAAAGAAAGAAATACAAAGATTTATAAAACTGCTTATTTTTATTTGCGCTGCAATGTAGGTTGTAATTAGTTCATTATTGATTGTACACTAAGCATTGTTCTGTACTTCACTATAGCTTATATTAATCGCAAAGATCACAGTCTGAATGATATATAATTACTTCAACTTTTTAATAAAATTGTAAATCTATAAGATTGAAATATGTTTTAATAACATTATCCACTTTTAAACCAATATTTTGAAAAATAATAGTTATAACATATCTATTGCTGTTTATTTGGAAATATCTGCAAAATGAAATATTTTCGATGGAAATTTATATATCGCATGGGATATGTGCCTTAAATTATATTGCTAATAGTGCAGGAACAGTAATTTAATGATAATGAATTATTGCAACAGAGAATACGACCCAACTAATCTCTTTAATGCACTACAAAAAGGATTCATATTTTATTCTTCAGAATTTTAATAAAAATTATAATATATAATAATAATTTCTAAAAAAGTCATGAATACATGTGTAAAAAAATTTTATGTGGGCAGCACATGACTTTTCTTATATAATGCAATGAATTTACTACTTTTACAGTAAAAAAAGTAGATTATTTTTATGGTAGTTATTTATATTCTTTTCAAGATATTGAATTTTCGTCAATGAGTTATTTTCCATGTCGTCATCATCAATGAGTCGTCATTGATTTAGCGTCATTTTTATCCATTTGGCGAGTTTTATCCTTGGCAACATTTAGAAAAGTCGCCAAGTTGGCGACATTCCGCCAAAATCTCGCCAAGCGTTATGGACGAAGAAATAAGTTATTCTTACAGCAGATAAATGACTATTGACGTTCAAATACAAAAGTATTATTCAAAGTATTTTTTCATGAATGGAACGATCTAGATCCACGAGAATGATGTCACCAAATTTATCGCATGGTATTACATATGAAAAGTGAACATGTTTCTCAATAGGACTTTTTTTTAAATTTTGTATGACTTTTTGATAATTTTTTGAAAAATGTGCAATATCTCGAGAACGGTTCATGTTAGCGGTCTAAAACTTATGTCAATCGTTTTCTAATGAAAAATTACATAAGAAATATCTATTTGCGTAACTTTATTAGAGGTTTTGATTTTTTGACGATTTTTTCAAAATTTCACTCGAAAATTCAGTGAGGTTCTGAGACATCTGATTGCTTATAAAAACAATAGGCTTCCAGTGTGTACGGATTGTGATTTTTATACCAAATTTCGTTCAAATCGGTCCATTCGTTCGTCAGTTATCGTCTCCAAAGGCTCACTGATACATACACACACACACACACAGACAACACTTTCAAAAATGTTTGATTCGTGATCAGGGATGCTTTAAACGTGCTCTTCCGTCGAAAACTCGAATTCGAATTTTAGACCCCGTCACAATACCTTCCTTATACATTATTGTATATAAGGAAAATAATAAGATGACCATCAAAAGTATAATGCTTAAAACTATTACAAAAATAAATATTTACTTCAATTTTCACTGAAAAGCGAATATTATCATTTATATAGCACGCTAATACGCACCGTTTTGGAGATATTTTGAATTTTTTATTTGAAACAGGAAAAATAAAAAAAAATTAAATACAATCAACATTATTCAGTTATTGCACATTTAGCAATTACTTTTTACAGGAAATAAATGAATACCATTGTTTAGAAGTTCTCATTAAAATTTTTACTTTATCTAGCAAATTAAGCAAATCAAAATATATTTGGTAAACAATCAATAACTGACAGCTTCTTAATTTTTTCAAAGGCCAAGATCTTCAAATTTTCTTATTTCGATAATTAATAAATCTGATGTGGGCAACACATCTGATGTGGGCAACACATATATAATGCAATGAATTTACTAGTTTTACAGTAAAAAAATAGGTTTTTTTTATAGTAGATACTTATATTCTTTCCAAGATATTGAATTTTCGACAATTAGTCGTCATTTTCATTGATTTAGAGTCACTTTAAACCATTTGGTGAGATTTTCGTTAATTTGACAACATTTCAAAAAATCGCCAAGTTGGCGACATTCCGCTATATTCGTCGCCAAAATCTCGATAAGCTTTACTGACGGAGAAATAAATTATTCTTATAGCAGGTGCATTATAGCATTCTTATAGCATTATTCTTACTATTGGTGTTCAAATATAAAAGTATTACGCGAAGTATCTTTTCTCATGAATGGAACGAACTAGATCCACGAGAATGATATCACCAAATTTATCGCATGGTATTACATATGAAAAGTGAACATGTTTCTTAATAGGAAATATATTTTTTTTATTTTATATGACTTTTTGATAATTTTTTTGAAAAATGTGCAATATATCGAGAACGGTTCATGTTAGCGTTCTAAAATTTATGTTAATCGTTTTCTAATGAAAAATTACATAAGAGATGTCTATTTGCGTAACTTTATTAGCGGTTTTGACTTTTTGACGATTTTTCAAAATTTCACTCGAAAATTGGGGGGGGGGGGGGGTTCTGAACATTCGATTACGTTTAAAAACAATAGGCTTCCAGTGTTTACGAATTATGATTTTTGTACCAAATTTCGTTCGAATCGGTCCATTCGTTCGTCAGTTATCGTCTCCACAGTCTCACTGACACACACACACATACACACACACACACACACACACACACACAGATATCACTTCAAAAATATTTGATTCCTGATCAGGGATGCTTGAAACGTGTTCTCCCGTCGAAAACTCGAATTCGAATTTTCGACCCCGTCACAATACATTATGTATATAAGTAAAGTAATATTGATTAAAATGGCAATGCATAGTGCTCATAAACAAATTCCTCAAGTTATAAATTTATCACTTTCCTTATAAACATAGTATAAAGAAAGTATTGTGACGCCGTTGAAAATTCGAATTTGAGTACCTGACGAAAAGCATGTTTCAAGTATTCCTGAACACGAATCAAACTTTTTTGAGTTGATGTCTGTGTGTGTGAGTGTGTCTCAGTGAGTCTGTGGAGACTATATCTCACGAACGAATGGAGCGATTCGAACGAAAGTTTGTACAAAAATTACAATTCGTGAATACTAGAAGCATATTGCTTTTAAACGCAATCGAATGTTCAGAACCCATCTAAATTTTCGAGAGAAATTTTGGATAAATCATCAAAAATGAAAATAATGCAGTTACGAGAATAGTCATTTCTTATGTAATTTTTCATTTGAAAACGATTGACACAAACTTCAGAAAAGTTGCATGAACTGTTCTCGAGACGTTGCACATTTTTCAAATAAATGTATAAAAAAATCTCATAAAATTTAAAAATGTTAACTATTGTGAAATTTGTTCAATTTCCATATGCAATATCATGCCATAAATATGGTGACATCACTCTGGTGGATCTAGTTCGTTCGATTCATGACACGATACTTTGGGTAATACTTTTGTATTTGTGCACCAATGTCATTTATCTGCTATAAAAAAAACTTATTTCTCCGCATATAACACTTGGCGAGATTTTGGCGACGAATTTAGTGGAACGTTGCAAACATTTAAAAAGTCGCCAAATTAACAAAAATTTCTCCGAATTGATAAAAATGACACTAAATCAATAAAAAGGACGACTGATTGACAAAAATTCAATATCTAGAAAATAATATAAGAATCTACTATAAGAATAACCTATTTTTCCGTCCATAACGTTTGGCAAATTTTGGTAACGAATTTGTCGGACTATCTCCAACTTTGTGACTTTTTAAATGTTATCATATTGATGAAAATATCACTCAATTGATAAAACTGTTACTAAATCAATGAAATGACGACTAATTGATGAAAGTTCAATATCTTGGAAATAATATAAGAATAGACTAAAAGACTAACGCATTTCTCTGTACACCTGTCCATAACACTTGGCGAGGAATTTAGCGGGACGTCGCCACCATGGCGACATTTTTAAATGTTGTCAAAGTTACAAAAATGTCGCCGTATTGATAAAAATGACGCCAAATGGAAGTGATGCGTCGCAAATTCCGATTTCCATCTATATGACGGGTATATCTTCCAGTATATACGAAATGCTCTTATTTTCGTTTGTCTGTAACACTTGGTGATGCATTTGGCGAACTTGACGAATAATCTAGAGAACTATTGCCCACTAGCGATATTTTGACACAGACTGACGAAAATATTTTCAAAATTGTAAAAATGACGCTAAATTAATGAATTTGACGCCTAATGGGTGAATTAATTATTAACATATCTGTATATGGACTATATCACTTATTGAGGATGTTATCAATAGTGATGATTGTTTATTTAGAGTTGCGCGAAATAAGTTAATTGGATACATTGAAATAGTTTTACATGTTGTCATCGTCGAATGCTCAACATTTAAAGCAAACTACCGTGGATCTTATGTATTATTTTTTGACTGTAAAAGGAGTAAATTCATTGCATTATAGAAGGAAAGCCAAGTGCTGACCACAACATATTTTTACTTTCCTTATATACATAATGTATAAGGAAAGTATTGTGACGGGGTAAAAATTCGAATTCGAGTTTTCGACGGGAGAGCACGTTTCAAGCATCCCGGATCACGAATCGAACATTTTTGAGGTGATGTCTGTGTATGTGTGTGTAAAAGTATGTGTGTGTGTGTCAGTGAGTCTGTGGAGACGATAACTGAAGAACGAATGGATCGATTCGAACGAAATTTCTTACAAAAATCACAATCCGTAAACACTGGAAGCCTATTGTTTTTATACGCAATCGAATGTTCAGAACCTCCCCTAAATTTTCGAGTGAAATTTTGAAAAAATCGTCAAAAAATCAAAACCGCTAATAAAGTTATACAAATAGACATTTCTTACGTAATTTTTCATTAGAAAACGATTGACACAAATTTTAGAACGCTAACGTAAACCGTTCTCGAGATATTGCACATTTTTCAAAAAAATTATCAAAAAGTTTGATGAAATAAAAAAAAATATTTCCTATTGAGAAACATGTTCATTTTTCATATGTAATACCATGCGATAAATTTGGTGGCATCATTCTCGTGGATCTAACTCGTTCCATTCATGAAAAAGATACTTTCAGTAATACTTTTGTATTTGAAAGTCAATAATCATTTATCTGCTGTAAGAATAACTTATTTCTCTGTCCATAACGCTTGGCGAGATTTTGGTGACGAATTTGGCGGAATGTCGCCAACTTGGCGACATTTTTAATTGTTGCTAAATTAACAAAAATCTCGCCAAATTGATAAAAATGACGCTAAATCAATGAAAATGACGACTACTTGAAAAAATTCAATATCTTGGAAAGGATATAAGTATCTACTATAAGAATAACATTTTTTAAACTGTAAAAGTAGTAAATTCATTGCATTATATAAGGAAAGTCATGCGTTGCCCACATCAGATTTTTTTTATTTGGAATCAAAACACGCTACAAAAATAATGTTTTAAGAGTTTGACATGTAAAAAGAAAAGCAAATTCTTTAAAAGACGTTTCATTTCTCAAGCTGGAGAATAACTTATCTTTCTGAAAACTTTCTCTAAATTCTCGAGATTAAATTCTCCTCCGAATAAATATAAAGGCGAATAATTTACGTCAAGGAAATGTTAGAAATTAGACTCTGAAGAGAATTTTTCGCCTTTTCGAAAATTCAGGAGTTTGATAAAAGCAGATATACGCTTTTTAATACATTTTTAATTTTAAATAATAAATCTGTGATTTATTACTTTTCATAAATCATGATTTATTATCTTTTCTATATAACAGACTTCTAATAAGTACAATTTCAGTAGCACGCCAATATTAGAACAATAAAATTCAATATTTTATCCCTTTCATTTATTCTATTAGAAATACTTACTATGTATTGAAAATATTTTTGTGTATGTATTTTCAGTATAAAAAACGTATTTGGCAAATACTGGTTAAAGATGTAGCATTTTACTACTAACAAATAGGCTTGACGACTTACTAACAAATACAACTACTTGCAGCAACCGGATATTTTTTTTCAGCAGACACTTTTCTAGCCGCACATAGTTAATGATACACATGTTTGTTGCGATAGGCAATGCCCTTTTGTGGCCGATTGGGCAGGTGGCATCTTTCAATAGAGATTAAGGTTCACGATCTTGTACAAAAATACTTCTCAAAGAAGTTTTTCATCTATAGACTTATTCATTCTTGTAAACCAATGAATTTATTCATTGTTTTAAATTGTTCAGCGATATATTAATGCCCAATTTTCACTGGTTTTGAACAGTATCTCTACGTATTAAAAATGCACCTGCATTTTTTTGACATAGCATTGCGAATAAATACAACGTGCAGTTATGACACTTTTCATATTGACTAATGTGAACTCATAGATATGTAAGACGGGCTTAGAATTTAGATTTAAGCCATAGTTAACGATAAATTAATAATATTTAGCTTTGCAAGCATGGTTAAGTTTTCATGAGTTTAGTCAACTGCCTCCAGCTTCTCTGTGATTGGCTGTTGGCAGAAACGTCACATAAATGGCCGAGGATAATTATATGCCTTATTGTTGATTCTTATAACCAGAGCGATTAGTAAACTTCGCCGATTAGTAAACATTTTTGGCGATATTTCGCAGGATTATTCGCCAAGTTCGTCATATGTATCGTTAAGTGTTACAAACAAACGAAAAGAAGCGCTTCTTCTTAGAGAACTTTTATATAGTAGAAGGTATATCCGTCATATGATGGAGTTAATAATTTGCGAAACTTTTCCTCCTATTTAGAGCATTTTTATCAATTTGGTGACATTTTAGTGAATTTGGCGACATTTTCGTCAATCTGGAAATATTCGAAAAAATCGCCAAGTTTGTGACATTTCGCCAAAGCATTATGAACGGACGAAGAAATAGGGTACACACACACAGACAGACATCACCTCGTCGTTTATTATGTGCTTTCTAAATTATTGAATGTTCATTAATTAGCCGTCATTCCCATTGATTTGTCGTTATTTTTATCAATTTGGCAACATTTAAAAAAACTCGCCAATTTGTCGATATGACGCCAAAATTCGTCACCTGAATTTCTCCAAGACTTACAGTTGGAAAGATAGGTTATTTTTATAGTAAATTTTTGTATTATTTCCAGGATATTGAATTTTCATCAATGCATTGAATTTTCATCAATTTTGCACCATTTTCGTCAAATTGCCAACATTTAAAATTCTCGCCCTGTTGGCGATATTCCGCCAAATTTGACGTCGAAATTTTGCCAGGCGTTTTGAGCAGATAAATAGGGTATTCTTATAGTAGATAAACAATTAATGGCGTCTAAATACAAAACTATTACCCAAAGTATATTTTCCTAGCTTCTTATATTATTTCCAAGATACTGAATTTTCATCAATTAGACGTAATTTTCATTAATTTAGAGTCATTTTTATCAAATTGGTGACATTTTTATCAATTTGACGACATTTTCGTCAATTTTTAATCAATTTAAAAACTCTCAAAGCTGGAGATATACAGTCAAAATTTCACCACTCTCTATGGACCGAGCTAAGTTATTCTTTTAGAAAGTAAACGACTAATGGTATCAAAATATAAAACTATTACCTAAAGTATCTTCTCTTCTGAATGAAACGATCTAGATTCACAAGAAACATATGGAAATTGAACTTACTTCACAATAGTTAATCCTTTTTTACTTTCCTTATATACAATAATGTATAAGGAAAGTATTGTGATGGGATCAAAAATTCGAATTCGAGTTTTCGACCTTCAATAAAGTTACCTTCAATAAAGTTACCTTCAATAAAGTTGCATTCAATAAAGTTAAATTCAATAAAAGCACACAAATAGACATTTGTTATGTAATTTTTCCTTAGAAAACGATTACCATAAATTTTAGAACGCTAAGATAAACCGTTCTCGAGATATTGCACATTTTTCGAAAAAATTATCAAAAAATCATATAAAATAATAAAAAAATGTTTCCTATTGAGAAACATGTTCACTTTTCATATGTTATACCATGCGATAAATTGGGTGTCATCATTCTCGTGAATCTAGCTCGTTCCATTCATGAAAAAAGCTACTTTGAGTAATACTTTTGTATTTGAACGCCAATAGCTGTAAAAATAACTAATAATTATCTGCTGTAAGAATAACTTATTTTTCGCCATAACGCTTGGCGAGATTTTGGCGACGAATTTGGTGGAATGTCGCCAAATTAGCTATTTTTTTAAATGTTGCTAAATTAACGGAAAACTCGCCAAATGGACAAAAATGACGCTAAATTAATAAAAATGACGACTCATTGATGAAAATTCAATATCTTGAAAAGAATATGTCTACTATAAGAATGACATTTTTTAAACTGTGAAATTAGTAAATTCATTGCATTATATAAGGAAAGTAATGTGCTGCCCACATCAGATTTTTTTTTTAATTCTACGTGATTTTCTGATAAATTCATTTGAAAAATATACAATATCTCGAGAGCGGTTCATGTTGACGTTCTAATATTTGTGTTAATCGTGGTCTAATAAAAAATTACATAAGAAATGATTATTTACGTAACTTTATTGAAGGTTTAGATATTTTGACGATTTTGTTAAAATTTCATTTCAAACTTTAGGGGTTCTGAACATTCGATTGCGTTTAAAAACAATAAGCTTCCAGTAATCACTATAATTTTTGTACTAAATTTCATTCGAATCGCTTCTTTCGTTCGTGAGATATCGTCTCCACAGACTCAAAGAGTTATGGATAGTAAATAACCAAAATTTCACTAAACTTAGTATGTATAAGGATGCCGTAATTCTTGATACATGAAATAGTCAGAAAAGATACCGAGGTGATGCAAATAAATCAATTAATATTTAAGTATTTAAAAACATGACGAATTCTCATTATATTACAATTCTCATGATATTACATATGAAAAGTAAACATGTTTTTTAACAGTTAATATTTTTTTTTCAATTTATGTCATTTTTTGATAAATTTATTTGAAAAATGTGCAATATCCCGAGAACGGTTCATGCTAACGTTCAAAAGTTCATGCCAATCGTTCTCTAATGAAAAATTACATGAGAAATGATTAGTTACGTAACTTTATTGAATGTTTCAATTTTATGATTTTTTTAAGATTTCAATTTAAAATTTAGGAGAATTCTGAACATTCGATTGCTTGTGGAAACAATAAGCTTCCAGTATTTACTGATTGTGATTTTTGTACCAAATTTTGTTCAGATCGCTTGATTTCTTCGTGAGATATCGTCTCCACAGAATCGCTGGCACACACACACACACACACAGACTTCACCTCAAAAACGTTTGATTCGTATTCGAGAATTCTTGAAACGTGCTCTCCCGTGGAAAACTCGAATTCGGATTTTCGACTCCGTCACAATACTTTCCTTGTAAATTTTAATATGTATATAAAGAAAGTAAAATAAAAGTATTAACTCTTGTTAAATATGTTCACTTTTCATATGTAGTATTATGCGATAAATTTGTTATCACCATTCTCTTGGATCTAACTCGTTCCATTCACGAGAGCAGAAAATACTCTGGGTAATAGTTTGGTATTTGAAAACCAGAAATCATTTATCTACTACTGTAAAAATAGCCCATTTCTCCGTCCAAAACGCTTGGCGACATTTTGAAGACGAATTTGGCGAAATATTTCCAGCTTGGCGGTATTTTTAAATGCTGCTAAATTGATAAAAATGACGACAAATGAATGAAAATTCAATATCTTGGAAAGAATAAAATAATCTATTATAAGAAATGGTACTTTGGGAAAAGCCATTAGTCGTTTATCTACTATAAGAATAACTTATTTTTCCGTCCATAACGCTTGGCTAAATTTTGGCTTAAAATTTAGCGAAATATAGCCAACTTAGCGAGTTTATTTTAATTTGCTAAATTGACGAAAATTTTGTCGAATTGATAAGATTGGCTCTAAATTGATAAAAATGTCGTCAAATTGATAAAAATGACGCTAAATCAATGAAGATGATGACTGATGAAAATTCAATATCTTGGATAGAACATAACAACCATAAGAATAACCCATTTCTCCGTTCATCCGTAATATGTGTCGAAACAATTGGAGGGGGGGATGTTGCAAATATCGCGACTTTTTAAATATTGCCATATTAACTAAAACATCGCCAAATTGGTAAAATTATCACCAAATTGATAAAAATGACACTAATTAGGAGGCAATGCTTTGCAAATTTTTTATTCCGTCGTATGACGAGCATACCATTCTCGTATATAAGAAATGCACATCTCTCCCTTTGTTTGTAACATTTAACGATACATATAGTGAACTTGGCGAATAATCCAGCGAAATACCGCCAACTTGGCGATGTTTAACTCCAGATTGACAACAATATCGTCAAAATTGCAAAAAATGACGCCAATTTAATGAAAATGACACCTAATTGATGAATTTATTATTGAAATATTTTAATATATGGACTATATTGCTTATTGAGGGTACTATGAATATTGACAATTGTTAAGAGTTGCGTGAAATATAAGTTAATTGGGTACGAAATTGCTTTACATGTTGTCATCCGGAAAAGTGCCAAATGTACAATTCAACGTTACGAACACTGTGTCTTGGGTCTTTTCATCATTTTTTATTCACTGTGAAAGAAGTAAATTCATTGCATTACATAAGGAAAGTCATGTGCTACCCACATCATATTTTTGAAATAAATACTTTTACACTAAAATATGATATTAGGCATTACAAAAATTTAGGAATTCTTTCATAAATAGATTATTTTTTTTAATTTGTAAGCTTCTTATCATAGACATACAGATTACTAAATTTGATATTTACTTTGTCGTTATGAGGCATATGATAATTTCGTCATATAGATGGACGGCACGGAGTAAGGTACTAAAGTAATTAAAGTCGTTATAGTATTCGAATATACTTTCTTGCATGTATATCATGCGGGTTTTTGTTTTCGGAATAGTTTAACTATGTAGATTTTGGCATTATTGGGAACTGATCGGTAGAGTTTCACGCGTTACTCTCAACGTTTAAAAAAGTTTATACATTTTTAATTACAAGGCAAAAAAGCCCTTAAAACGGTTAAAATACAGTAAAAACTGGTATCTGTAGAATACCTGTAAGAGAAAAACGTTTCCCATCATGGCACTGTGGCCTTTGGCGAAGTTGTGGTTTATTTCCAGATAGATTTTTCTAGGTTAGTTGGCGAGGTTGGCGATAATTTTCACTGGATGTTTTAGAAAACTCTCAAAACTGTCGATGTTATTTGACTTTAATTATATATTTAAATATTAAATAAAGTTTTAAATGGATTTAAGAGAAATTGAAATATAAATCGAATTATTTTTCAAAATTAGAATTCTTTTACATTATTTAAAATTCATTTGGCCAAACGTTTAACTTCTGCCTCAGTCGTCAAGTTGTATGTCAGTATTGGTATATTTTTGAATTAATATTACACTTAACATTTCAGTATAATTATAAATTATTTATAGATATTTCAATGTGTAACCAATTTTATATTATATTGACGTTTTAAACAAAATAGTTCACAGAACAACCGTCCGGGGCGCGGTAGCCCATTGGTTAGCGCGCTGGAGTTGCACTCGGTAGGCCCGGGTTCGATTCCAGTCACTGCCAAAAACTGCCGCCGTGTTCATGCGGCGTACGATCACGTTAAACATGTGGGTCCGAAAGTCCTTCCGAGAGGTTGGTGGTAGGGGAAGGAGGGTACGGTCCCTGTGGATGCCTCCCCCACTGGGTTCCGGTCTAAATTGGGTGGCACTTCCCGACCGTCCAAACAGTTACCTTACACCTTTCTGGTAGGTCGGACGGTCTGGGTTTCAACAACAACAACAGAACAACCGTTATTGAGATACTATTGGCAAACATTACTGGTCATGAAAATTTTCAGGAATTTATCTTATATTAGTATTCTACAGAAAATGGCTTAAATATGATGTGAATAATATAATTATGTCTAATAATAATTAATATATATATATATATATATATCAATTCTATGAATAATTTATACTTTAAAATAAATTGTATTTTATCTCTTTAGCATCAACTGTATTCCTTATAGAATTAATTATTGAGTGTAGAGCATTACTTTTTTTCTAAGAAAGAAGTAATTACCTTACTGTTTATGGGTTTAATAACAAATTAAACTTATAAAAACTTTTTATAATGTTTCACTAATGTAAAACATTATAAATGTGTAAAAACTGAAAATCTGATAGGAACTTTTAGACCTCATAAATAAGTTCTTTCATATTCATTACTACAAAATTTTCTTTTTTTTTCAGATTCGATGTACTCCATAAAATTGAAGTATTAAGAATCTCGCATGCTAAGAGAAAATTAAAAGTTCTCAAATTTAGTTTTCAAACTCAAGAATAACTTATCTTTTGAAAATATGTTTGGAGAGTCTGCACAATGATCTATCCTCAGAAGAAATAGCTATATGATATTTTTCTTTCAGGGAAATGATATTTAAATTCTAAAAGTTTTCCTGTTTTAAACGTTCAGTATTAAAACGTTTTATTTAAAAAGAACTTGAATTATATATTCCAGCAGGAAATAATGTAAAATATAATATTTGAAGTATTTGGATCCCATCTATAGTACTATTTTTTCAGTTTTAAATATCAAATCTATAATGTGTCAATTTAGTTGTGGCAATTTAAAGTTAAAAAATCTGATGTGGGCAACATATGACTTAACTTATATAATGCATTGAATTTGCTATTTTTACGATAAAAAAATGGGTTTTTCCTATAATAGCTATTTATATTCTTTCCAAGAAATTCAATTTTCGTCAATTAGTCGTCATCTTCAATGATTTGGTGTCATTTTTATCCATTTGGCAAGAGTTCAGTTAATTTAGCAAAATTTAAAAAAGTCGCCAAGTTAGCGACATTCCGCCAAATTCGGTGCCAAAATCTCGCCAAGCGTTATGGACGGAGAAATAAGTTATTCTTATAGCAGATAAATAACTATTGTCGTTCAAATACAAAAGTATTACTCAAAGTACTTTTTCTCATGAATGGAACGAGCTAGATCCACGAGAATGATGTCACCCAAATTATCGCATGATATTACATATGAAAAGGGAACATGTTTCTCAATAGTTAATATATTTTTTTAATTTATGGGATTTTTTGAAAAAATTATTTGAAAAATATGCAATACCTCGAGAATGGTTCATGGTAGCGTTCTAAAGTTTATGTCAATCGATTTCTAATTAAAAATTACATTAGAAATGTCTACTTGCGTAACTTTATTAGTGGTTTTGATTTTTTAACGATTTTTTCAAAATTTCACTCGACAATTTAGGGGGGTTTTGAACTTTCGATTACGTTTATAAACAACAGGCTTCCAGTATTCACGGATTGTGATTTTTGTACCAAATTTCGTTCGAATTAGTCCATTTGTTTGTCAGTTATCGTCACCACAGACTCACTGACACACACACACACACACACACACACATACAGACATCATCTAAAAAATGTATGATTCGTGATCAGGTATGCTAAAAAACGTGCTCTCCCGTCGAAAACTCGAATTCGAATTTTCGACCCAGTCGCAATACTTTCCTTATACATTATGTATTTAAGGAAAGTAAAAATATTGGAGCAATTTAAAGTTTAAAAATATTGGAGCAATTAAAAGTTAACAAAAATTGGGCAACTTAAAGTTAAATAATATTGAGGCAATTTAAAGTTTATTTGAAGTTTGGTTGGGGCAATCAGAATTCACTTAAAATAATAAGTATTGGTCAAATAAGATGCTATATGCATAAATAATACGTATGAAACCTAATTTGACCAATATTTATTATTTTAAGTGAATTTTGAACATATTTAAACATATACGTAACACAATTTATTTTCCTTAATATGATGTATAGACACAAGAAATACACAAAGTTTTGGAATTAAAAATATGATTTGTTATTTATTTTATACTTTCGTAATTTAAAAATTTTTGTTTTTATATAAGCCAACTCTTTATTTTTTTTATCTTTATCCAAAGAAAGAAATAACAGCGCTGAAAAATTTGTATATAAATATTTATATACATCTATGACAATTTATAATTTTCTCGAAGACGTTATTTTTATATCATCTATTGAAACGTGAAATACAAATTATATTTGAAAATGCATTTTATTACACGGTTTAAATTTTATAATTTTAAACTGTTTAAGATATTCCTCATAAAATACAGTTGATTAAACTCTGCTTAATCAAATTCGTTGTGCAAGACAAGAGAAATAATGAAATTTGTATATAAATATTTATATACTGTATATATAAATATTTAAATGCTATATTCTGTGGTCTCCACTAAGACATTAGTTTCTTTATGCCACGTATTGAATTATAGTCAGTAATAGCGATGGGGAACTAAGTGCCCAATTTTTTTATCCTCATAAATATTATATCTTATCCCTACTGACTAATTATATTATATTATTATGACAAGTTATATAAAAGTTTATTGAATGGTCGTAAAACATATACCCCCTCATAAAATAAATCTAGTTGGTGACTGTAACTTTCTATAGCTGATCTTACAGTATTAACTGTCACTATAACTAAAAAAATATGTTCATCAAGCTGAAAATGATTTATACTCTGTTTATTTTTAGGTAAAGAATTATCTTTGATTAGGATGCACAGTAACGAAAGTACTGTTTATATTATCCATACAGCTCAAACTACTTCTAAAAATAAATCTATAATAATCTCGTTAAAAGCAACACATGAAACAAAATTAAACTTATACATTTTTATTGATAAATTAAGCATGTAAATTACTTTTGGCGGGAAACTTGGTAAAATATCACCAACGGCGACTTTTGTGAATGGCGTCAATTTGACAAAAATGTCGCCAAATGGGCAAAAGTGACGCTCTATTAAATAAAATGAAGCCAAATTGATTGAAATTCAAGATTTTGAAGAATGAAGTTCAATTTATATAATAATCCCTATCGTTGTGAAGAAATTAATATTCTTAATCTTAAATACATGCAAAAACATAAGTAAACAAAATTAAGTGGATAAATATTTAATTGTGTTTTATATGCTGCTTTTAACGACGTTACTCTAATTTTATGATGTTTATATTCTTCACAAAGGACCGGTAAAATAAATAGTAGAATAAATTCTAAAACATATGTATACCATTATATGCCAAACATTGGCAGATTTTGATAGTGGTAAAACGGCGAAAACGTATAATTTAAATATACGTCATGATCTGTCACAAAATGCTAACATTTGAAATTTGAGCAACAACGTTAACATTGTATGATTTTATATATTCTTGTTTTTTATTTATTATTGCATATTTTCTTTATATCTTTATTACAAAAACAATAACATAAATTTGGATGAAATAAGTAATTGAAAATTGAAATATATGCACATCATAATAATTAATAATAATAATTATAATGATAACCTGTCAATATAGTTATATATGCAATATAATTATTGTAAATAATTATTATTAGGGAAAATAATCGTTTTTATTCTCACTGAAATGAAACCATGCCAAAATTTAACAGTACAATGAGTTCAGTCGTATTACCAAACTATTTTATCATTAAAGTTATAGGAATATGTCAAGACCAAGAAGAATGATACACAATTGATAAAGGGGTATAAATGTGTAAAGTAGGGGTGAAGTGGGATAAATGGGACATATTATATGAAAGGAACACTTGGTGATACATCCTTAACTAAATATTATTTTAGCTTTAAATTGGGCCAATAGATCAAGTTCTGTGTTATTGTTCTGTAAACAAACCATTAGAAAAGTTGCTGCCTATATGGTCTGAAAAATTACGACTGTGTTTTTACAGGACTAAAAATTAAGTAATTATGAACACAAAAGTGCACTATTTAATTGATCTTCTAAAGTTTAAATAGTTATAAGGATTCTCATTGATTGAACTAAGAAAAATGCTATATTAAGCTAAGTTGTTATCATGTCACATATTTTTGATTTTAAAATTTAAAATCAAATATATGAAAATTCTTAGTGAGACACAATGTGAAGGAGGGTATGGAACCCATTCATTAATTTGAGTAGTATTAAAACCACCAATTATGTTTGCTGAGACAAATTTTAAATTTTACATAGAATAAAAATTTAGAAACTACTGTTAGAAAACCTTTAACACATATTCAGAAAATTAAAAGCATGTGTTTTCTTACATACAAACAATAAATTTAAAATAGAAAATTTGCTTTTCTTATGAACTTGCTTGAGCCTATTGTTGGGTTTCTGTATAATTATACTACTTTAAAATATAATAATAGTTAAATCATAGTTAAATCTTGCCGTGTGCTAGATAACTTGCATTTTACATTCAAACTACTATTTTTATAGAGCAAAACTAAGTAAAAAAAATCTGATGTGGTGAGCACATGGCTTTCCGTACATAGTTATATAGATTATTAAATCCCCCACAGCTAAAGATATAATTAAAGAAATTGAACTTCAGTCTCCAAGATATCGAATTTTCGTCAACTTCGCGTCATTATCGTTAATTAAACGTCACTTCTGCTAATTTAGAGACTGTTTTGTCAATTTGGCGACACGCACAAAATCACTGTTAAATATATATGACCAAATTCCTAGCCAAGAGCGCCAAATTTTCGTTAAATGTATCGTCAAACGTTACATATAGACAACCAGAAAAGTGGAGGAGGTCTTTTCTCCGTTGGTTTGAGTTCTAATCAATAGATGTCTTCTATCATAAATGGAAACAACTACATCCATAATAATACTCTTAGTATATTTATTGCATAATATTGCATATGGGATATTAACCTATTTAACGATGCGTAATTTTATTTTTATGTAATATTTTTGAAAAATTTGTTTTAGAAATGTGTAGGGTCTCGAGAACGGTTTATGCTGGCGTTTTAAAACTTATTTCATTCGTTTAGTAATAAAAAATTACTCACTAAATGTTTATTTATATAACATTGTTGACAATTCTGATTTTTAATGATTTTTTTTCCAAATATTCTTTCGAAAATTGAAGGGGAGGGGGGGGGGTGTTCCGAAAATGTTTGATTTCGTTTAAAATCAATAGGGTTCCAGTGTTCACTGATTGTAATAATTGTTCCAATTATTTTTCGGAAACCTCTATTCATTCGTGAGATTTCGCTCCTATACACATACATCACCGCAAAAACACTCGTTTCGAGTTCAGAGATGTTTGAAACGTGCTCTCCCGTCGGAAACGCGAATTCGAAATTTCGACTCCGTTACAATACTTTCTCTATGTATTACACTATGTCAGCAGATAAAGTAATATGACCATAGAATAGAACTGCATGACTATATATGCATAGAATAGATCTATATGACCATAGAATAGAACTGCATTGATTGCAAGTACACATGAGAAGATTCAGCTGGAAAACCAAAGTATAGGGAAACCTGCATTTCCAAAGTAAACGAGTAAAAGAAATTAGAAAAAAAAAATAAACGTGGAAAATGAAACAAATAGAATATTTAGTACTGATTTGGAATTTCAGGTTCCAGATAAATCTATACATTGTTTTTGTGATATCTTTGAAGATGGGAATTATAATGTGAATTTGAAGGAAGACTATTTTGTACTTACTAATGAACTGGTTTACAAAGTAAAATGCAGTGCAAATACATATAAATAAGCATACATACGTTTCGGAAAACAACTGGATTGTAATAATTAGTGGGGAAAGTTTGGACCTGAATACTCAAATAAAATTTATTTATTTGCGCGTTCAGGTCCAGACATTTTGCACTGATGAAACAATCCAGTGTAAAAAAGATGATGAAGGATCATGTTTATTTCCAAGACTTGCCTATGCCTATCATGTTGCATTTTACGTTGTAAACTAGATCATTACTGATTGGGCGTAATGTCATGTACTTTACTAATTTGTACTTGTTACATTTTAAAGAAAACTTACTTCACCCACCCCCTAGTTCCCGGCCACACACTTAGCAACAGTAAGCCTTCGAGTCTGTCGTGTGGTCTGGGTTTTCAACACTTCAACCCCCCACCCCCTACCTTACACCTTTCTTGTAGGTTGGACGGTCTGGGTCTCAACAACAACCCCCCCCCTCCGAGCCAACGGCCCTACCGTGCTGAAAACACCGGTTCTCGTTAGATCACCAATGTCAAGCAGCATCGGGCGCGGTTAGTACTTGGGTGGGTGACCACCTGGGAACATCGAGTGCTGTTGGCACTTTTTGAGCGCGGTAGCCCGGTGGTTTGCGGGCTGGTTTTGCAAGTTGCCACAACTGGCGCCGTGTTCATGCGGAGTACGATCACGTTAAACATGTAGGTTCGTAAATACTTCCGAGAGGTTGGTGGGAGGGGAAGGAGGGTACGGTCCCTGTGGATGCCTCCCCCACTGGGTTCGGGTCTAAATTGGGTGGCACTTCTCGGCTGTCCAAACGGTTACCTTACAACTTTCTGGCAGGTCGGACGGCCTGGGTCTAAACAACAACAACCCCCCACCCCCGATAAAGTTATGATAAAATCCAAGCTTAGTGATGAAGTGTAACTGCTATTTCTACGAAAAAAATAAGTACAAATCCTAGGGATCCGTCTGTTCTATATAGATAATATATTGATAAATGACATAATTTTAAAACTTTCTAAATCTATTGAATGTTGTGGAATTATTAGTACTAGTGTTTTTTTTTTATCATATTCTGAAAATTTTGAGATGTTGGAGAAAAAAATTGCGCCCATAAAGTAATTAAATGTAAAAAGAAAAGATTAAGTGTTTTTCGTTGTCATAAATGGCCATTTTCATAATAGATTAATTCATAGCTTTCAAATAAAAAGTAGTCCTTAAAAGCTGTTTCTGAACGTAAAAACGTATTTTGCCGAAAAAATGCCAGAATTTCTTTTGTCCCGTTCAGAACATTTATTTTCCCATCCATTATTCTGTCTGAAATGAATGAAACAAAATATAAGAAAGTTTAACATTTTTTAATTTTATTAGTATTAAACTGCGTACCTTCTGTTCTAATTTTTTTTCTGGTAAATTACATTCTTATGTTTTAGATTTAGCAATTGAAATTTAAAAAATATCTTAATAAAACGGCAAAAAAAATGAAAATATAAAAATATCCCACTCATGACATTTTTCTCCTACACACACTTTAATGCATAGGTGCATTGTGTGCAAAGCCTACGCGTATCTTTCGAAAAGTATGGTTACATTGTAATAAGATGTTTTAATGATTTTTTTTCCAAATATTCTTTCGAAAATTGAAGGGGAAGGGGGGGGGTGTTCCGAAAATGTTTGATTTCGTTTAAAATCAATAGGGTTCCAGTGTTCACTGATTGTAATAATTGTTCCAATTATTTTTCGGAAACCTCTATTCATTCGTGAGATTTCGCTCCTATACACATACATCACCGCAAAAACACTCGTTTCGAGTTCAGAGATGTTTGAAACGTGCTCTCCCGTCGGAAACGCGAATTCGAAATTTCGACTCCGTTACAATACTTTCTCTATGTATTACACTATGTCAGCAGATAAAGTAATATGACCATAGAATAGAACTGCATGACTATATATGCATAGAATAGATCTATATGACCATAGAATAGAACTGCATTGATTGCAAGTACACATGAGAAGATTCAGCTGGAAAACCAAAGTATAGGGAAACCTGCATTTCCAAAGTAAACGAGTAAAAGAAATTAGAAAAAAAAAATAAACGTGGAAAATGAAACAAATAGAATATTTAGTACTGATTTGGAATTTCAGGTTCCAGATAAATCTATACATTGTTTTTGTGATATCTTTGAAGATGGGAATTATAATGTGAATTTGAAGGAAGACTATTTTGTACTTACTAATGAACTGGTTTACAAAGTAAAATGCAGTGCAAATACATATAAATAAGCATACATACGTTTCGGAAAACAACTGGATTGTAATAATTAGTGGGGAAAGTTTGGACCTGAATACTCAAATAAAATTTATTTATTTGCGCGTTCAGGTCCAGACATTTTGCACTGATGAAACAATCCAGTGTAAAAAAGATGATGAAGGATCATGTTTATTTCCAAGACTTGCCTATGCCTATCATGTTGCATTTTACGTTGTAAACTAGATCATTACTGATTGGGCGTAATGTCATGTACTTTACTAATTTGTACTTGTTACATTTTAAAGAAAACTTACTTCACCCACCCCCTAGTTCCCGGCCACACACTTAGCAACAGTAAGCCTTCGAGTCTGTCGTGTGGTCTGGGTTTTCAACACTTCAACCCCCCACCCCCTACCTTACACCTTTCTTGTAGGTTGGACGGTCTGGGTCTCAACAACAACCCCCCCCCTCCGAGCCAACGGCCCTACCGTGCTGAAAACACCGGTTCTCGTTAGATCACCAATGTCAAGCAGCATCGGGCGCGGTTAGTACTTGGGTGGGTGACCACCTGGGAACATCGAGTGCTGTTGGCACTTTTTGAGCGCGGTAGCCCGGTGGTTTGCGGGCTGGTTTTGCAAGTTGCCACAACTGGCGCCGTGTTCATGCGGAGTACGATCACGTTAAACATGTAGGTTCGTAAATACTTCCGAGAGGTTGGTGGGAGGGGAAGGAGGGTACGGTCCCTGTGGATGCCTCCCCCACTGGGTTCGGGTCTAAATTGGGTGGCACTTCTCGGCTGTCCAAACGGTTACCTTACAACTTTCTGGCAGGTCGGACGGCCTGGGTCTAAACAACAACAACCCCCCACCCCCGATAAAGTTATGATAAAATCCAAGCTTAGTGATGAAGTGTAACTGCTATTTCTACGAAAAAAATAAGTACAAATCCTAGGGATCCGTCTGTTCTATATAGATAATATATTGATAAATGACATAATTTTAAAACTTTCTAAATCTATTGAATGTTGTGGAATTATTAGTACTAGTGTTTTTTTTTTATCATATTCTGAAAATTTTGAGATGTTGGAGAAAAAAATTGCGCCCATAAAGTAATTAAATGTAAAAAGAAAAGATTAAGTGTTTTTCGTTGTCATAAATGGCCATTTTCATAATAGATTAATTCATAGCTTTCAAATAAAAAGTAGTCCTTAAAAGCTGTTTCTGAACGTAAAAACGTATTTTGCCGAAAAAATGCCAGAATTTCTTTTGTCCCGTTCAGAACATTTATTTTCCCATCCATTATTCTGTCTGAAATGAATGAAACAAAATATAAGAAAGTTTAACATTTTTTAATTTTATTAGTATTAAACTGCGTACCTTCTGTTCTAATTTTTTTTCTGGTAAATTACATTCTTATGTTTTAGATTTAGCAATTGAAATTTAAAAAATATCTTAATAAAACGGCAAAAAAAATGAAAATATAAAAATATCCCACTCATGACATTTTTCTCCTACACACACTTTAATGCATAGGTGCATTGTGTGCAAAGCCTACGCGTATCTTTCGAAAAGTATGGTTACATTGTAATAAGATGTTTTAATGATTTTTTTTCCAAATATTCTTTCGAAAATTGAAGGGGAAGGGGGGGGGTGTTCCGAAAATGTTTGATTTCGTTTAAAATCAATAGGGTTCCAGTGTTCACTGATTGTAATAATTGTTCCAATTATTTTTCGGAAACCTCTATTCATTCGTGAGATTTCGCTCCTATACACATACATCACCGCAAAAACACTCGTTTCGAGTTCAGAGATGTTTGAAACGTGCTCTCCCGTCGGAAACGCGAATTCGAAATTTCGACCCCGTTACAATACTTTCTCTATGTATTACACTATGTCAGTAGATAAAGTAATATGACCATAGAATAGAACTGCATGACTATATATGCATAGAATAGATCTATATGACCATAGAATAGAACTGCATTGATTGCAAGTACACATGAGAAGATTCAGCTGGAAAACCAAAGTATAGGGAAACCTGCATTTCCAAAGTAATTGTGATAATATAGTTGCTTTGTAATAATATAGTTGCATTGTAATAATATAAATAAATTGTAAATTGTGCTTCCTCAATAAGTGCATCGCAAATGGATTCCGATTCCACAATATCATTACTACAATCGTTAAATAGGTGGGCTTAAGAAATTATATTCTACACCAGTTACCACATGAAAAAACTACTTTGCAATATTTAACATAATTTACCCGAACCAATAATCTCGTTAAGTAATCAAATCAACAGTTAATTGGAGTAAATTAAAATCATAGCGTTACTTAATTAATTAACTCTAAATTAAATGAGAGAGATCTGAATTTTTTAACGGTATGATTAGTGATTTTCGACTTTACGGTTGGAATTCAGATTTGTAGGTGCATTTAACACCAAACAAATACTTCATAGACATACATTCAATATCGATGAAAAGGAAGGAAAACTTATAGCTGAAATGGCAATTAATATATAAATTAATCAACCTTAGATAAATCTGATGAGGATAGAATCCTTTTTATTGTTTCAAAAAACCTATATTTACATTCATCCAAATCGAGGATTTGGATGAATGTAAATATAGGTTCTATGTAAATATATATTCTATGTACTCTGCTAGCAGAGAACATAGAATGAAGCCTTTATCTACTACATTACGAAAATTACCAAGAAGCAAAATAATTTAATAAGAGAATAAATATGAAAATCTTACCTTTGAAAAGTATAAAGGGTGTTTGATATTCTTTACAGCTTGGAAACTATAAAAAATAAATTTTTTAGATGCGGGATTTAAATAATACAATTCACTTATTTATTAAATTATGTTGCAAAGCAAAAATATTATTATTAATACAAAATATAGCTGTTAAGTAACTACATCAACTGAGCAAAATGCAGTTTATTTTTTCAGGATAAAAATACAGCAACCACAGCAATGAATAGCAGGTATTCTCAGTTGAGATTCGCATCACGTGCAACAGACCGACAAATTTTTGCTAAACGAAAAATAAATAAAAGTAAAAAATGTCTAAGAGGAATGAAAACCAGCATCAGAATTCGAATCACACTCTCTGGAAGTAGAACTAAGAAATTAAATACCCTATGGCAAAATAAATAGAACAAAATCTAGAGGAGGGAACTTTAACTAACTTTCGAAGACAAAGGCACAAATATTGTAGAAATACTTTTAAACAAAATACTTACGGGAAAATGTAGTATATAATAAAATGCTAAAGAAACAAGCTGTTTCGGAAGATAAATGAGCCAAAATCATCAACAAACTACAAAAGACATGCGTTTAAAGACTATAAAATACATGCTAATAAAAGCCAGCAAAATAACGAAAAGTTCAAGAAGTAACAACTTGGTTTCTATAAGCTTATAAACTACAACTAAATTAAAAAATTATGTGATCAAACTTCTGTAAAAGTATTGAATAAAATACTGTGACATTAGTAGATTATTACAAAAAATGAAGGAAGCAACCAGAAGTAAGCTTAATGGACTAACTTTATTTTAATAAACAATAGAAAAGGTATTATTGAAAGTTCCAGCAAATTATACTGCCCAGCGATTGTGGCTGTATCAACGATTGTGGCTGCCTAAATTTTTATCTTGAAAAAGAAGGCTGTTTTTCCTTCGAAACCAGATGATAGAATATTTTAGGAAGAAATTATACTGCTGCTCCCATTACAATATGCAATGATCACGTGGACAACTAATAAAGGTAAAAAATCTAACATTCGGTTGTAATTACTTTACCAGTGTAAAAAATAATAATTACTATGCGACTCGAAATCATTGCACTGATAGAGACCAAACAAAGTGGCTGAGTTTTATGGTCTGTAAAACTCAGAAAAGACAAACACTAAAGTGAAAACAAACACGAAACAGAAAACAATCAAACAAGCATTATAAAAAAAAGAAAAAATAAACATTATAAAAATACGATGAAAAACAGTAAAAGAAAAGAAGGAAAAGCAACATGAAATCGAAAATTAAACAGCTCTAAATGGAAAAACAGGCAGAAAAATCACAGAAGGTATATAATTCACGAGCTTGAAATAAAGAAATAAAAAACTGAAAACATTAAAACAAAAAAAGACACAAACAGCATAAAACAGAAAAAACTCAAAAACAACCAAAAAAATATAAAGAGCGAGAAGTAAAAAAACAGAAAATCGAAATAATTAAAACAGATAAAGACACAAACAGAAAAGCAATATGTATAAACAAATAAATTGAAGAAACAGAAAAAGTTGAAACAAGCAAACATTATGCAACAGAAAAATCAATGTGGATGTGAGGTCTGTCATACTTTTTCAAAAACCATAAAGAATAAGCTTATTTAAAACCGTCGTGCGTTTTAGATGTTACCTTTTAGCTTACTGTAAATTACGTCCTATTTCTATTCTAAGCATATTTTCTACTTACAGCTCTCAATTGACGTCTAGTAGAGATTTATTAAATTAAATAACATTTAGTGGATATCGCTATTGTATGTCAAGGAAATCATACTGTCATAAAACGTTACACACTTCAGACATGATTGAAAATTTTTTTACTATTTTGATTTCTAACGAATATGTGAGAAAATACGCTATCTTACAAAATTCCTTCAACATGAAGTGGAACACCTGCAAAAATGAGTAAATCAGTAGCCAACCTGGAGTAGTCGAGAGTCATTCTCTGGATTGTTGATTACACCCCGTCAGATGCGCCATCTTGTATTAGAACTTAAGAACGGAAAAAAGTATTCACAGAATCTTTCTAACAGATACTTAAAAACCCAGGCAAATAGGAATGCACGTGAATATCCAGTAGCAAATTCTTTTAAAATGTCAATATTTAACATTTAAGAGATATTTTATTGTTCTCATTATTACCTATTTTTTTCCGTCTCGATTTTTGAATCGAACTGTACTTTTGACGAAGTCACTTAATGACTAGAGTAGCCCCTTTTATCGTAGCCAAAAAAAGTTTGCGCAACAAATGGAGTTAGCCAAAGAGACTCTATTTTATGGCAAGCAAGCTCTGAAAAGTCTAAGAATCTTCAGAACGATAGTGCGTCGCGTGTTGGTCTATCAGGGATTTTTGCTGACCGAGCCATTTTTTATTAATTCTGCAACCGAAACTCTTAGAATATAAGCGTTTAAGACACAGGCTCCGACTGTAGTCCTACTGAATTGCATTCATCGGTATGAAAATATTTCAGATTACAAGACTTATTAGCAATGATCAGCGCTACCTGCTATACCGATGCACTACATAATAGTTCCAGGAACTCTGGAGTCCATTGCTCCTCGTCATGAGATCTAAGAAGGAAAATAGCTAACGGTTATTGATACAGACGGCATAAAAATCTATTTTTATTATCGTGGGTGAGAACCATGCATTTTTAAATCATACTCAACTGATAATTGTTCTTTTAAGCTAGAGTGGCGAGCTGCAAAATAGACACAGAATGGTCACATCGACTACATCCTACGGCTACTCGAATGAAAGTACTGCACGAGTAGGACAACCGGTCGATAAAGTTAGGTGAAATTCAGGGACTGCTTTACTAAAGAGGGAACTGCATTTTAGAGAATCCCAGAATAGTCTGAATGAATTTTCGATAGAGTGCTACTAAAAAACATAATAAAATTGAAAAACATAGCAGTTATTGATACCTTATATATATTGTAAAAATAACAATAAGTGCACAACACGATCAAGAGAAAGGCTCAAAAGTAATAAAATAAGACTGACACAGAATTTCTTGACACCTTCGAAATGTGAGTGAAATTGAATATATATGAACATGTTTGTAAGTAGATATTAAACATATGGATAATATAATTTTTGGTATACAATTATGAAAACATAAATTATGTTTAAAAGTAAATAAAATTGGCATCACGTCTGATTTCAACCAGCAGCAAAACAAGCACACAACTATAATAGAAGGTCTTTATTTCACTTCTTTAAGACGTACAGAACTTAAAAAGGCTAGAGCGCTTTCGAGCGTAAATATGCTCTTCATCAGTGGCTACATGGAAATAGAAATGATCGTTCATATGTAGACCAGAAAAGGTGACAAATTTGAATAAACACAATTATCAATAAACTTACGTTTATCTAAGGAGAATACAAAAATACAAAACATTTTGCACAGATTAAAAAAATCGAGCATAAATCACTATATTTCACATTAATTTTACCGTTGAGCACGAAAATAATTGTTCCTTGTCTTTACTTGATGTTCTGGTTACTCGTTCTACGGTTGGATTTCACACTTCTGTTTACCGTAAACCGTCTTTTACTAATTCCTGTATTCCTGCTAATTCTTACCATCATATTTCCTCTAAAAAAGCTTTGTTTAACGCTTATTTTAATCATGTTTTTAACGTGGTTCTTATTTTTCTTCTTTAAGTGACGAAATTGATTTTATTTTCAATCTTGGCTATGAGACTGCCTATTCCTTTGAATTTATACATAAGGATTTTTCCCATGTTCGCCGTAAATTTTCTCAAATTGATACTAAATTTATTTCTTTAAAAGATCGTTTGAATCATAAATCTAGTTTCCCGTACCTAGTTCTGCTCTGAATTTGGTTTCAGGCCTGCTCACTCTAATGTTTCCTCTTTACTTAACCGGATTCGGTCTGATAAGCTGGGTGATAAGGATGACTTTAAAAGCTTTGCTGAGGTGTATGTAGTTCCCCTGTTGTCCATCAACGGTAACTTTAAATTTTTTATTGGCAGTACAAAACGTACTATTGGTATCCGTTTGACAGAACATGCTAGGGATGTCAAGGGTGGTAAACTTTCTACGGCCCTTGCTCATTTTGTTGTTAAAGAAAATTTTCGGCCCATTTTTAAAAGAACTTTCCTTCTTATGCGTTGTAATAACCCTCGTAATATTCTCCTTTTTGAGTCCCTCTTTAATGTTTGCCGCGAGTCGATTTGCAATTTTGACCCTGTTCAGATTTTAAGTTATGCTTGGCGACTCATTCTTGACTCCATGCAATTCAAGTCTCTTCATAGTTATCTTTGACGTCATCCTCTCGGGGATTGGACTTGATTGCCCCCATTTTTTAAAAAAAATTTTGAATTTGAAAATTCTGTAATAAAATTATAAATTTTTACTGTTCTTTTCGTGATTTATGCTCGATTTTTTGAATCTGTGCAAAATGTTTTGTATTTTTGGATTCTCCTTAGATAAACGTATGTTTATTGATAATTGTATTTATGCAAATTTGTCACCAAAGCGCTCTGGCCTTTTGAAGTTTTGTACGTCTTAAAGAAGTGAAATAAAGACTTTCTATTATAGTTGTGTGCTTGTTGTTTCTTATGTTTAAAAGTATTAAAATATCGATTTTGTAAAATAATATACCAACATATAAATATTACAAACAAAGTATATATTAATCATATACATTCCAATAAAAACTGTTAGGTTTTAAGCACATAGCGTATGAGAGGTCGATGTCATACTTTTATTCTATGTGACACTGATGACATACTTTTACTTTGTTCTTAATAAGAAAAGTAATGATAAAATATCTGTTCAAGATACAGTTTAACATTTTATAGATAATGTAGAGGTTACTATTTTTATACGTATGGCTACTTTATGTCATAGCAATACAGTTGAGTGTATGAATTATTGAATAATGTATATGTTTTAGTAAAAGAGTTGAAACTATATCAATGAGTATATTTTCTTTCCTTATATTCATAGTATAATATATAAGGAAAGTATTGTGACGGCGTTGAAAGTTCGAATTCGAGTTCTCGACGAGAGAGCACGTTTCAAGCATCCCTGAACACGAATCAAAATTTTCTGAGGTGAAGTCTGTGTGTGTGTGTGTCAGAGATTCTGTGGAGACGATATCTCACGAAGAAATCAAGCGATCTGAACAACATCTGGTACAAAAATCACAATCAGTAAATACTGGAAGCTTATTGTTTCCACATGCAATCGAATGTTCAGAATTCTCCTAAATTTTAAATTGAAATCTTAAAAAAATCATAAAATTAAAACATTCAATAAAGTTACGTAACTAATCATTTCTCATGTAATTTTTCATTAGAGAACGATTGGCATAAACTTTAGAACGTTAGCATGAACCGTTCTCGAGATATTGCACATTTTTCAAATAAATTTATCAAAAAATGACATAAATTGAAAAACAAATATTAATTGTTGAAAAAAATGTTTACTTTTCATATGTAATATCATGAGAATTGTAATATAATGAGAATTCGTCATGTTTTTAAATACTTAAATATTAATTGATTTATTTTCATCACCTCGGTATCTTTTCTGTCTATTTCATGTATCAAGAATTACGACATCCTTATACATACTAAGTTTAGTGAATTTTTGGTTATTTACTATCCATAACTCTTTGAACACTGATCATAATACAATAGTTATGTTGATCTATTTGTATATTATGCGTTGTAAAGAAAATAATAGTAATTCGTACACTTAATTTTCTATTAAATATGTCTATAGCTGATATAGTGGATAGTGGATACTGTGAATAGTGTATATATGTAGTATAGTGGATACAAAAGACATAATACTGATATAATGCAAAATGACTGTCCTGAAACATAATGATGGCTATAAATAGCCACATCTGGAAAGCCGCAATGTGACTTATGATAAGATATGCCATTATTATCGAATTTGTTCTATCATAAACAAATGTATGCCCATCGAACACACACAAACACACCATATATATATATATATATATATATATATATATATATATATATATATATATATATATATATATATATATATATATATATATATATATATATATATATATATATATATATATATATATATATATATATATTTATATATATATATATATATATATACACATATATACATATACACATATATACATATATATATATATACATATATATATATATATATATATATGTATATATATATATATATAAGTATATATATATATATATATATATATATATATATGTATATATATATATATATATATATATATATATATATATATATATATATATATATATATATATATATATATATATATATATATATATATATATATATATATATATATATATATATATATGTCCAACTTTCTCTACATTACATAGTACACTTCTAAGGGGCCATGATAGCTATAAGAGGTTTGGTGTTTGGAGCGGGTTTATGTGATGGCCATGTGCTTGATATCTTGTCTTCGTTAAGCTTTTAACTCTTGATTAGAAGTACCCTTGTGCCTCTTAGAACGTTTACAGGTACAAGATTTGTGACCGTATATGGTATGATCAAAGGAAATATGAATTGTACGATTAAGTGTTCGACCTGTTATCACCCTTAGTGGCGGGGTAATAAAACTTAATGAGGTGTTTAATAAAATTTAATGATGGACATTTTTACAAGTACCGGCACAAGTGCTAAGAGATTAGGAATTTGGAATACTTATGTGGAGTTCAAAGACTCGTCCCAGGGAAAAAGTTTAGTCTTAAGGCTTAGACTAAAATATATGTGTCATATATATATATATATATATATATATATATATATATATATATATATATATATATATATATATATATATATTCAAAGCGTTTAATTATAAAATACTAAGCATATGCAACTTATAAGTTTAATAATACAAAAGTATTAAAAAACAATACAATTAAAATTAATTCTACTTATTGCGCTAGTGCAGCGTATAAATAAGATGAAATTTACAAGTAATAAAGATGAATTAAAATAGAATAATTGAAAAGAAATAGTAAAGCATCCTTAACAAACAAAAGTATTTAAATACCAACCAGAAAAATCTCAGAAGATTTTCAGAAATCACCCATTAAATCTGAGTTTTGGTATTTATAGTAACTTACTATTGCCAAATCTGAAACAGGTATTTGATTAAGGTAATCAGAATGAGATGCTCAGTCCTGAAGAAGAATTTAATTCTGGTTAATCTTCGAAATTGGGCCGATGCTGTTCATTTCTATTATCGACATTGTGGCCGTGGTTTGACTGCTTTGGTGATTTTAATATTTCATTTAATCGACATTATGGCATTGAATTTGCATTATTGAATTTTCTTCCATGGTGATGTTAATATTACTTGTATTTTTCATTATTACATATTTCTAATATATATATATATATATATATATATATATAACAAAAGAGAATGAAGAAAGAACGACAATGTATCAAAATTTCGCCGGGGGGATTGTGACCCCCACTTCCCGGTTAAGCCAGCTTGATGTCATGACTACACTCTCGGAAGCGGATACACTGTGATTTTCAGCGGATACGGGTGATTTCAGTTGGTTGATTTCGATGTGGTTGATAGATTTATTTATTTGTATATATATATATATATATATATTGATAAATATTAACAGATCCTCCAGTGCCCCCCCCCATGGACCTAGAAGACCGCCGCTTTGCACACATACAGTATTGACCATGGAACAGAACATAACTGAGCGAATTTTGGATTAAGACGACTATTTTCTGTGCTACGTGCCATACGAAGAAAACTTGTTAAAAATGTTGCTACTTGATTTTTTATGTGTGTTAGTTTCCCGTCTTTGACAGCTTTAAATACTAGATTGGTATACGTTGGGAAAATATGAGTCGCTGATTTTTTTAAATAAAAAGCAAAAATAAAAATAAACATTGGCACTGGCTCCAGTCAGTCCAATAGAACCTAAAATTTTTTACGGGTGACTTGTCTTCTTTAGATATTTTCGAAGCAGAACAAAATATTAACATATCGAAATTAGAACCACGTTTTCAAAATAGTTCAAATATCTAAATATTATATAACCATTCTTTTTCAATAACTTAGAACTTAACCCGGAATGTAATTATATCCTTGCTGGATTTTCAAAAGGCTGCAAATTATTCGCAAACTAGTTTTAACTGGCACATCAGTTATCGCTTTGATTTCAGCCGTATACCCAGTCAACAGATTTTACTTCAAAATATCAAATAATCTTACTTATTTTCTTGGGTCATATAAATTTATTTAATATCTCTGACGAGATGTAAGATTCAAGTGAATCTGAATAAAAACTTGCTTGGCGGCACATGAATATATACTTGAATTTTATACTCCATTATTTCTGTTCAAACCTCATCAATCATTATGCATCTTCAGAATCTACAAGTTCACGTCACTTCCTCCGACCGGGGATACATGCCCTACAAACTCTTGGGTCAGGGTCCTCGGTCTGGGTTTGTGGCTTCATTTCCTAATTTCTTTAAAGCAAAAAAAAAATCTCATAGTTGTGTACCAATGTTTCACAAAGGAGGAAACACACTAAGCTGCAACTAGCACCATCTTAAATGTTACACCTTTCCTTCCCATCGAAAAACTTTAACGTGTCAAATTATTAAAATATCGAAATTTTAACCTCTATAGTTTGAAAATTAAGAACTTGAAATAAAATCCAATTGTATATCCTCATGTAACGTGCACAGGGATATAAATTATTTCTTATAATTTATAACTATGCCAAATAGTTGTTGATATTATAAACATTACAAACATAAAACAAGAAAGATCAATCAAACAAAAAGAATTGATTATGAAACACTTCCCAATTCTAATTTTATTTAAGCATCTATAAAATGTGATACATTCAGTGGTAATATTTTTAAAATTATGACAATTGCAATAATTAATTATATTTGAAAATTTAAAACTTTGTCGAAAAAAATGAACTGGATTCAAATGACGTCATCGAAATATAAATCGCCTGGTTCTCTGTGTAAAAGCAGTAAATATTTCATTCATACATTTTTATTTCATTCATCACAGTATTACAATAATTTATTCTACTTGAAAGTTAAAACCATGGAGGTAAAAGTAATTTAACTCCATGCATAAATCTTCATCGAAGAAGTCTGCCATTAAATCGTCTGCTTCTCTATGTAAGATCAATGAATGTTTCATTCATACAATTTATATTGCAGACTACTGAGCAAAATAATTTTGCATTAAGGAAATTCAGCAATTCTTATACAACTCATCTTACAGCCCAATCTGTTTACATTCTCCATAAGTGAAAATTAGGTTTCGTTGTGGAAATAATCAAAGTTTGATGATCATTTAAACTAAAATTATTGTAATTGTGATGTTTCTGAATACAGCTGCATAGAAACAAAAATAAAGCGGTTTTAGGACTGATACGACACTAAATATAAATTAAAAGGAATTTTAAAAATAACAATTTAAACACAAGAGGGATGTTATATTATATTTTGAAGTGAGTTACGTGATCTCTCCATATAATGGTCACGTGACCTCTCCATATAAAGGGTGTAATTATTATTTTAATTTTTATTTAAAAACTACTGCATATATTTTGTTGAAAAATTTTTATACGTTTTATTTGATAATTTAAATATTTCCTAAAACTTTCGAAGCAATTTGTGAATTAAATTCGCTTAAAAAATGTTTGAAAAATGTGGACCCATAGCGTTCAATGTATTTCACTTTTTCAACTCGGATTGAATCCAAAGCTAATTGGGTGATTTTATTCATTTACATTTCCATATGTCCCACAGACCGTCTGAACAACATACTAAAATTTCATTTTGATAAAATCATCTTTACGGCAGTTATCGTGCGAACGGACAGACAGACAGAATGAACAAAGTCATAAACACTTTTCAATTATGTAGTAAAGTGTTATAAACGGAAGATTTTCAATATCCTTGAAATTGACGAGACGCTTCCTTAAAAACTATAAGAGCTTCGTAAAAACAAATTATAAATCTTGAAACTGGATTTATTACAGAACTGTTTTGTTGCTAGCTGTTTATATATATATATATATATATATATATATATATATACAATACAAATGTTAAGTAAAATATAACTTTTACTAGAAATATTAAAACGGGATATGCCCATACTATAGAGCAATTAAAAAAATGTTACGACAACGAAACAATGTATAAACTAAATGTTTTGTCTAAAACGGCAAATGAAAACAAAATCACAGCATTGTATAAAAGGATCGGTATTGAAATCACTACAATCAAATTTCCATACCTGGTATTAATACCTAAAATGCATAAGTCACCCGTCAAATTTAGACCGGTGACTGTGGGATGTGGAACTTATTTAACTAAGGCAAATGCTATCCTGCTGAATATTTTAAGACCTACAATGGCGAAAATAAAATCAAGTGGTACGGTAATGGTATCAAATAGTAATGAAGTCATAGAAAAGTTGAGCAAAATACCAGAGAGATTACACCTTAAAAGCTACGATTTTAAAGATTTATTCAATAACATAAATTTAAAGGATCTGTTTGAGATCATGATCGAAACATTTCATGAATACAATTTGCATCTATTTATCAACATCAATAGTTACGAAAACCTCATCAAATTCGTTTTATATGAAAACTTACTTTACAACGGAGATTCATTCTATCAACAAATTCAAGGTATTCCCATGGGGGGTGGCTGTTCCTCCATGTTGGCTGATATCTATTTGAATAAGTATGAGATCGGAACTCATTATCTAAATGAAATTCCCTATTTCAGATTTGTGGACGATGTGCTTATTGGAAATTTTGAAAGTAATTATCAATTTAACTTCAACTTTTATCCCGCAAATTTGGAATTAATCGAAACAAAACAAGTGAAGAAAGAAATAACAGAGTTTTTAGATATAAGCATTTATTACGACAACAAAGAAAGAATTTGCTTTAAAATGTATGATAAAAGAAAGACCTTTGATGTCAGCATAAACTATATCATCAGCTGGAATTCCAACTTGAGTATAAGCGTACTACGTAACTTAATACTCAATCATCTTAACAGGATTAAAAGATTAAATACAACCAAGACCGAACGCATTATATGCGAACGTAATTTGGTATGTGAAGCGAAAAAACAGCTATATCCGTTACATTTCCTAAAGCATTATTATGAAAAATCATACAAAAAGTATGATCAGGACTTTTATGCAAAATTCTATGAACTATTATAGTTACGTCACGCTGGATGCAAAAAGATTAACTGTGACATGTATCTTAACCGTAACATGTTATAAGGACTTACAAGGACTTGCACGTAATGAAAAGTCTGTGCTGATATGGATGTTATAGGTTGTTTAGACATTAGGCATCCAAGTAGTCTTGCTATTAGTATCGTTTCATGTTGGTGATCTGGGTTTTCAAGTACGTTTTTCAATGGATTGAATTTGGCTTTTTCAATGGATTGGATTTGCTTTTTCAGTGGATTGGATTTTGCTTTTCCAGCGTTGGTATATGGAGGACTGCTTCGGGCGAGTCTGGTTCCGGGAACGTTTCCTGGGATTAAAAGCGTGCTTCAACCGGGAACAAGGGGTCGTAATCCCCCTTGGCCGTTCGACTTCCTTGTAAGCATCCCCATCCGTTTTTACTTCTTTCATTTCTTATTCATTTGAATCCATATATATATATATATATATATATATATATATATATATATATATATATATATATATATATATATATATATATATATATATATATATATATATATATATATATATATAAATATATATATATATATATATATAAATATATATATATATATATATAAATATATATATACATATATATATAAATATATATATACATATATATATATATATATATATAAATATATATATATATATATATATATATATATATATATATATATATTATAGTTTATGTGATATTATTAGTGATAGAAAGCACGGTGAAGCAAAACCTCATACGGACAAACAAAAGTAAAATTCAGAAAAATGTTTTAAATATAAAAATATTAAAATTCATTTTGTGTATTCATAAATGGAATCACATTTTCGACAAAACAAATAGACATAAATTGCATTTTTATCTATCAAGTTTGAAGATATACGCGTCTAATATGTTTACATATTTTGTATTGCTCCGATTTTTGTCAGAGATACCCAAACCATAGATGCTAATCACATTCCAATAAATGAAGTAATAAATATGCTAAAAATGTTTTATTTATGCTGGTTTTACAACATAGATACCCACACCATAGATGTTATTCACACATTCAAATAAATGAAATAATAAAAAATATGCTTCAATGTTTTACTAACGCTTATTTTACACCAGAGATACCGCAACCATAAATGCTATTCACATTCAAATAAATGAAATACTAAATATGCTTAAATGTTTTACTTAAGCTTGTTTTACACCAGACCATGGATGTTATTCACATTCAAATAAATTAAATACAAAGTATGCTTAAATGCTTTACTTATACTTGTTTTACACAAGAGATACCCCAACCATAGATGTTATTCACATTAAAATAAATGAAATAATAAATATGCTTCAATGTTTTACTAATGCTTGCTTTACACCTGAGATACCCCAACCATATACGTTATTCGCATTCAAATAAATGAAATACTAAATATGCTTAAATGCTTTAATTATACTTGCTTTACACCAGAGATATCCCAACTATAGATGTTATTCACATTCAAATAAATGAAATAATAAATATGCTTAAATGTGTTACTTGTGCATGTTTTACACTTTATTAATTCTGTTTCAGGTTTAGTTAATAATGGGGATAGAATACTGTAAATTGAATTTATAACTGAATGGCATTTTTTCTATCCCTTTTAACACCCTTATATTATTTAATATCTAACATTCTCTCCTGAGGATTCAGACTGGTAACGAATTAGATAATTACGAAATTGCAATTACGAAATTATTTTCGCTACCACTCAAAACTAGACTACGGTTCGTTGTTACACAAAGAAACTGAGATTGGGATGAAAAATAATTAAATCCGGTGTAGCTAATTTTGCATTCTACTGAAGTGCAGTTTCCTTTCATTTCAGTAAATTTATAATTTAGTGACTTTGTGAAGTTCATTTACTGCTTCACCGAATTTTGACGTTTCATTATCTACCATTTTCTCCTAAAAAATATAATTCGTGAAAATTACAATTACAACAATAACAAGTTAACTGGAGTGAAACTCAACTCATACCGGGATTCATGTTTTTTTCAAATTTTGAAAGATAAATGTTGAAAAATCGATGTCATGAGTCCATTACTAAATTCAAGATTAACCTAGTTCTCCATAAGCAATGCTTGGCGAAATTATGTTATTGTGAAAATTACAATTACAACAATAACAAGTTAACTGGAGTGAAACTCAACTCATACCAGGATTCATGTTTTTTTCAAATTTTGAAAGATAAATGTTGAAAAATCGATGTCATGAGTCCATTACTAAATCCAAGATTAACCTAGTAGTTCTCCATAAGCAATGCTTGGCGAAATTTTGTCAGCGAATTTGGCGGAATATTGCCAACTTGGCGAGTTTTCAAATGTTGCCAAATTGACGAAAATAGCTCCAAATTGATAATAATGTCACCAAATTGATGTAAATGACGCTAATTCAAAGCAAATGAACAGTAATTGATGAAAATCCAATATATTTTTCAAAAATAAGAATCTACTCTAAGAGAAGATACTTTGGGTAATATACTCTATAACTAAAAATCGACGCACCGAGAAGGAGTTGTCCGATTGTAATGAAATTTCGTATGCAAGGACATTTTGAGCGAACATGCAAATAAATAAAATTTGGTGTCCAATGAATAAATAGTGGGAGCTCCAGCGCATCGGAATGAAAATTACGATTAGTGACAATGAAAATGACGATTAATTGTCGAAAATTCAATATCTTGGAAATAATATTAGTATCTACTATAAGAAAAACCTATTTTTTTAACTGGAAAAGTAGTAAATTCATTGCATTATATAAGGAAAGTCATGTGTTGCCCACATCAGATTTTTTTGTTATAGAGTGTAGTTTTGTATTTCCTTTCACTTTAAAGAAAAAATCTTTCGATTCATACCATACTTGACAATGTACTCCCCAGGGGATAACTTGACGCTCCAATGGGGCAATAATGACATCATGAACGAAAGAACAAAAAAATTGTGTCGCGTCTAGTTTCCACAACAATTGAAACCATTAAGTCCCGTGATCATTGAGCCATAAACAAACCATTTTATGCATGATTATGTCAAATTTTGGCCTATGCTGCCATGTTAAGAAAATATAAAATTTCTAATAAATTTCGAATTTTTTCCTCGAATTAAAATAATATTCCATCCAGTTCTAGATTTTTTTATAACAAAGTAGGAAATAAAGTTTTGTGAAAATCCATTAATATTTGTGGCAGCTACACAGGAAATCGACCACAGACATCAGACAGACAGACAAACAAATAGACGGACATCAGTCTAAAAATAGTCAAAACGTTTTAAGGAGGTCTTATAACATATATTGGCATCAGAATTTCAAAATTGAAAATTTTTGTGAAAACAATACTTTGTCAATACTATACGTATGAAAATGCAAAAATATATGAAGGAGCCTTATCATGCTGACATGTGATCATTTTAGTAAAATTCCAATGTAGTGACTCGGGAAGTTTATTTATTGTTTCAAACACCGAATTTCAAAGTTTGTTAATCTACCATTTAATTTTTCAAAAATCAAATTCGAGAAAATAACTATTACAATAAAAGCAAGAAATTTGTGAAGGAACATTAACATGGTGACATGTAGTATATATACTTGATTTTCGATGGAACTGTTAAGCATTTTTTACTCTTTATGAGACGCCTTCCTGCTCAGACATACGCATTTTGGAAAAAACCGGAAGTGACATCTATAGAATCGCAAATGGAAATCCATAGTGAATTCTCAATTCCCAAGGAATTTGATTCTGAAGCCGCATCAGTTCCATCTATTGCTTAACCTGAGTAATACACAGGGTGGCCAGTCCTATAGGTTCCCAATGGCTATTTCCTCAACAGTTAGTCTTCCAATTGCATAAATGTTTTAAATTTTAAAATCTATTATCTCAGAAACAGTTTAAATCAATAAATACATTTCTGAAAGAAATACGAAATATAAATTCTTATACGGTCCCCCGGTCCTACCAAATATATTTAGAAACTCATCCTCATACAATTTCATGCAAAATTAAAAAAATCTTCCTTTCGCGACTAAAATTCACCGAGTTGTGAAGCATTAAACTTTATGACTTAAGGCGCTTTTTCACGCATAAAAACGTCCTGTTTTAGGCAACCAACCAATCAGGGACCGTATTGACCATTTCTCCAGGCAACCAACCAATCAGGGACCGTATTGACCATTTCTCCAGGCAGCCAACCAATCAGGGACCGTATTGACCATTTCTCAGCACAAAAAGTGCTCCAATTTTAAACAGCTATAAGTCAGTCAATTTTGGTCGTAAAAGGATGAGTTTTTTTTTTATTTTGTATAAAATTGTATGAGGAGGATTTTCTTAAATATAATTGGTAGGACCGGGAGACTGTATAAAAATTTATATTTCGCATTTCTTTCAGAAATGTATGTACTGATTTAAATTGTTTCTAAGATAATAGGTTTTAAAATTTAAAATATTTTTGCAATTGGAAGTGTATCTCTGTGACTAACGGTTGAGGAAATAGCAATTAGGCACCGATAGCACTGGACACCCTATATGTCTAACAATGTTTTTGAACTGGAAATGCAAAGGGAACGAGAAGCGGAAAACTTTAGTGAACCCCAACCCATTAAACTGAATACATGTTAGTCATCCTCTAATAGCTATCTAAAGCCGAGTTTGAGAAATATATACTTAAAAACAATGAGCATTTTTAAACCCAAAATGTAAAAAAAGCCGGAGTTGGAAACACTTAGCTAAACCTCCAAAATTTTATGATGAATGCATATCAATCATCACCTATAAACTCTCTATAGCCGATTCTGGGGAATATATCTGTTAAGGAATTTTTCTCTAATCTAAAATAAAAAAAAAAAAATAACCACCCCGAAATGAACCGGAAATAAAAAATGAACCGGAAATAAAAAATTCCATAACTAAACATTCCACCTGTGATGCTAAATCCATATAAGTCTTTATCAAAGCTTAATTTATATAACTTATATAGAGAAATTATCGATAACACTTTGGTCGCTGATGCCTTCGAATCTAATAGAAAAAAAATGTAATTTTTTTTTAGTTTTTTTTAAATATGGTACAGATTATGAACATCTAAAATTAAATTTGGTAAAGTATAATTTTCGGTAAAATCATATATGGCAAAAGTTTTATCCAAAAACACATATTATAGTCACAGAAGACAATTATAGAGTCCGTATCAAAAACTTGAAATCACATCCCTACTGTAGTAACCAGCATCTATGAACCAATTTTCATTGTGTAGCACTTTACAGCACCTAATAACGGACAGATGCCGACCTTGAGAAGCAGTTATCATTATTATATGGCCTTGTCCAGACTTTCTAATAACAGTTTCGGAGTCTTGAAATTATTTCTAGAAGTCAGAGACTGCCTGTCGTTAAACATTCAACCATTTTGTCCAATGTCTGCCCATCTTCTAAACGAACGACATCTCCCTTTTACAACGAGTCTTCGCTGTTATAAATAACTCGCTCCAGTTGATAAACACCGAAATCTAATCTTGAACTGCAGAAGTTCTCAGGGACATAAACTTCGTGCACAGAACTTGCTCCGGCTTTGGATGACGTTACAACATTATTTGCTTACGAGATACAGTTTAATTAAATTGGATTGAATATTTATAATTTGATTTGTCTTTTTCACATTTTCCAGAAAAAAAAATAGATAGGTTGGGTATTTCATGATATATCATTATTTTTATTACTTTCCTTAAATACATAATGTATAAAGAAAGTATTGTGACAAGGTCGAAAATTGGAATTCGAGTTTTCGACGGGAGAGCACGTTTCAAGCATCCCTGATCACGAATTAAATATTTTTGAGGTGATGTCTGTGTGTGTGAAAGTGTGTGTGTGTGTGTGTGTGTGTGTGTGAAGGTGTGTGTGGGTATGTGTAGGTGGGTGTCAGTGGGACTTTGGAGACGATATCTCACGAACGAATGGAGCGATTGGAATGAAATTTCGTACAAAAATCACAATCTGTGAATACTGGAAGCCTATTGTTTTTAAACGCAATCTAATGTTTAGAACCTCCCCAAATTTTCGAGTGAAATTTTGAAAAAATTATCAAAAAATCAAGACCTTTAATAAAGTTATGCAAATAGACATTTCTTATGTAATTTTTCATTAGAAAACGATTGACATAAACGTTAGAATGCCAGCATGATCTGTTCTCGAGATATTGTACATTTGTCAAATAAATTTATCAAAAAATCCCATAAATAAAAAAAAATTATTAACTGTTGAGAAACATGTTCACTTTTCATATATGATATCCTGCGATAAATTTGGTGACATCATTCTTGCGGATCTAGCTCGTTCCATTCAGGAGAAAAGATACTTTGAGTAATACTTTTGTATTTGAACGCCAACAGTCATTTATCTGGTATAAGAATATCTTATTTCTCCGTCCATAACGCTTGGCGATATTTTAGCGACGAATTTGGCGGAATGTCGCCAACTGGACGACTTTTTAAATGTTGCCAAATTAACGAAAATCTTGCCAAATAGATAAAAATGACGCTAAATCAATAAAAATGACGACTAATTGAAGAAAATTCAATATCTTGGAAGGAATATAATTATCTACTATAAGAATAAGATTTTTTTAACTGTAAAAGTAGTAAATTCATTGCATTATATAAGGAAAGTCATGTGTTGCCCATTTCAGATTTTTATGTATGCAATCATTATCTTTATGTATGTTTTTATGTATGTGTATTGTTTTGGATACCAGTATATATTCTTGTATATCTATACGTGTATCACCAATTGCTAATTGATACTAATTTTCCTTTGACCGGTTTCATATATTCAATAATTATTATTATATATATCTACATAGATATTAGCACGAGAAAGAAAAACACATGCATTTTCGTTTCATTTAAACACGCTGATTACATCATATTTGCCACTCCTTTTATAACCTATTTGCACTGTAGATTTGGAGGGCACAAAATATGTACTTCCTCTTCTAGTATTGGTTATGATATATCATATGTTCAAATTAGAAGATAAATCCTTATTTGCAATAGCTATTACTCACACATCTTAGGATGATCTATAAGTGTGTGTGTCTTATAGAGAACGTAATCTTCTCATCCGGACATTATGGATTTTCTTCTGTCTCAGGGAATGTAAACAAGACTTTTATTTTTACACGCTGGTGAATATATTAAGTGGGAGTTACACAGAATATATCCAGATTCATTTCATCGTATATACAAGAATTGCACAGGACAGTTAAAACCGTAATCTTCTTAGCTAACTTCTTCCATAGCTAACATAGTTTCTCTACTAATTTTACAAAATAAGATTTATCAAAAAATATTAACCTGGTACTAATATATCCACAAATTGAATTGCCGATTAACCACGCAATCATTTCCGAAGAAATCTGGTTTAGTTTTTCAAAATACCGTTAAAACCTATAATCTGGAATCATGAGTGTAAGTTCAGGATACAAGAATGTGTCCAACTTTTTGGGTAACTAGCATGTGTATTTACAAGAACAACGTCAACAGGAACAATGTACAGCAGATAGCTCGATAACTGTCCCAGATCACTAAACAGCTGTCAGATACAGTAAAACAGCAATCAAATGCTATACTAATTTCACAAAATAGCGGACATTATTCTCACAATTCACAGTAGCCTGTGAACTGCTCTTCAACTGAGCGAAAACTGCGTTTATATACTCTCTGTAAAAACTTCCAGAAAAGTGCTCGTATCTTCCAGAATATGCATTATTTCGTGCAAGTTGTCGAACCTTCGAAAAATCGCCAAATCTGGCAACCCTGCACTGACGTAATAGGAATGGCTGCTTGTAAAGGTGTGTTTACATTTTTTGTTCCAAAAAGAGCATCCAGTGCAGGCATTTAACATATTTGTAGCAATATGTTATATCGAATGCCAGATTAACAAAGTATCAAACAACTTATACTATTGATTATGCCCAGGCAGCCAAAATGTATTCCATCGAGTACTTCCTCAATTAATAAAGCACCAGACAACTATATCCAGGACAGCCGAAGATCCAAAATAGTTGCATGCAATGTTTGACTAAAAGTATTGGACAACCTTGTACGGTTAAATACGAGTGGATAGCCAGGAAAATCAAATTGTGCGAATAAACAGGCACTGGTACATACTGTAACCGGTACATACTGCACTGTACTGTATATTGTACAGACTGGTAAATATTGCACTATACACACTAAGGATAATCAAATATAATTTGTCAAAGATGTCCGACGACAGACAACCAATGGACAACGCCGGCAGGCACCATTAAAAATATACAATTGACACTGGAAAGCACATTTCATATTTAAGTTTTTTTTTAAATATTATTCAAAATATAACAGTTTCTACAAAATCTAAAAGTAAAAAAATACAGTTTTTATTTTTTAATTTACGCTGCTTTCAGACTCTAATAACTTTAATTTACATGCTATTACACTTTTTACATCATATATAAAATAATTCTAGAAGCGATGCGGCATTCCTTATTCTAAATAGCATCGACTGCAACTTATCTAAGTTCTATCTATCCAATCCTGAAAAATAGATGATTCAAGTAAATGAAAAGTTTTGAGCAGGAAGTGGAAAAGGAACTAGAAGTGGAAATCGCTACTAACCTCGCAATCTCCTCCAGAATGTGATGATCATCTGATATTTATCTATATTAGATCCTGAGAAATAGACGTTTCAAAGAAAACTTTGTAGTAAATACAAGAGTGTGGAATTTTTTTTTATGCCACCAGTAAAAGATGGGCATTCCATGGATACCAAGGGGATATTTATAGCTTATCGAGAAAATCATTTTATCATATGGCTAAAAAGCACCAGAAAAATCGTAATCATAATAGATTTAGTAATACTACTACCAACAGAAGAATAACAGAAAATTTTCTCAAGGCATATCTTGTGAAACGTTGATCATAAGTTTACATATTATTCATGACCCTAACATACCATAAAATCGAATTTTCTTTATCGCCTTGAAATGGGAACGATAACCACATTCTGGAAATAGTCAGTTAAACTTAACTACCAATATTGTATTATTAGTATTTTTTGACCATAAATATGTTTTTTTCTCCTTAGTCATTTATCTATCTTTATGGCGACTAAAATTTATCAGTTACAAGTATGTATTTGGAAATTGGTCTACAATTTCTTGTAGAGGAGTCTGGAAATAGTCAGTTCATATTGGAAATAGTCAGTCTGGAAATAGTCATTCTGGAAATAGTCAGTTAAACTTAACTACCAATATTGTATTATTAGTATTTTTTGACCATAAATATGTTTTTTTTTCTCCTTAGTCATTTGGATTGAAACTGGAGATTAAAGGCGCTTCGCGCCTGGTGCTCTGTCTTGTACGACACTACGTATAGAATGTCCTTAGTCATTTATCTATCTTTATGGCGACTAAAATTTATCAGTTAAAAGTATGTATTTGGAAATTGGTCTACAATTTCTTGCATGAGCAATGTGTATATATATATAAGTTTTCTAGGGAAATCCTTAGACATTCCAATAACTTTGCAGGGAAAGGTTCGTGGTTGTGCGCATTAGGTTTATCTACAGTAAAGATATCTACTCGCAATAAAGTTATTACAGCCATCCTAGCGGAGAATTAAAAAAATCTGGTATGGCGGACTTGGCAACAATGCGATATAGATCCAATTACAAAGCTGAAGACCATTGTCTAAACAATAAGAAAGGGTACCAGGCCAACGAATACTTGTCAAAAAGTTGAGCATTTAACCTAGTGACACTGGCAATACTTATGAAAGTGCGTTGTAATATACTTTCTAGAATTTAAATGTGTATTGTTACTGACGGAGGACATTTAATTAGGCTCCTGATTTCTGTTCATGTGAGTGTTGTTAATTAGATTCTTCCTGAATATGGAAGCACTTAATCATTAATCGTATTGAGTCACAAAATGTTTTCTGTAACAGATTGAATGTCAATTCCTACGAATAAGACTGCTCTACATTTTTATTATTGGCTTATTTTCATCCATCTCGCTTTGTTATGCTTGCTCATTCTGTTACGCTTGTTTGCTTTGCTATCGCTTTGCGCTTTCGTCCATCTCGTTAAGGTGAATTTTTCCAAGATAAGAATGTAAATATGCATACGATCCAGATGCTGTATTTAGTTTATTCGCAATATGAAACTATATTGTTGTATTTTTATATTTCTAGAATCTCTAAGTATGAATCGAGCAATTTTTGGAATAATGCACATGTGTTGGAAAATGCGCCTATGCTTCCAATATTTGATTTGGAGTTTTAGTTTCAGACATGATTGAAACACATTCTCAAAATAATGCTCTTTTGAAATAAATGTATTTTAGCCACCTAACTTGCTACTTAAAGCATGGAGATTTAGATAATATAAAAATTTTAAGCATGAGCGCAACATGAAACTCAATTGTATCTGGATCGGACGATCAATATACGATTACGTACGTGATTACGAACAAACACACGTACGGAGAAAGGAAATACTCAACTGATCATCCATCACCACTTGTGAACCTTCTTTCGCAGTCATTTATGTTCGTCCCCATATATGGAGCAACCGATCTAATGAACAGTTCGCACAAAACGCCTTAATACTAGGATTTTAGAAGATTTTTTCTGGTGGAAGTATTTACTTTGAATCCAGTAACGATGTGAGGCAGTATTTTAGCCTGATCAATATTTAAAGCATTCTAATCTCTTAGAATTAACGTGTTTGAGGTGATATCAGAAAAATTCTAAATCTTTTGTACTCTCTGATCATCTCAACACCTGCAGTGTAATGAAGAGTGGCATTAACCGTGAAACCTGGATTCACAGATGGTAATATACGATTGGTAGAGAACTTTCTTGTTTGTATGCAACGCCTTGTTGTAGGGAATCACTTTATTGTAACTCATACAGAAAATGTAAAAGTTGGGGAATCTTCATGACTATTAATTTATTTACATTACTTCGGCAATACTCTATTAGTCCTAATGTAAAGTAACCTAGATTTCAGGGCGTTTCTTTGATTGTTCCTCAATTCACAAAATTAAAATATAACTATTTATTGAACATCAATCTTTAAAGTAATTATTTACATTTGCCAGAGAAATGAATTTTTACTGTTTGATAACGTATCTGAGCTTTCAATTGCTTGGTTTTCCGTCTCCCACAAAATGTCCGCAGTTCTGTCTAAATTGTTGGAAATGAAACATTTCGAACACCACTCAAATTGATTTCAGTTATTGCTGATAGGCTGTCACAGTTCATTCACTCAAGAAAGAAATTGTGGATATCTTTATGATTAAGATAATAACAATGGGCGATTTATCAATAACAGCTAACTGTTATAATGATTTTGTCTTTATTGAATCTCTAACTTAGAAGTTCATACCGTAAGTTGTCCTGCTCTACTTATTGAAATCATTTAAAAGTATTGCTTTCTATGATCGTAATGTTTTAATAGATTTTAAATCAGTATTTTTTCTGTTTTCTGTATTCTTTTAGGGTGAATATTTTGAAAACGGATTGAACAACTATTTACCATAATTGCAAAATCTCCAAGGAAACTTGAGCAGCGTATTAAAACACAAATAACGCAAAAAATATATACATTGTGTAAGTTTACCTTATCCTTTACACAAGGTGTATTTTACTTATTGAGCAAAATCCTTACTAACTCCATGGGGTGACATGACACTGATAAGGAATTATGTTTCGCGTGGTGTCATTGGACCTCAATATCTATACTAAAACGGTATTCCATTGTCTCAAATAATTTTTCATTGGCCTTATAATAAGACTATGACACGAGTCATTACATACAAAAAAATCTGATGTGGCAACACATGACTTTTCTTATATAATGCAATGCATTTACTACTTTTACAGTTAAAAAAAGTGTTATATTCTTATAGTAGATACTTACCTTCTTTCCAAGATATAGAATTTTCGTCAATTAGTCGTCATTTTCATTGATTTAGCGTCACTTTTATCAATTTAGCGAGATTTTTGTTAATTTGGCAACAATTAAAAATGTCGCCAAGTTGGCTACATTCCGCCATATTCGTCGCCAAAATCTCGCCAAGCGTTATGGACGGATAAATAAGTTATTCTTACAGCAGATATATAACTATTGGCGTTCAAATACAAAAGTATTACTCAAAGTATATTTTTTCATGAATGGAACGAGCTAGATCCACGAGAATGATGACATATAATTTATCGCATGGTATTACATATGAAAAGTGAACATGTTTCTCAATAGGAAATATTTTTTTTTATTTTATATAACTTTTTGATAATTTTTTTGAAATATGTGCAATATCTCGAGAACGGTTCATGTTAGCGTTCTAAAATGCATGTCAATCGTTTTCTAATGAAAAATAACATGAGAAATGTCTATTTGCGTAACTTTATTAGCGGTTTTGATTTTTTGACGATTTTCAAAATTTTACTCGAAAATGTATGGAGGTTCTGAACATTAGATTGCGTATAAAAACAATAGGCTTCCAGTATTTACGGATTGTGATTTTTGTACCAAATTTCGTTCGAATCGGTCCATTCGTTCGTCAGTTATCGTCTCCATAGATTCACTGATACACACACACACACAGACATCACCTCGAAAATGTTCGATTCGTGATCAGGGTTGCTTGAAACGTGTTCTCCTCTCGAAAACTCGAATTCGAATTTTCGACCCCGTCACAATACTTTCCTTGTACATTATGTATATAAGGAAAGTAATAATTGATTGAAAACTACTGCGCTATATTTTAGCTAATATGGTAGTTTGCACATGTATAAGAAGTACTACTAGTCAGGAAAAATTGAAGATTTTAATAAACAATGTATTGGTACATTTTTTTAATATAACATCTCAAAACTTTTCTTCAGAAGAATGAATTTTTAAAGAAAAGTTATCTTCCTAAGAATTGTCTGAAAAAAGTTCTAGATTTAAATATTTTAGAGATTTATTTTTAACAAAAGACTTAACTGATGAATAGAGAAATTAAAAACACAACTGATGCTGAGTTTATCATAAAGGATTTGAAAAAATAAAACAAGTTGTGTGAATTTTGTATCAAAAGTGAGATAAGATTCGTTTTCTGTTTATATACGGTTTAAAACATTTTCAAAGTTTGGGGAATTTTGTAATTATATACTTTTAACATTTTTATCTGGAAAATAGTTTTAGAAAGTACTATTTATAAAGTCAATCTATTATTTATGAAGTCTGTCTAATATTTATAAAGTCTAAAGTATGTATCTAATTGTCAGTAAGGTTATTTAGGGAAAAAACTAAAATTTAGAATTTTTTGTTAATATCTCGATAATTCCTGGTCCCAGAAACTCGTGACATGCACTAAATTTTAAATAGGACTATTTCACGGCTATCCACAAAATTTCATGAAATTCAGTACAGCCATTCTCCCCCTTGATGATGAGATAAACTCCTACACATACAAACACACATACAGACTTATTTTCAATTTTATTTTTATAGATATTTCATTGTGGTGACTATGGTAACCGTGTACGTTTCAATAGTTTGTTGGCTATTCTTTAAATCAAACTATTGGAAAATATTGCTACAACTAATGGATTTTTAACTTAAAATGTCTGAAAAAGTTTAAAAAAGGACATCATATAATAATCGGAGTTAAAACTTTCTTTGACATATCGTAAATTTCACATAAGCAGACTTATAAAATGTGCGTCACTTATGCTTAAATTTGAAACTGTTTTTGAAATTCAGAACTTAAGTGCGTAATTGTAACATTTAAGGACGGCTGAAACGAATTACATGGCGTTGTTCTGGTCCTTAAAAACTTCCACTACTTAAATAATACAGATAGATATACCATTGGAAGCGCTACTCCTCATTAATTTATATTTTTACACGAGAGATTAGTACTACCAAAACTATTCACCAATGTCTTAGATGGAAAACTTCAAAAATATAAAATATATGATGTAACAAACTTGAAATAGCGTATATTTACCCAGCATATTCAACAAATCGGCTTTTTAATGATAGAAAATCAAAAGGCTAATTGTTCTTTCTATTAATGAGATGATGCTATTATATTTTTGTTGAAGTCGTAACTAAATAAAGAAGGATAATTCAAATATGACGTATATTTACATATAAAGTATCTCTTGCTACACGTAAACGTAATACATAAAGAAAGTCATTTTGCAAGTTAGTCTTTAATGTTCAAATAAATTTCTCACAATATGGAAAACTTGAGCAATGTATTTAAACATAAATGAAATAATAATGTAGCAATCTGTTTGGTTCATTTCGTTTTTACTTTCCTTATATACATAATATACAAGGAAAGTATTGTGACGGGGTCGAAAATTAGAATTCAAATTTTCGACGGGAGAGCACGTTTCAAGCATCCCTGATCACAAATCAAACATGTTTGAAGTGATGTCTGTGTGTGAAAGTGTGTGTGTGTGTGTGTGTGAAAGTATGTGTGTGTGTGTGTGTGTGTCAGTGAGTCTGTGGAGACGATAACTGACGAACAAATGGACCGATTCGAACAAAATTTGGTACAAAAATCACAATCCGTAAACACTGGAAGCCTATTGTTTTTATACGCAATCGAATATCTAGAACGCTCGTAAATTTTCGAGAGAAATTTTGAAAAAATCGTCAAAAAATCAAAACCGCTAATAAAGTTACGCAAATAGATATTTCTTATGCAATTTTTCATTAGAAAACGATTGACAGGAAATTTAGAACTCTAACACGAACCGTTCTCGAGGTATTGCATATTTTAAAAAAAATTTTTAAAAAGTCATATGAAATTAAAAAAAATATTTTCTATTGCGAAATATGTTCACTTTTCATCATATGTAATACCATGCGATAAATTGGGTGACATCATTCTCGTGGATCTAGCTCGTTCCATTCATGAAAAAAGATACATTGAGTAGTACTTTTGTATTTGAACGCTAATAGTCATTTATCTGCTGTAAGAATAACTTCTTTCTTCGTCCATAACGCTTGGCGAGATTTTGGCGAAAATATGGTGAACTGTCGCCAACTTGGAGACTTTTATAAATGTTGCTAAGTTAACCCAAAACTCGCCAAATGGAAAAAAATGACGCTAAATCAATGATGACTCATTGATGATGACGACATGGAAAATGTCGACTCATTGACGATCATTCAATATCTTGGAAAGAATAAAAATAACGACTATAAAAATAATCCATTTTTTTACTGTAAAAGTAGTAAATTCATTGCATTATATAAGGAAAGTCATGTGCTGCCCACATCATATTTTTGATTTTGCTTTTGTTGGTTCTTATGCACAAACAAACTGGATAAAGTGTATCCTTCCAACCGTTGTATGCTGCATTATTATTTTATTTGTGCTTAAATATGTTGAAGACTCTATCCTTGACACAAAGTGTCATTTACTTATAAAATTTTCACAGTTGATATGATAAAACGACGTGAGAAATTCTCTACTTTTTCTTAAAATTTTTCTCGCACTTGATATGGCAAAAGGATATAAGTGAGAAATCCTGCCCTTTTCTTAAAGTTTTTTCCACAGTTGATACGGCAAAAGAATGTCCGAAATTCTGTTCTTAATTTTTTTTTCACAGCTGATATGGCAAAAGGACATAAGTGAGAAATTCTCTACTTTTTCTAAGAATTTTTTCTCACAGCAGATAGTGCAAAAAGACGTAAGAAATTCTGTACTTTCTCTCAGAATTTTTCTCACAGTTGATAGGTTAAAAGGACGTGAGAAATTCTCTACTTTTTCTTAGAATTTTCTTGACAGTTGATATGGCAAAACGTCGCAAGTATAAAACTTGCTTAAATTATATAAAAATGTGTAATTAGAAACAGAAGTACGTAAATGTGTTATTACTTGTACCTGCTTTTTGCCAAAATATAAAAAAGTATATTAGCATAATTTTCAATAAAATTGAATAATTTGAAAAAAACTTTGAAATTTTTTTCTCTCAGATTGATATTTCTCAATTTACGTCGTTTTACTATCACAAGACCGAAATGTTGAATAAAATATTTAATACATATTCAAAATAAGCAATTTTGTGGGTAACGTTCGGAAACATACATTCTCAATCTGTATGAAAATATGTGCAAATAGTCATTACAATATATTCACTAATAATCTATTTTAAAATTTTCCTAACCACGGTGTTAGAAACTTACTTTACATTGAACGGAAGAGAGAAAAACTTCAAAACTAAAGCAATAGTCGTTTTTAAGGCAAAAAACCGTGATAGAGCTAAAAGCTCGAAAGATTTGTTTCTTAAAATAGAAAATCAGAAGAAAATTGATTAATTCTGAAATTTCGTACAAAAAGGTAATAGGTAAACAGATCTTGAAACTTATTTTTATTTTCTGAAAAGAGTTAATGACGTCGTAGTTTAAAACACACTTTTTTGATAACACAAAGCAGATATGAACTGAAAAGGATTCTAGACCAGTGTGGTTAATCATGTTTTCAAAATGCATTCTTGAAAAAATATATAATATTTTCTTTTCGTACCTAATACTTTTATTATATCAGAAAAATGGAATTATAGAATCTTAGTTTAGCAATACTTTTGTCAGATTATTTATAAGAAATAATTTTTTGTAATTTAAAAGTTTACAATACATTAAAATACTTTAGTCAGGTTACTTATAAGAAATACCTTTTTGTAACTTAAAAGTTTAGAATACATTAAAATACTTTAGTCAGGTTACTTATAAGAAATACCTTATTGTAATTTGAAAGTTTATAATACATTAAAATACTTCACTCAGGTTATTATAAGAAATACTTAATTGTAATTTGAAAATTTAGAATTTTATCATTTAACAAAATATGTTTTAATTAATTTTAACATTTTAAACAGCAATATATTAACGGATGTATAATACATTTGATGAAATCTTCCAGGAAGAATAGTGGAAAAAGTTATAATTTAAAAACTAGCAAGCCTTAACTTTAAAGCAAGCCATTGAAAATTCGTATCCGACATCAAGCATCGAATATACAAACAAGTTTTAATTAACAAGACAGCATAATTATTTTAGAAATTAATTTTTCATATCAAAGAATATGTGTTTATTACATATTCATGTACAACAAATAATTACATTTCATTTTTTTCTGAATTTATAGATGGAACATTAATATGCGGCATTAAGCTTGAAATAATATTGTACTAAAAACCATGCTAAATTTATTTTATTTTTTTGCGTATTGTCAATTATTATTAGTGCAATATGCGTCTACGACCATCACTTAATATTATTATCCGGTAATTTTAAATACTCTTCTATTTAATTAATTTAGATTAAATGTGTAATAAAATAGTGCCCCCCCCCCCCCTTAAAAAAAATTGCAAATTTTTCTTTTTTTATTCCGTGGATTGTCAAATTTCAGAAACGCGCTTCTCTTTGAGCTAAAGTGATTTTCACAAAAGTGAATTTTCGCGATTTTTCAAGATATTTAACAGTGAAGGAAATAGCGTACAAAAAGGCCTAGATTGGTAATCCATACTCAAAGAAGCGATTGAAAACGACTGCAGAGAATGTTGTTAAAAGATCCACGTGAAAAAAAAGTGGAGGGAGTGACCTAAACAATTGCGATTCCGCCCAGCAGTTTGTATAAATTGAAACCAGGAGCAAAAGTAATTGTAGAGACAATTAAGTTAGTGAATTAAGTAAGTTAGTGAATTGATATTGAAACACGGTAACCAATCTGTCAAGTTATCACTGATGAACAAATAACTGCTGCAGCAACCAATGATAACATATGATGAAGAGAAATATGATTTTAAGTATGGTAATGCATATACAATGTAGGTGCCATTTTTCTACTAAAAAAATTAATTTAAACCAGTAAAATATTGACTTTGCCGTTTTATAAGCGCTATTCTTTAACAAACAAATAAATATAGAACATAAGAACATGCATTTATCATGTAATAAAACAGACAACTATATTTTAACACTGAAAGTTTAGTATTGAAATAGCACTACTCGTTTATAACGCAGCTGCATTTATAACACGGGTAGTTTAATGTCGCCGAACACCCGCGTTAAACTCTAAGGTTCACTGTATTTATATGACTAACCTTTTTAATATCAAATTGAGCAGTGTTCCTAATCTGGGGTACGCGTACTTCTGGGGGCACATGAAGAGATAGATAGTTGTGGTATGCGGAAATATTTCAGCAATAGAGGACTTTTACAAATTGATGTTCTTTTTTAAATCAGATTATTTTATTTTTTAAGGCAGACTTGAAATGAATTTAAAATGCTACTTACTGGAAACCAAATTCTTATTAAAATAAAACTAAATACATATAATTCAGTCATTTGCCACCCTATATTGTGTCAAGTATTCCACTTGGCGAAGTTTCCGATGCCTCTTTTTACTTTCCTTATATACATAATGTATAAGGAAAGTATTGTGACGGGGTCGAAAATTCGAATTCGAGTTTTCGACGGGAGAGCACGTTTCAAGCATCCCTGATCACGAATCAAAGATTTTTGAAGTGATGTCCGTGTGTGTGTATGTGTGTGTGTGTGTGTGTGTGTGTGTGTGTGTGTGTGTGTGTGAAAGTATGTGTGTGTGTCAGTGAGTCTGTGGAGACGATAACTGACGAACGAATGGACCGATTCGAACCAAATTTGGTACAAAAATCACAATCCGTAAACACTGGAAGCCTATTGTTTTTATACGTGATCGAATGTTCAGAACCCCCCTAAATTTTCGAATGAAATTTTGAAAAAATCGTTAAAAAATCAAAACCACTAATAAAGTTACGCAAATAGACATTTCTTATGTAATTTTTTATTAGAAAACGATTGACATAAATTTTAGAACGCTAACTAGAACCGTTCTCGAGATATTGTACATTTTTCAAAAAAATTATCAAAAAGTCATATAAAATTAAAAAAAAATTCCTATTGAGAAACTTGTTCACTTTTCATATGTAATACCATGCGATAAATTGAGTGACATCATTCTCGTGGATCCAGCTCGTTCCATTCATGAAAAAAGATACTTTGAATAATACTTTTGTATTTGAACGCCAATAGTCATTTATCTGCTGTAAGAATAACTTATTTCTTAGTGCATAACGCTTGGCGAGATTTTGGCGACGAATTTGGCGGAATGTCGTCAACTTGGCGACTTTTTTAAAATGTTGCCAAATTAACGAAAATCTCGCCAAATGGATAAATATGACGCTAAATCATTGAAAATGACGACTAATTGTTGAAAATTCAATATCTTGGAAAGAATATTAGTATCTACTATAAGAAAAAATCTATTTTTTTACTGTAAAAGTATAAAATTCATTACATTATATAAGGAAAGTCATGTGTTGCCCACATCAGATTTTTTTAAATATTTTGGTGAGTTCCTTGTACTGATGTACGTATTTCATTAAAATTTTAGAATGTTTTAAATTTCTTTGCATTTGTCCTATGAAATTTGAAGATGAAGATTTAAAGCACAAAAAGTACAAATTTTATTCTCTAAAATTCATAAAATCCTTGAATTATTTCTAAAATTTATAAAGTGTATTTTTATTTATAGGAAATTAAGATTACAATTACAACATACATTAAATTGAATGAATTTGAGAGTATGGTTCAATTAAAAATATCGGTGGGTTTTGGTGAAATATATGGACAGATTAATCAAGAAATACAATAGAAAGAAAGATAAATGCAAAAAAAAAGACAATTGATACAAGTGAAAGAAATTGACAGTCAGGGGGTATTTGGGTGATAAAAGGTTGAGAACCAGTGTCTTAGAAGAAGAAATAAAACAAACACCTCCATTAAATCCATTTAAAACTGTGCTAATTCCACAAACTAATCAAAATATCCAACTGCGATATCGTATAGGTTTGACATTAAATCCAATGTATAACAAATTTGTTTATTTGATTTAATATCTAACTTTGTGTAAGATTAAATCTACTGAATTGTACCATCCAAATCATCTATGGTAAGCATACAGTATCTATTGCTTTTATTGGAAAATCTTCTTAATCGATATAATTCCAACTATAAAATGAGGCAAATATATCGATTTAATGAGTATTATAAATATTAGGGGAATTATAAATATTATCAAATCATTAATCAGAATCAAATATTAATCCATGTCGGAGATTTGCGCATTTAAATTAAATTGCAAATAATTTTTAAAATCTATACTTTATGTAACGACAGGAACTATACATAATATTCAACTGAACTAACTGAAAATTTTGTAAAATAAGTTTACGTCGAAGTTTGAAGCGTAACATACGTAAATATTTATTATTTAATTACTGTTACTGCGATAAATAGATTTCAATGTCAAATAAAATGCATAATATATTTGTTATATGATAAAATAAGGTTTGAAGCGTTAATAATGAATACATATTATCACTTTAAATGTTTATATGCGTGTTAATTACACATTTTAAGTGAATATAATTATAAGAGTTTAAGTGCTTATTATTATAAGTGCATTTTAAGTGCTAACTATTATAAGTGTTTAATCTATATTAGACAATGTAATCGGCGCTGTCCGAGATATAAGAGGAGCGGCTGTAGTGTTGCCGTATGTACGCACATGCAATAATTCATTTATTTACAAGAATTCGCTGTGTGTTCCGCTGAAAGCAATTTATAGAATACTTTAAGCTCACTTATAGCAATAACAACAACAAAAAAATCTCACCAAGGAGCACCGTACCAGGTTTTGAAGTACATGTGTACCAAATTTCCTCGCCGTACGATGCTTAGATTTCCTCCTACAGACTGTAAAATAAAGAGACAGACATCTTCTTTTATTATGTATAGCTACACCTAAGCAGAGCATCTGCGCTTTACGCACCTGTTGTTGTTGTTGAGACCCAGACCGTCCGACCTACCAGAAAGGTATAAGGTAACCGTTTGGACGGCCGGGAAGCGCCACCCAATTTAGACCGGAACCCAGGAAGGCATCCACAGGGACCGTACACTTCTTCCCCTACCACCAACCTCTCGGACGGACTTACGGACCCACATGTTTAACGTGATTGTACTCCGCATGAACACGGCGGCAGTTGTGGCAGCGTGCAAATCCAGCGCGCAAACCATAGGGCTACCGCGCCCGAAATGTGCCAACAGCACGCGGTGTTCCCAGGTGGGCTTTACGCACCTGTGAAATTTTTAACAATAGGACTCTGAAAATAACAATTTAATGACCATAAGTTTTGAATTTCTTTTTTGACTGAGACTTAATTTAGTATATCCTTCAAGCCGTTGAAATCTATCAACTTCATGTCTGATAGCTTCATAAACAGTACCATTAGCACCCCATGCTCTTCTATGTGCATTATAACAAACTACATCAGGTGCAATCATTTTGGCACTAATTATATATACCTACAAAAATAAGCCGTTAAGAAAATAATGCTGATTCCCATGTTCGTACTGTTTCTGGCTGATTTTAATTATCACTGTAAACCATTCTGCAATTTTGCTGATTTTTTTTTCAGCTACTTTGTTGATTATTTCGCCAAACTATCAGAAAAGACGTAATTACAGACGTTTTTGGAAATTCCAGCTTCACTTTTAAAATATTCAGTTAATTATCATCTACTGAAGTGTGTACATATGCAATAATAAAAATGTAATAATAAAAATTCAAGTGATATTAACATCACCATAGAATCAAATTCACGGCCATATTGTCGATAAGAGAAAAGAACAGCACCGGCCCAAATTCGATGATTAATCAGAATTAAATTCATCTTCAGGTCTGAGTATTTAATTCTAATTAACCCAAACACATGCCTGTTTCAGATTGAGCAATAGTACATTACTATAAATGCTCAAACTCAGACTACAGGCATCAAAAGATGAAAAAATGAAGATAGGAAATATTAAAGAAATCTATATATAATTTGTTAATATATATATATATATATATATATATATATATATATATATATATATATATATATATATATATATATATATATATATATATATATATATAAATATATATATGTATATATATATATATATATATAAAAATATATATATAAATATATATATATATATAAATATATATATGTATATATATATATATATATATAAAAATATATATATAAATATATATATATATATACATATATATACATTATCTTAACCACCAGGCAGGCACATTACTGCTCATTACGGACAGTTGATTCTCCTGAAGCTTTCAGTAACATGCTTGCAAATGCTTTGCAGTGTATTAGCATATAAAAAATTATCAGACAAATTGATTCCACCAGGTTTCTATCAAGTCGGTGAACGCATGGGAGTCAAACGCCCCAAAATAATTCTCTTTGCGTTGTTACCCGTTAAAAATGTATATGGAAGCGAAGCTAGATATTGGACTATTTTTTCACAATCTTACAACATTGGTTATTATACATTTGCGTTGCCACATGTTAAAAGAACTCGGGAATAAAACATTTACGCTATTGTTGACTGTAAACGGCCGAATTGAACACTTTGAAAAGTTTTGAAGATTAGTTTAAAAAAATTAATTAAAATTTTAGAAGAAGGACTTCGAGGTGAGATAGTGCTACTGTGTTAAAAACCTCAGAACTGTAAGTGTGGTACATATTGCGCTGCATTAGAGACAAACAAACAGAAATATTTTTCTTTTTATTTCTATGCAAGCAAACTTATGATTGTGCATAAAAAATATATATAATATAACATGAATTATAAGAAAATATAATTAAATAATATGGTTCCGTTAAATATCTATTTTATTTTCAGTTCTATTTTATTTAAGTATTTTAATGCCAACAGGATTTTTCTAATTGTATGTGGCGTGATTTGTGCATGAGGGTTGGACTATACAGGGTAAACAAAAAGCTAAATTTCTCCTGAACAATGCATACAAAAAGCAAACAAAAAGCTAAATTTCTCCTGAATCTTTCTTTCTTACTGCAAACAAAAAGCTAAATTTCTCCTGAACTAAAACACCGATATGGTTTATTGTAGGCTCATTCAAAAGCTGGTGGAATGGAAAATATTTTTTTGGTGGGGGGGGGGGGGGAGTAAAGGAGTTTTTGCTATAACTACTAAAAGGGTTTTTGCAATAAAGCCGGTTACAGAATTTAGCAAACCTTCGATTTTGCACTTCAATGTTTCAGCGCTTGTAGATCGCCGTTAAATCTAGATATCCTGATGGAAATGATATCATCTTATAGCATTCCTTCTGATCTTTCCAATTATGTGCTTATTTTGAGTTGTTGTTGTTGTGTTGAGACCCAGACCGTCCGACCTACCAGAAAGGTGTAAGGTAACTGTTTGGACGGTCGGGAAGTGCCACCCAATTTGGACCGGAACCCAGTGGGGGAGGCATCCATAGGGACCATGCCCTCCTTCCCCTACCACCAACCTCTCGGAAGGACTTACGGACTCGCATGTTTAACGTGCTCGTACTCCGCGAGAACATGGCGGCAGTTTTTGGCAGTGGCTGGAATCGAACCCGGGCCTACCGAGTGCAACTCCGGCGCGCTAACCAATGGGCTACCGCGCCCTCGTGCTTATTTTGAGTGTAGATTTTTCAAAAACCTCACAAATTTGGGTTTTTTCAGACTTGACGCACTTTCCTTCTATCCACCATAACTCGGAAACTGTTAAAGATAGGACAGGGTTGCTATGGTGTTCTGTACTGCACATGGGCTCTTCTATCACCCCCTTTCGTTCCGCAGATTAGGTCCAATTCATCCTGTATATATGAACGCATACAAGGAGGTAAACCAGAAAGTTGTCAGAGGATTTCTTTTAATTTGCTTCCTGAGCAATACGTCTCCTAGAAACAATAAATTCGTTGGAGATCGGAATTCGAGCGCACCTAATAACTAGCGATAGAAATGCAATCGATATTGTAGTTCGCGTTTTTCTTACTTTTCCTTATAAAGAAAAATCTTAATGTGCGTAGCATATGAATTTACTACCTTTACAGTAAAAAAATATGTTATTCTTATAGTAGATACTTATATTCTTTCCAAGATATTAAATTTTCGTTAATGAGTCGTCATTATCATTGATTTAGCGTCATTTTTATCCATTTGGCGAGATTTTCGTTAATTTTGCAACATTTAAAAAAGCCATCAAGTTGGAGACATTCTGTCAATTTCGTCGTCAAAATCTCGCCAAACGTTATTGATGGAGAAATAAGTTATTCTTATAGCAGATAAATGACTATTGGCGTTCAAACACAAAAGTATTACTCAAAGTTCCTTTTCTCATGAATGGAACGAGCTATATCCATGAGAATGATGTCACCAAATTTATCGGATGATATTACATATGTAAAGTGAACATGTTTCTCAACAGTAAATATTTTTTTTTAATTTATGGGATTTTTTGATAAATTTATTTGAAAAATGTGCAATAACTTATTAACGGTTCATGCAAGTGTTCTAAAGTTTATGTCAATTGTTTTCTAAGGAAAAATTACATACGAAATGTCTATTTGCATAACTTTAATAATGGATTTGATTTTTTGATGACTTTTTAAATTTCACTAAAAAATTTAGAGGGTTCTGAACTGATTGCCTTTAAAAACTATAAGTTTCCAGTATTCACAGACTGTAATATTTGCACCAAATTTCATTCGATTCGCTCCATTCGTTCGTGGGATAAAGTCTCCCCACACACACATACACACACACACACATACTTTCAAACACACACACACCACATACATTACCTACCTCAAAAATATTTGATTTCTGATCAGGGATGCTTGCAACAATTGCATTTTTGATCCCATCACAATATTTTCATTTGATTATAATACGTATTGTATAAGAAACAAGAGAGTTTTAGCTTCGGTATAAAACATCACTACATTTCAGGAAAGTTGAAAATATAATGCATTTAGGCGAATTTTAATTCATCTCTAATAAAGAGTAAAAATTGGATAACTTTTTTTTTTCTTTAAATAATTTCTCTCGCTTGAATTCCGTCTTTTCTGATGCTTAATCTGCCTCTTTTTATAAAAGTAAAACATTAAAGCTTGTATTCCTAAATCTGCTTGAAAAATTCCTATGTATCTACTTCATTTACACCTTATTAAAGATATTAATTTCAAAGATTTTAGTCAAAGCCGCAAATGTAAAAATTTTAATTTTTTGCATACACAAATTAACGGAAAGTGATCATAAATACTTTTTGAAGTCTCAAGGGCATAAAAGAAGGTATTTTCTGGGAAAATTCTGTTTAACTGTCATTTTTAATGCAGTTACGAAAAAAGGAGTATTTGACCTAGCCACTCAAAAACACTGTAAATTTCAAATGAATATAAACCATATATGAATTCTCTCAAACTGGAATACTTAAAAATTTTAATTGCAATTATTTTAAAAAGGAATTGCTTAAGAAATAAATATAACATGAAATTTATGAAGAAATCCTTCATAGGGGAAAGGATGTGTGCAATTCATTTTTGCCGGAACTATTAAGTTTTTTTATTCACTGTTACATATTTATTTTACATAGTTTTACGAATTTAAAAAAAAACGGAAATGACATCTACCGATCCGGAAATGAGAATGCTTGAATCCTTAGTGAACCCTATCGCATCCTCTAGAATTGGATGCGGTAGCGTAAGTGCAAAACCACCAACTTGGCAGTACTTGGGTTTGATCCCGGGTCCAAAACGTGGTAGACTAGTATCATAGCTTCGAGCTAAAGACGCCTCTAGCTCAAGAAATTTAATACTGCCTTATGAGCGTTCGCTACAGTACTCCCCTTCCAGTGAGTTTTACCCAAACCGAACAAAATTTTCACTGGATTGCAGATGAGGCGGACAGCTCCTATGTTGAAATGAAGGAGTTGTTACAAGCCAAGGTTAATGGAATATTTTACTAATCTTGGTTGAAAGCAGCCTCATAGTGAGTCACAAGGGTTGATGACGTACGGTAAGTTGATGTCGGAGAACCTTAGAAGATCCAGTGAGTGTGGTGGCGCCATCTCATGAGGAGTACAGAAACTGCATTTATGCACTTCTCCCATCTTATGAGGCTCCCATCTTATGACGAGTTAGAAACTGCAGAACTGCATTTTTTTTGTAGTATATATAATACTCAGGAAGCTGGATAACTGGAAATGATTGAGCGAAGGATGCATCGTGTTCGTGACCAAAGTCACCAATGTAGCTTGAATGCGAAATCACCAACTTGGCAGTGCCGGAGCCAAAGCGTGATAGGCCAGTATTATAACGTTGAGCTAAAGACGTTTCCAGCTCAAAGCATTTAATAAGGCCTTATAATCTTTGATCCCTTGTCAGTCATCATATATTCTCTATCTATTCTGAGATATAGGTGTTTCAAAGAATTTTTTTTAACCGAAAAAGTAAAACGAATTGAAAGTGTAAATATGTAATAAAACTCCATACCTTCTTCGGAAATTAATACTGAATCCATATCAGTCATCACTTAAGCTATATCTATGATCCTAAAATATGTTTCAAAGTAAATTGTAAATTTTTAAATAGGAAGAAAAATCTTCAAAACCAGAAGTAGAAAGCTTTATAGAATCCTTTTATCCCTTATGAAACGTGATGTTACATCCATATAAATCATTATCTAAGATGTAACTATAGCCAATCCTGAGAAATTGATGACTCAAGGAAAAGTTTTTAACCGGAAGTGAAAATTCTTTGTAAACTACCTTAAATCCTCCAAACTTTGACTGTGAATCCATATCAGTTATCATTATAAGCTCTATATATTTTCAGTTTTGAGGTATAGATGTTTCAAGTTAAATGAAAATTTCTGAATCAAATTAGAGCTGGAAGCGTAAATCCTTAATAAATACACCATTTTCCTCCAGAATTTGTTGTCAAAACCAAACCACTCATAATATGAGCTCTAGCTGTAGCAGATTTTGTAAAATAAATGTTTCAAGGGAAAATTTTTCATAAAAATAAAGTATTTTTAATTTTTAGCCACCAATTATTATAGAAACTTATTTTAAAAGATAAATTTTACTTCGCAGATTTAATTAAAAGCAAGATCAATCATGCTTAAAGAATTGATTATGAAACACTTTCCAACTTCAATGCAATTTTATTTAAATAAGTCTAAAATGCAATACATTCCTCGGTAATATTTTAAAACTTATCACAATACTACATTAAATTATTATATTTAAAAACTTAAATCTTCATTGAAAAAAATGAATTTCATTCAAATGACGGCATTGAAATATAAATTGCCTGGTTTAAACACCTCTAAAATGAGATACATTCCTCGGTAATATTTTTAAAACTATCATAATACTACGAGAATTTATTATATTTGAAAGCTTCATCGAAAACAACTGAAATTCATTCAAATGACGTCTTAGAAAAAATAACACGCCTGGATCTCTCTATAAAAACAGCATTTCATTCATAACTTTTTCCCATTCATTTCATTCATCACAATACTATAATAATTTATTTTATTTAAAAATTAAGACCATGGAGCTACAAGTAATTAAACTCTATGCTTAAAACTTCATCAAAAAATCGTCCTTCTCTTTGTAAAATCAATGAATATTTCCTTCATATCAGCCATGCAGACTCCATGGGCTAAATTATTTTGTGTTAAAGAAATACAGCAATTCTAATACAACTCATTCTACATATTTTGCTGTTTACATTTTACATAAGTGAAAAATAGGCTTCGTTGTAGAAATAATCAACTTTGGATGAGCATTTAAAATCAAATATATTGTAATTGCGTTGTTTCAGTATGTAGATGTACAGAATTTAACCAAAAATAAAGTGGTTTATGGACGGATACAACACTCAATATGAATTAAAAAGAACTTAAAAAATCGCGATTTTGAAACAGGATGGATGGCATATATCATTTTGAAGTGGGTCATGTGATATTTTCATATCATGGCCACGTGATCGCTTCATATAAGAGGTGTAATTATTATTTTAATTTTTATTTAAAAAACTACTGAATATATTTCGCTGAATACTTTTTTATACATTTTATGGAACAATTTGAATATTATCTAAAATTTTCGAAGCAATTTGTGAATTTTAAATCCGCTTAAAAAATGTCTGATAAATTAGGTCTCATAGGGCTCAATGTATTTCATTTTTTCATCCCGGGTTCAATCCAAAACTAATTGGGTGATATTATTAACACTTTACAACATAGTTGAAAAGTGTTTATGACTTTGTTAATTCATTCTGTCTGTCTGTCTGTCCGTTAACACGATAACTGCCGTGAAAATGACTTTATCAAAATGAAATTTTAGTATGTTTTTCAGACGGTCTATGGGACCTATGGGAAGATAAATAAATACTATCACCCAATAAGTTTTTTATTGAACCCGGGTTGAAAAAATGAAATACATTGAACCCTATGGGACCCAATTTTTCAAACATTTTTTAAGCAAATTTAAAATTCACAAATTGCTTTGAAATTTTTAAGAAATATTCACATTATCTCATAAAATATATATAAAAAATTTCACTAAAATATGTTAAGTAGTTTTTTCATTAAAAATTATTTAATGTAAGAAAGAAAAAACAAATTCAATTAAATTCCGACTTTTGGATATCCTCCAGAAAGGAAAAAGAGATATATTATACAATAAATATCTTTCCATGAGTTTAATCATTTTGAATATGAGAGAGGCTTCACATTTTAAAATATATTTGTTAGATAACAATTTTTCAATTTTTTTTTTAAGTTTTATATAACTCTTCATGATATACTAATTTGATGGCATTTTTAATGCACTTTCCTACGTACTAGAGAGTTAAAATTTGGTACACAGCTTAAATTTGTTGAACAATTTATTCTACAAAAATTTGGTGGATCTTTAAATATAGATTATACATTTTTTTCGAAATGGCCTGCAAATAATCCCCGTTCACTTCTATAAATCATTGTTGTAATATTGTTAAAAATTCTGATGTGGGCAGCAGATGTCTTTCCCTGCAGACTCATATTCACGTTCTCTTTATTTCTTGAATAATAATTTGAGTTTATCTGCACAAAATAACAGCCATAAGTATTTTAAATGACATTGAATTTGCACGTTAAATTTAAAATTGATTCTCATTTGATAGCTGGACTTATTGTCAAAGGTGGCGTAGCGAAAACGCGAATAAACTAGAATATCTCAAGAAGTCTTAAAGTAATGGGGTTAGTTTTATTCTTTTTGTTGTCGAAAATCACGTATAAAATAGGAATTTAATTGATATAATTGAGCACACGTAGTCTTTTATTTTTATATTTAAGGATTTTTGCGGGTCCAGTTCGCAAAAATAGCCGGTTTCTTTTTCCCGAATCGTACTAGAATAACCTACAAATGATTTATATACCAAATTTTGTTAAATTTGGTATATAAATCACTTGTAGCTTACTGAAATATTATACACCAATTTTTTTTTAATTTGTTCCATTAGTTGTCAGCTAGAGTGGATAAAGGCAATTTCTGTCGGCCATTTCGCAAAGAAGGCAGATTCTTTTATTACGAATCGTACTATAATCTAATGAACATCAGGATTTCCCACAAAAAACATACCTACCACATTTTATGAAATTCGGCCCATTAGTTTTTCATTTAAAGTGGATGTAATATCCTCACAGACACACACAAACATACACAGATACAATCTTACACACACAGACGTCTTCCTAAAAATAGTTTTTTCGTGTTCTAGAAGTCCCAAAACGTGTAGATCCTTCGAAAATTCGAGTTCCGATCTTCGGCACGATTCCAATACTTTGAATACATACACACACACACACACACACATATATACTATCTGTGTATCTGTGTATTATCTGTGTATCTACATTCCGTGCCTATGCAATTACAATAGTTGTGATTTTAAATGATCCCTAAACTTTTATTATTTCTTCAACGAAGCCTAATTTTAACTTATGCAGAATGCAAATATCTTAAGCGATTGCAAGGTCAGTTACATAAGAATTGCTGAATTTTTTTCACACAAAATTATTTAGTTCTGGAGTCTGGAATACAAGTTATATGAATGAAATATTCATTGATTTTGCATAGAGAATCAGATGATTTATATTTCTATACAATTTTAAATGTTTAAGTATAATAAATTACTGTAGTACTGTGATAATGTAAAAAATATCGCCACTGAATGTATCACATTTTAATAATTTTTAAATGAAATTGCATTTCAGTTGGAAAGTGTTTCATAATCAATGCTTATGCATGATTCATCAAGTCCTACAGACCGTCTGAACCACATACTGAAATTTCATTTTGATTAAGTCATTTTTACGGCAGTTATCGTACTAACGGACAGACAGACAGACAGAATGAACAAACTCATAAACACCTTTCAACTTTGTTGTAAAGTGTTAATAATTAAAATATGCAATAGCTCTTGAGAATGAAACAGCATTATACCAATATGTAGTTTTTCAGAAAATTAGTAACTTTAAAATCATAGCTGTATTTATGTAAAAAATTTTATTGCTTGCATTCTTTTCAGCAATAAAATTCAATTTCAGACTAAATTACTTCTATTTTTAAAACTTTACAACAAATTCGAAAAGTGTTTATGACTTTGTTCATTCTGTCTGTCTGTCTGTCTGTCTGTCTGTCTGTCTGTCCGTTAGCACAATAATTGCCGTAAAAATGATTTAATCATAATGAAATTTTAGTATGTTGTTCAGACGGTCTCTAGGACCTAAGGGAATATAAATGAATAATATCACCCAATTAGTTATGGATTGAATCCAGGTTGAAAAAATGAAATCCATTGAGCCTTATGGGACCCAATTTTTCAAACATTTTTTAAGCGGAATTAAAATTCACAAATTGCTTCGAAAATTTTAGGTAATATTCAAATTGTTCCATAAAATATACAAAAAAAAATTCAACGAAATATATTCAGTAGTTTTTTAAATAATAATTACACCTCTTATATGAAGCGATCACATGACCATGATATGGAAAGATCACATGACCCACTTCAAAATGATATATGGCATCCATATTGTCTCAAAATCGTGATTTTTTAAATTCTTTTTAATTCATATTGAGTGTTGTGTCCGTCCTAAAACCACTTTATTTTTTTTTAATTTCTGTGCATCTACATACTGAAACAATGCAATTACAATATATTTGAGTTTAAATGATCATCCAAATTTGATTATTTCTAGAACGAAGCCTATTTTTCATTTATGTAAAATGTAAATAGCAAAATATGTAGAATGAGTTGTATTAGAATTGCTGTATTTATTTAACACAAAATTATTTATCCCATGGAGTCTGCATAGCTGAAATGAATAAAATTGATTTTACAAAGAAAAGGACGATTTTTTTCGATGAAGTCTTAAGCATAGAGTTTAATTACTTGTAGCTCCATGGTCTTAATTTTTAAATAAAATAAATTATTATAGTATTGTGATGAATGAAATGAATTGGAAAATGTTATAATTGAAATGTTGTTTTTATAGAGAGATCCAGGCGTGTTATTTTTTCTATGACGTAATTTGAATGAATTTCAGTTGTTTTCGATGAAGTTTTCAAATATAATAAATTATCGTAGTATTATGATAGTTTCAAAAATATTACCGAGGAATGCATAGCATTTTAGAGAAGTTTAAAACAGGCAATTTATATTTTAATGCCATCATTTGAATGAAGTTCATTTTTTTCGATAAAGGTTTAAGTTTCCAAATATAATAAATTAATATAGTAATGTGATAAGTTTTAAAATATTACCGAGGAATGTATTGTATTTTAGACTTGTTTAAATAAAATTGCATTGAAGTTGGAAAGTGTTTCATAATCAATGCTTTAAACATGATTGATCTTTCTTGTTTTTTTTTTTCATTTTTTTCACAAGAAAGAAAAAAAATGTTTGATTTTGTAAGGAAAAAAATTACGTTCTGCTTACATTGGATTTGACTTTACCTATCCCACGTAGTTCATGTAAAGGAAATGCATATAATGGTCAACAATCTAATTTTGATTCATCTATATGCATCTGAGGGAATCCTGAATACAAATCAACTATATGTTTCCTGTTATTGTGTTTGCCTTCGAATCTGCGGACCTGACATTTCTCGAACAAATTGAACTATTGAAGCTAAATTTAGTATAACGATTAAAATTATTAAATGATTAGTAATGAATGCAATAAGTAAATGACTAATAACGACTGCAATTAGTAAATAATTAGTAACGTCTACAAGTGGTAAATGATTAGTAACGACTACAATTAGTAAATGATTAGTAGCGACTACAATTATTAAATGATTAGTAACGACTACAATTAGTAAATGATTAGTAACGTCTACAAGTAGTAAATGATGAATAACGACTACAATTAGTAAAGGATTAGTAACGACTATAATTAGCAACGACTACAATTAGTAACGACTATAATTAGTAATTTATTTTACTTGAAAGTGAATGGCAATATTTATAGGAATCAAATATGCACTGTTTTCGATATAGTGCACTATCGATGTTAAAATTGTATTAAAAATTATTAAGAAAACAATAATTTTTCTATGTAATTTGATTACTCAAAAGCGAATGGCAATATTTATAGAAGTCTATAATATACACCTTTTTTCAAATTAGTGCAATATCGATATCTAAAATCATGTTAAAAATTATTAAGCAAATAGTTTTTGCTTATGTAATTTTTACTTAAAAGCGACAACATCATTTATCAGAATCTGATATGTACTGCTCGCTAAATAAAGCATTTGCAGCATAAAAATATCTTAAAAATTATTAAACAAATAGTTATTACTTTCCTTTTATACATAATGTATAAGAAAAGTAATGTGACGGGGCCGAAAATTCGAATTCGAGTTTTCGACGGAAGAGCACGTTTCATGCATCCCTGATCTCGAATCAAACATTTTTGAAGTGATGCCTGTGTGTGTGTGTGTGTGTGTGTGTGTGCGTGTGTGTCTGTGAGTCTGTGGAGACGATAACTGACGAAAGAATGGACCGATTCGAACGAAATTTGGTACAAAAATCACAATCCGTAAACACTGGAAGCCTTCTGCTTTTATACGCAATCGAATGTTCAGAATCATCCTAAATTCTCGACTGAAATTTTGAAAAAATCGTCAAAAAATCTAAACCGCTAATAAAGTTACGAAAATAGATATTTCTTATGTAATTTTTCATTAGATAACGATTGACATAAACTTTAGAACGCTAACTTGAACCGTTCTCGAGATATTGCGCATTTTTAAAAAAAAATTATCAAAAATGTCATATAAAAAAAAAAATCCTATTGAGAAACAAGTTCACTTTTCATATGTAATACCATGCGGTAAATTTGGTGACATCATTCTCGTGGATCTAGCTCGTTCCATTCATGAAAAAAGATACTTTGAGTAATACTTTTGTATTTAAACGCCAATAGTCATTTATCTGCTGTAAGAATAACTTATTTCTTCGTCCATAACGCTTGGCGAGATTTTGGCGACGAATTTGGTGGAATGTCGCCAACTTTGCGACTTTTTTTGAATATTGCTAAATTAACGAAAAACTCGCCAAATGGATAAAAATGACGCTAAATCAATGACGACTCATTGATGATGGCGACATAGAAAATGACGACTCATTGACGAAAATTCAATATCTTGGAAAGAATATTAATAACTACTATAAAAATAATCTACTTTTTTTACTGTAAAAGTAGTAAATTCATTGCATTATATAAGGAAAGTCATGTGCTGCCCACATCAGATTTTTTTTTTTTTTTACTTAAACGCGAATGACATCCTTTGATGGAATCTATTACCGTTTTCAAAATAGAGTAATATCTTCATCTAAATTGTACTTTACATAATTATAGAGTTAGTCATTTTTTGTGTATTCTTTTTACTAAATTGGAATGACATTATTTATTGAAATATAATATGCACCGTTCTTTAAATAGTGCGATATCAGCATATAAATTAAGTTACAATTTATTAACAAATAGTGATTTTTATTTAATTTTTGGCGTGAAAAAGAATGTCATATATAGGAATCTAACATGCAATTATACTACAAAACAGGTTAAAATTTATTGTTTGACATGCAGATAGACATGCTGACAGACATACCGTCAGACAAACAGGCAGACAAATAGACCGACAGTCTGATCGACAAACAGACAATTGCAAATCGTGTCAAACTCAAATATACGAAGCTTAGTTTCTTCCCTAACTCATTTCAATTACATCCACTACGTACAAAAAATCTGATGTGGGAAGCACATGACTTTCCTTATGTAATGCAATGAATTCACTACTTTTACAGCAAAAAAAAAATAGGTTATTCTTATAGTAGATACTTATTTTTTCCAATATTACTTATTGAAATTTCCTCAATTAGACGTCATTTTTATACATTTGGCAAGATTTTCGTTAATTTGGCAGCATTTAAAAATTCGCCAAATTGGCGACATTCCGCCAAATTCGTCGCCAAAATCTCGCCAAACTTATGGATGGAGAAATAAGTTATTCTTATAGCAGATAAATGACAATTGGCGTTCAAATACAAAAGTATTACTCAAAGTATCTTTTCTCATGAATGGAACGAGCTAGATCCACGAGAATGATCTCACTCAATTTATCGCATGCTACTACATACGAAAAGTGAACATGTTTCTCAACAGTTAATATATATATTTTTTATTTATGGGATTTTTAGATAAATTTATTTGAAAAATGTGCAATATCTCGAGAACGGTTCGTGCTAGCGTTCTGAAGTTGAAGTCAATCGTTTTTTAAGGGAAAATTACATAAGAAATGTCTATTTGCGTAACTTTATTAAATATTTTGATTTTTTGATGATTTTTACAAAATTTCACTCGACAAATTAGGGGGGGGGGGGGGTTGAACATTCGATTGCGTCTAAAAGCAATAGACTTCCAGTATTCACGGATTGTGAATTTTGTACCAAATTTTATTCGAATCGCTCCATTCGTTCGTGAGATATCGTCTCCATAGACTCACTGACAAACGCACACATACACACAGAGACATCACCCCAAAAATGTTCGATTTGTGATCAGGGATGCTTGAAACGTTTTCTTCCGTCGATAATTCGAATTCGAATTTTCGACCCCGTCACAATACTTTCCTTATACATTATGTATATAAGGAAAGTAATAAAGTGCGGACACATTTTTGAAATAGATGATTAATTTTTCACATATAAGAAAGTACAAGTGGTAAAGTGATTATCTCAAGATGAAAACGTCAGATATTTCAGATTTTTCTTTGTAAAATATGCTACTGTGCCATAGGAAAAACGAATCTATGTAATTTTTCAAAATATATACACATTTATTGTAATGAAGTAGAAAATAATGAAATTCCTAGATATGCATATGGGAGAATATTTTATCCCTTTATCATTTTCTAATGTTTTTTATTTGTGCGATATAGCAATCTGCATATATTCCCTGGAAATCCCATGCAATCCCCTTACTAATATGTAAAGTGGATTTTCTTGTCTCGATATGTTTACTTTCGTTACTTAAGCAATTCCCTCATGACCAGGCATGAGACTCAGAACAGCCATATAAAAATACTATACAGCTATTACTAAGCCCAGAAAAGTGAAGGATTTGCGATGTATGAAATCATCTAATTACCCGTAGGATTAATGGGATAACATATATGGTAGAGAGAGATAAAATTTGGTATAATCTGACATATATGTAATAACTGTAATTTATAGAATACTAACAGTATACCCGTTCTTTGCACGTTATATACTTAATATACAGAATAAAAAAAATAATTTATATAAATTTATATAAATTATATAAATATTTATTTAAATATTTTATATAAATTTTTATATAAAATATTTATAAAAATTAATATATTTTATAAAAATTATTAATTATTAATATATAAAATTTATAAAATATTTTATAAAATATTTTATAAAATTATATAATTATTTATAAAATTATAAAATTATAAAATTATAAAATTAATAATAATATAAATTATATAATTAATTATAATATAAATTAATTATATTAATTATATTAATTATAATATAAATAAATTAATTATAATTAATTAATAATATAAATTATATAATTAATTATAAAATTATAAAATTATAAAATTATAAAATTAATATTTTATAAAATATTTTATAAAATATTTTATGAAATATTTTATAAAATTATTAATATATTTTATAAAAATTAATATATTTTATAGAAATTAATATATTTTATAAAAATTAAATATTTTATATAAAAAAATAATTTATATAAATTTATATAAATTATATAAATATTTATTTAAATATTTATTTAAATAAATATTTATATAAATTATATAAATTTTTATAATTTATATAATTTGTATAAATTATAAAAAATTTAATTTATATAAATATAAAATAAAGAAATATATATAGTTATATAAATATAAAGAAACTTAAAATTCACAATCATGTGCAAATTCCTATATTATTCCAAATGGCTGCGCCATTCAAAACATTCTATTAAAATATTTAAGTAATTGTTCTAAAAAAGTTTAAGAATATCTGTTCTCGCTGTACAAAATTATCTTCATAGGCATGTTTGAAGAATAAAACGTCCTTGTCCCGATTGTAAATAAAGTTACGGAAATATGAAATGGAATCAGTATATGACAAAATAAAATCGCTAAATTTGTATGAGACCCGTACTACTTATATTCTTGTCGATTAGAAGATATACCCGTGTGTTAGTAGAAGTATTACCCGTACTACAACATAAGGGTTTAAAAATTTTTACCAAAATAAAACGATGACGTAACAAATTGAAAATATCAATAATCCTCGTAATATTTAAACCTGACGGCCGTATTTGATGTAGTCCAGTTAAATTTGCAATTTTGATAAGATTTGATTTATACACATTTCTTTATTATTTAAATCGGAAAAAATGTAATAAAAATCATCTGCCGCATAAACACTTTGGAATTAATTCCGTTGCTAAGCAGCATGATATAATTTTCTTCAAAATAATTTGAGGATAAAATACCGTGTGCATAATGCTATATCTATAGAAGATGCAATTGTGCGTTTTTATTAATATATAGACATCATCTGGTACTAGAAACTCGGAACATGGACCAACTTTTCAGTGGGGCTCTTCCAAGGCAACCCACAAAATTTCATGAAATTCGGTGCCCCGTTCTCCGGTGATGATTAAACAAGCACAAGCACATAAATATAGACAGGATTTTAATTTTATTTATATAGATTGTTCAATGAAGTGACATGTTCAAACAATTGCACTTTGAAACGTTTTTAACAAGTTTCTAATATAGTTGTAAAGTGTTTAAGACTTTTTTCATTTTGTCTATCCATATGTCTGTCTGTCCGTCCGTTTGCACGATAAATGCCGTAAAAATGAAATCAAAATGAAAATGTAGTATGTTCGTGAGACGATCTGTGGGACATATGGGAATGTAAAAGAACGATATCGGGCAATTAGTTTTGGATTTAACCGGGGTTGAAAAACTAAAATACATTGAACCTAATTTTTTAAAGATTCTTTAAGTGGAGTTAAAATTCACAAATTGCTTTGAAAATATTAGAAATATCCAAATTATCACGTAAAATGTGTAAAATTTTTTTATCCAAATTTGTTAAGTAGTTTTTTTAATAAAAAATTGAAATAATATTTACACCCATATGATATAAAGAGATCACGCAACACTTTTTTTTTCGCCTAGTGAAAATCAGGATTTTACTGGACGCTTATATTTAAATTTAGTGTTGCATTCGTCCTAAAACCGCTCTATTTTTGGGTATTATCTATGTATCTAAATTCGCTGCCTACGCAATTACAATATTTATTATTTTAAATCATCACTAAATTTTGATTATTTCTACAACGAATTTCTACGCCTAATTTTTACGTATGCAGATTGCAAACAAATCAAGCGATTGTAAGATGAATTGCATAAGACGCAAAATTATTTTGCTCTGTGATATGAATGGAATATAAATGATATGAAAGTTATATGAATAAAATATTCATTGATTTTACGTAGAGAAGCAGACGATTTTATATCATTGCCTGTTTCGATGAAACTTTAAGTTTTTAAGTAAAATAAATTGTTTTAGTACTGTGATATATTTAAAATATCACTGCTGAATGTATTGCATTTTAGAAATATTTAAATAAAATTGCATTTCAGTTAGAAAGTCTTCCATAATTAATGCTTTATGAATGATTAATCTTTCTTGTTTTAAAGATGTTTCAGTGAAAATATGACATTCAATGGAACGACAAATAAGGAAATGTAAAAGTGCCTGAAAATGCATTGCAGGACCATTTAAGCATTCCTATGCTTCTTAAGATGCCATAAGTAGACGATAACTTTGTGTGAGAAATATACTAATCTTGTAAAAATATACTCATCATTATTTATTGTCATAATAAAAGACTCCACGAAAGGATAAAACATTCTCCCTTTGAGCAATAGTCAAACTCTATGACATGGTTTTCTCAGGCTTTCATATATCTATAACGAATATATTATTTGTTTATATTTTCAATATTGAGACTCATTGTTGCATTTTATTGTAAAATAGTTTATATATTCACTTTAATCCAGTTAAGTAGTCTTAAAAGGAAAATATAAATGCTTTACCGATATTCCTTAAGTGTCATAACAGCTTATCTCTGGTCTAAGATATTTTTTCAGGTCCCTTACCTGGTAGAAGTCGGATGTCCATCAACAAATGTAATCTTCATTTTAATGGTGATGTACTGTCACAGAGTACTGGACTGCCCACTGTGGTACTGCTTTCAAAAGTTCGTAAAATTCGCTAATAGCTGTACAACTCCAGAAACATAACTTTTCTGTCACTATCTGGCTATTTTTAGACTTAATTGCTCCATTCTGGGCGAAATCTACCAAGTATCTTTATAGTTATAAATATCAAGATACAGCTGCTGATAACTAGCAAATTCTATCAATAACCTTCAAAGTGGGCTTTCTTGAGGAAAATATACTATATTCAAAATTGCGATTGAAAAATAGTATGTAAAAATAGTATATAGACCAGAAGGAAAACTTCGTTAAAACTAGTATATATTTCGCTATTTGGTAGTTATTTATAAGGGAATTTTGTAAATAATTCAGCTTAGTGCATAAAATTCGTTATATGGTGAAATACACTATAAATGCTTTCGTTAATCAGGGGTCTGGCTGTATTTATTGTAACGAAAATAGAAACGTAATTTTGTAAAAATATTTTTATCACAAAATTCGTTAAATAGTGGAAAAATACTATAGCTGCAAGAAAAATATGATTCAGCTTTTTCAATTTACCGATATTTATAAGGAATATGCTCAATATGTCGAGCCACGGAACACAAAGAGAACGCATAATCGATGAGTGGTATTAATAAAAGTAAATTAATTCAGCTTTTTGCTACTTTGCAACATGAGCGACATATTTGCAGTGATCGAAAACTTCCATCGGATTTTCATTAGTTTGGGGCCTTATAATGAACGCATGAGAGTGGCCGAATGGAATAACTTTTATGAAAATGAAAGTATAATCGATACGCATGTCAAATATACGTTACACATTCATTCTCATATGTTTAAAACTAGTAATCTTTTGAAGAAAATATAGTAAGGAATATTCATTAAAAAATCTGATATTATTTGACTTTGCACTCAAATTAATAAATTTGGATATATTTAAAAAACAAAAATGCAAGGTAGAGCTTTTTAACACTTTACAACAAAGTTGAAAAATGTTTATGACTTTGTTCATTCTGTCTGTCTGTCTGTCCGTTAGCACGATAACTGCCGTAAGAATGACTTAATCAAAATGAAATTTTAGTATGTTGTTCAAACGGTCTGTAGGACCTATGGGAATATAAATGAATAATATCACCCAATTAGTTTAGGATTGAACCCGGGTTGCACATGATATATGTACCACACTTAATTCTAAGTAAAGTGTAATGTATACAAGTTGCTATAAAATGTGTTTCTAATTGTGATTTTATAATTCATTAAAACGTGATATTACGTTTACAATTATTTGTGCCATCTGTTTGCTTTGAAAATTACTTTTATCTGCAGGTTTGAGTATGCAGACACGACAAAATAAACATTAAATAACATCATAAATATCTTCTGAAAATTCAATAAATTGAATTTTGAGTAAGTATATTGAATTTTAAATATGGAATTTGCATACAATTTTACTACCGACATTAGAGTATTCGCAAGTATGACTTCAGTATCAATTAAAATTAGTATTCTAATTGATACTGAAAGTGAAACGCAAGTAAAATTTTATGATACGAATTTTAGAGCAATTACAACTGTTAGAGGAAGATCATTACCCATGTATTACATGTTTAGAATCGTGTATAATGTGTAACATTTTCAAAACTTTTAAGGTATTCAAATAAATTATTCAGTTAATGATAGTGGGTTAATTGCTTTAAACATTTCATGTAACAAGCCGGAGGAATTCGCACAGTTTCAATTTTGCCATTCGTGTAAGAGTCATTAATTCTATATAATATACTAATGGATATAAATTCTAATACTAATGGTAATTTATGTAATGGACATTATTCTGGGTTATGTTATTCCGCAATCAGAAATTTCGCAAATTCGACTCATTTTTAAAATTTAAGTACGTGCAATGTTAAAAGCTTTTATTTTATGGCCTTCAAAAATAATTTTAAATATACAGTGTGGGTAAAATATAACTTTCTGTATAGGTTCAAATTCATTCCATTTTCATCATTTATTCATTTAAATTTAATTGTTCAAAATGCCCCTGAAATTTATTGATATTATATCCTATTTTCAATTTTGTTTTATTACGTCTTTATTTTATTAGATAACTTGACGCGTATTTAAAAGTCGCTTCCTTTAAAAAAAAAATCTGATGTGGTCAGCACATGACTTTCCCTGCAAACTTATATCCACGTTCTATTTATTTCTATTAAATGTAATTCACTTTTAATTCAATTTTCGTTCTCATTCGGTAACCGGGCTTATTTTCAAAGGTGGCGTAGGGAAAGTACGAAAAACTAAAATATCTCGAGAACGGCTAGTCCTAGTGTAATGGGGTTGGTCTTATTCTTTTCGTCGTTAAACATTACGTATTAAACGGGCATTTAATGGATATATCTAAGTATACCAAGTTCTTTAGTTTAGATTTTGAAGATTTTTGCGGGCCGTTTTGCAAAAAAAGGCAGGTTATTTTTTTCCGAATCGTACCAAAATCTAATCAGCACCAGAGTGACCTATACGTGAGTCATCTACCGAATTTTGTGAAATTCGGTTCATTAGTTTTTCAGCTAGAGTGGATACAAGCTTTTGCGGGCCATTTCGCAAAAAAAGGCGGGTTCTTTTATTCCGAATCGTACCCAAAACTAATCAGCCCTAGCCCCGCCCACAAGTGACTTACCTACCAAATTTTGTGAAATTCGGTCGATTAGTTTTTTAGTTACAGTGGATACAAAATCTGCACAGACAGACAGACAGACACACAGACAGACACACAGACAGACAGACAGACAGACAGACAGACAGACAGACACACAGACACACGCACAGACGTCACGCTAAAAATAGTTTTTTCGTATTCTAGAGGTCTCGAAACGTGTAGATCCGTCGAAAACTCGAGTTGTGATTTTCGGCATGATTCCAATACTTTCCCTATACATTACCATGTATTGCAGGGAAAGTAAAAAAACAGTAACGTATAAAATCGAAAGCGGTATATCCCAGAGTATTGGCACTGATCTTACTCGTTTTGCAGTTAAAAAAAATCTGATGTGGGCAGCACATGACTTTCCTTATATAATGCAATGAATTTACTACTTTGACAGTAAAAAAAAAATATTTTTACAGTAGTTATGTATATTCTTTCCAAGATATTGAATTTCGTCAATGAGTCGTCATTTTCCATGTCGTCATCATCAATGAGTCGTCATTGATTTAGCGTCACTTTTATCCATTTGTCGAGTTTTTCGTTAATTTAGCAACATTTAAAAAAGTCGCCAATTTGGCGACATTCCACCAAATTCTTCGCCAAAATCTCGCCCAGCGTTATGGAAGAAGAAATAAGTTATTCTTACAGAAGATAAATGACTATTGGCGTCCAAATACAAAATTATTACTCAAAGTATCCTTTCATGAATGGAACGAGCTAGATCCACGAGAATGATGTCACTTAATTTATCGCATGGTATTACATATGAAAAGTGAACATGTTGCTCAATAGGAAATATTTTTTTTATTTTATATGACTTTTTGATAATTTTTTTTAAAAATGTTCAATATCTCGAGAATGGTAAATGTTAGCGTTCTAAAACTTATGTCAATAGCTTTCTAATGAAAAATTACATAGGAAATGTCTATTTGCGTAACTTTATTAGGGATTTTGATTTTATGACGGTTTTTTCAAAATTTCACTCGAAAATTTAAGGGGGTTCTGAACATTCGATTGCGTGTAAAACAATAGGCTTCCAGTGTTTACGTATTGTGATTTTTGTATCAAATTTCGTTCAAATCAGCCCATTCGTTCGTCAGTTATCGTCTTCACAGACTCTCTCACACACACACACATACTTTCACACACACACACACAGACATCACTTCAAAAATGTTTGATTTGTTAGCAGGGATGCATGAAACGTGCTCTCCCGTCGAAAACTCGAATTCGAATTTAAATTGTGTATAAAGGAAAAGTAATTAAATATAAAAATGCAAGTATTTAATAAATATATTTAAGCATATTTTATTTTTACATCACATTTTGACGATTTTTACGATTGATTTTGCTGAAAATGGTGTGTTTTATTTCTTCCGAATCATACCAATGCTTATTTTTACTTGTATGTTATCGTGTGCTTGATTTTATTTTACTTGTGAGAACCTGGTGTTAAATAGAGAGTTTTTTTCATTTTTGGGAATTACTGTGTATAAATAAAAGATCAGGCAATAAAAATATTAATTAATACAAATAAAATGTAGCAATTCGCTCTAATACCAACGTTACTAAATGGACGGAGTAGCTAAAAACTTAGACCTTGAGAACAAACAACAGCACCAATAAATACGAACTATACTTTATACAGACTGTGATGCTAATTTTCCGAAATATAGTTCTTTTGGATTCACGTCTTGTTCTCTAACCTTAATGCCTAAAGAAACTAAAAGGAAACTGCATTGAGCTCAGGGAGGAAGTCCATGATTCGGCTGAATAGGAAAATTAATATTAAGAGATCTTCCTAATTCAAAATGTCATAATTTGAATATTTAAACCATTGTAGCGATTGATATTCGCCAGACCCGAACTCGGGACCACGTGCTTACAAGACCGACATTATAAGATTAAATGTCGGTCATGAAAGCACGAGGTCCCGAGTTCAGTCCTGGCTCGGGACAAGCAACATCTATCCTACAATGGAGACTCTGAACGTTTGAAACACGCAACCTTCTCTCTCCAACGATCTCACCTCTCAACAAGAGATGGCAGCACTACACGGAGCCAGAGGCCCTACCACTCCCTTCCTGGTTGACCGCGACAGACGTCACGCCCGAGGTTCGACACGCCTCACGGCCATTCAGCTCCGAGCCTCCTCGCCGAAATTCGACCGGGGCCTTCTCATCGCTTAGGGGAGTGTGTGGCAGCAGACAACTCTGCTCCTGCCAAATACATTGATCGAAGATGCTAGGATACCCGAATTATAAGTTCGGAGTGGAAGCTAGCTTTTGCTCTAATCTTATAATATCGGTCTTGTAAGCACCGGGTCCCTGGTTAGGGCCTGGCAACAGCATTCCCTACACCATGGATGTAAAATTGAGGAGTTAAAATTTCATATTATGAAAACGTCAATATCGTTTGAAACAATAATCCAGGTGGCGCTGGTGTAATATAAGTTGTCCTGCATTGTATGTATTTCTATGACGAAAGGTCTGAAATATTCATTTAAACTGTCAATTTTGTAAAAATCAATTATTAGCGCAATGCAAAATGAAACAGAAACAATAAAGAATATTCTTACTCATTCAAAATTATTTTACCTTTTAATTTACTTTTGTTTCCCTATACTCTGTACTCTATCCTACAGCTATGGAAAAACACTGGTTAATTATACTCATAAATAGGAAATCCTTAATTTAAAAATAATCAAAAATACATATACTAAATACTACGTCTTTCTGTTGTGTTAACTAACAATACCAACTACTTTACTAACACTAGTGACACATAGATATAATTCTTAAAGTATTATGACATTTTCAAGCATTTCATCCATAGGAGTTTTATCTCCTTTTTTTCTAACTCCATGATTTAAACAATGGAGTTTGAGATACATTCTCGAATCTTTATCTTAAAATTCGTGTTTAAACATCGAAATTGGTGCAAAATTAATTTATAAATAGATTTGTTTCAGCTGAATTGTGTGACTCATTAACTTAGAGAGAGTTGGTTTCTTTTACTTCTATAGCATCACCAGTCATTAAAAACTTGAAATAAAAATTTTGAGGCATTAAAGTTGATACATTTGTTGTTACGAGATTTCAGGAAACGTAGATTAATTTCGTTATGCTGGCGGATGGTATATAATATGTGTTTTGGTAGGGAGTTGTATAATAAATAACAAGAACGATCAATCATGCATAAAGAATTAATTATGAAACAATTTCTAACTGAAATGTAATTTTATTTAAACAGCTTAAAAATGCGATACATTCAGCACTGATATTTTTTAAATTATCTCTACTACAATAATTTATTTTATTTGGAAACTTAAAACTTCATCAAAAAAGGCAATGCAATAAATAATCTGCCTCTCTATGTACAATCAATGAATATTTAATACATATTTCTCATATTCCAGACTCCAGAGCTAAATAATTTTGACTGAAAGCAACTCGCCTTATAATTCCTTGATTTGCTTGCATTCTGCTTGCTATAGAAATTAGGCTTCGTTGTAGAAATAATCAAAATTTAGTAATTATTTAAAATAAAAAATATTGTAATTTCATTGTCACAGAATTTAGAGGTATAGATAATGAGCAAAAATAAAGTGGTTTGATGACGGATGTAACACTAAATATAAATTTAAAAGACGTTCAAACATCACGATTTTCAAGTAAATGAAAAATATGGATGCCATAATTTATTTTAAAATAAATTACGTGATCTCTTCGTATTATATGGATGTACTTATTATTTCAAATTTTATTTTAAAAACTGTCTGACATATTTTACTGAACATATTTTACACACTTTACGTGATAATTTGAATATGTCCTAAAAATTTCGAAGTAATTTGTGGAAAACACGGCTTAAAACATGTTTGAAAAATTCAGTCCCATATAGTTCAATGTATTTCATTTTTTCAACTCCTGTTACATCCGATACTAATTCGGTGATATTATCCATTTTTATTCCCATATGTCCCACAGACAGTCTCAACAACATACTAAAATTTCATTTCGATAATTTCATTTTACGACAGTTATCATGCGAAAGGACAGACAGACAGACAGAATAAACAAATTCATAAGCAATTTACAACTGGGTTGGAAGTGCTAATAATGCTGCATGGTAGGGGTGCATGGCTTGCATGCATAAACGCTGAGTGGATGGAGGGAAATCTTATGCAAATTTATCAATAGCGGAGCTGAGGTAATCTTTTGCAATTCTATTCAGTCTTATGGCAGGCTTATCCTTCTAGTTAAAAGATAAATGAATAAGATCTTGTTTACACAAGAATACTCACGAAGAAATTTCTGTGAACTTCTTAAATCCAAGTTCTTGAATAGAAACATGTCTTTACCAATGAGATGATGTATTTGCCGACTGAAAACTTACGATGAAAAGAGTATGATAAAAAGCGTCAAAGACATGTTAACATTTCCTCATTTATAAGGAAATATATGTATACAAAACGGAAAAATTCGAACTACATAAGCTTAAGGCTTCCTTTACAAAGTGTACAAAGTGCAAGGATTTTAAAGGAAAAAATGTTTTTCATTTGAGTAGGAAAACGTTTAATGGCGACTTTAAATGCATTTGAATTTCACTTTTACATCTCTAAGAGGATGCAACAGAGAGTAATATTCAAACTTCTCCATAAAATATATATAAAAAAATTCAGCGAAATTCAGTAGTTTTTAAATAAAAATTAAAATAATAATTGCACCTCTTATATGAAGCGATCACGTGGCCATGAAATGAAAAGATCACATGACCCACTTCAAAATGATATATGGCATCCATCTTGTTTCAAAATCGTGATTTTTTAAGTTCTTTTTAATTCATATTGAGTGTTGTATCCGTCCTAAAACTACTTTATTTTTGCTTAAATTCTGTGCATCTACATACTGAAACAACGCAAATACAATATATTTGAGTTTAAATGATCCAAATTTGATTATTTCTACAACGAAGCCTATTTTTCACTTATGTAAAATGTAAACAGCAAAATATGTAGAATGAGTTGTATTAGAATTGCTGTATTTCTTTAACACAAAATAATTTAGCCCACGGAGTCTGCATGGCTGATATGACTTAAATATTAATTGATTTTATAAAGAGAAGAACGATTTTTTTCGATGAAGTTTTAAGCACGGAGTTTAATTACTTGTAGCTCCATGGTCGTAATTTTTAAATAAAATAAATTATTATTGTATTGTGATGAAGGAAATAAATGGGAGAAAGTTATGAATGAAATGCTGTTTTTATAGAGAGATCCAGGCGTGTTATTTCTCCTATGACGTCATTTGAATTAATTTCAGTTGTTTTCGATGAAGTTTTCAAATATAATAAATTATCGTAGTACTATGATAGTTTTAAAAATATTACCGTGGAGTGTATCGCATTTTAGAGATATTTAAACCAAGCAATTTATATTTCAATGCCGTCATTTGAATGAAGTTCATTTTTTTCAATAGAGGTTTAAGCTTTCAAATATAATAAATTAATGTAGTATTGTGATAAGTTTTAAAATATTACAGAGAAATGTATTGCATTTTAGACTTTTTTAAATAAAATTGCATTGAAGTTGGAAAGTGTTCCATAATCAATGTTTCAAGCATGATTGATCTTTCCTGTTTTTATCTAGTTTTAGATTTCTTAATAACAATGCTGGATATAAAGTTTCATCAAAATCCATCAATATTTACTTCTACCTTGCACATAAGAAATCGACAGCAGACATCAGACAGGCAGAGTGACATCACTCTAAATATAGTCAAAACATATTCAGCATATTTTAAAACATAAATTGGTGTCAAAACCTTGAAATCGAAAATTTTCATGAAACATTACTGTCTCAATACTACGTAGGAGAAAGTAAAAATCTATGTAATTTTGAATAGATAAACATATTACCCCCCTCCAAGCAACTAGTTACCTTATAATATATGAAGCAACTATTTAAATATAACTTAGCGTGATCGAACCTATTTAAACATCTTATCAGTATTTTATCTGCATATAATGTCGATTTAAATTCGTATTTCCATCGCGTTTCAAACAGAAATTATTTGAATCAAATTATTCAATTAGGTATGAGGTATTTTATTTACATAGTTTCGACCTATGCCGATTGAAATGTATTACGAGGCGACTTAAAAGGATTCAAAACCCGATTTCACATTTAAGTGCACGGAACCTTAATTGTAATAGAATACTAATCTATAAGATAAAGTAATAAATAGTTCATTAAATATGTACTCAATTTGCGAGCAGAATATGGCAGAGACGATGTAAACCAAGTATTACCAATTCATCGATATTGATTTCCGATAGTGTTTGAGCAAAGATTATATAAATTTGGACTATAGTGATTATTTACATTTACTTTCAGTATTACGTGAGATTTGCTGGTAGTGAAATGATTGATGAGTTTTGGGATAAGCAAATGACGGCTCTTCATAAAAATATTTCAAAATTTATAAAATAGCTCCGATATTATAGATAATCCAGAAAACAGGAAAAATAAATCTTACGCAAACAGTAGCTGACGTTATCTCTGCCTCCAATTCATTTTCTCTTGTTTTGGATATATTGATTAAGGATTTATAGTTTAAATATTCTAAACTGGATACTTATTTGAAATTATATCGACAATTTACAGTTCAAAAATGTTGTTTTTTTATTTTGGTAACTTGGCGCCAACTTGCTGAAATATCAGAAACAAAAAACTTGAAAGTGGTTAATCCTAGTGATTTGAGAGTGATCTTAAAATATGTAATGTAAAGGTAAACGAAGCAGGAACTTGAATCCTGAGTGCTTAAAACTTTCGATATTGGTCATGGTCATTGTGTTTTCCTACTAGCAAGAAATACTATAGAATATCTGGGAATCTATAAACTCCAGCTTGTTAGATGATTCTCCAAGAGTGAAATCACTTCTAGTTACTTTCCTTATATACATAATGCATAAGGAAAGTTTTATGACGGGGTCGAAAATTCGAATTCGAGTTTTCACGGGAGAGCACGTTTCAAGCATCCCTGATCACGAATCAAACATTTTTGAAGTGATGTATGTGTGTGTGTAAAAGTATGTGCGTGTGTGTGTGTCAGTGAGTCTGTGGAGACGATAAATGATGAACGAATGGACCGATTCGAACGAAATTTGGTACAAAAATCACAATCCGTAAACTCTGGACGTCTATTGTTTTTATACGCAATCGCGAATGTTCAGAATCCCCCCAAATTTTTGAGTGAAATTTTGAAAAAATCGTTAAAAACTCAAAACCGCTAATAAAGTTACGCAAATAGACATTTTTTATGTAATTTTTCATTAGAAAACGATTGACATCAATTTTGGAATGCTAACATTAACCGTTCTCGAGATATTGCACATTTTTCAAAAAAATTATCAAAAAGTTATATAAAATGAAAAAAAATATATGTCCTATTGAGAAACATGTTCACTTTTTATATGTAATACCATGCGATAAATTGGGTGACATCATTTTCGTGGATCTAGCTCGTTCCATTCATGAAAAAATATACTTTGAGTAATACTTTTGTATTTCTAAAACCAATAGTCATTTATCTGCTGTAAGAATAACTTATTTCTCCGTCCATAACGCTTGGCGAGAATTTGGCGACGAATTTGGCGGAATGTCGCTAACTTGACGACATTTGTAATTGTTGCTAAACTAACAAAAATATCGCCAAATTGATGCAAACGACGCTAAATCAATGAAAATTACGACTAATGAAGAAAATTCAATATCTTGGAAAGAATATAAGTATCTACTATAAGAATAGCATTTTTTTAACTGTAAAAGTAGTAAAATCATTGCATTATATAAGGAAAGTCATGTGTTGCCCGCATCAGATTTTTTTAAAGAGTGTTCGTACTTTGTTCAGTTAAGCTGTGATGGCTAGATAGTTCTACATTTGGATCTAAATTGTAAGAATTTATAGCCACGGAACTGCCATATATGGAGTATTTTCAACATTGAAATTGTGGTCCCACTACAGATAACAGCATCTATGAACCGATTTTGCACTAATTATGAACGTATTAACATGGAATATCCAATAACTGTAATGATAGATATATGGTATTCACATTAACACGGTAAATATACAAGTTAAGCAGATATCAGATGTTTCATTTCTGGCAAAATGGAAAAGCATTTATAATGCTAATGCGTGGATCTGCGAGGAAAAATTCTAGCTACTTGCTTTAATAATCATTCGAACTCAACTCCTTGATTACAAATATATTTCAAATAACTTTGCACGTAAGATCATTATCATTCGTCGCTTTCATTACCAAAATATTGTTCTATGCAAAAAACATCAAAGGCCTAGTTCAGTTTCTTCAGGAACTACTGTCCATTTGACGGGAAAGCCTACATCAGTGTTTCTCAACATGGGGCTCACGCCCCAATGGGGGGCAATTTGGTTGTTAAGGGGAGCAGTTTGAAAATGGACTCGTCCAGAGGTTAAGTTAACCGTATGGCGATTCTCAGTCGCTACTCGAGCTGGGTAAACGTCCAGTATAGGTAACTTCTGTCCGCCATGTTCGTAGCCGTGGTTTCACTGTTAGACGCTAGGGGCGGTAGTAGTTAATACCACCTGAGTCAAAATAGATAACCCTAACTCACATTATCACCACCAGAGCACACTGGGAAACGTCAAATAAATCCCGCCATGTTCGTTCCAAAAATTATTAGACGCTAGAGGCGGTCGCCTGTTGAATGCAAAAAGTTAAAAGAATTGTTGGTGTTAATTTGAAATAAGCGTCTGTTAAAACTGTTGTAAAAGTCTTGTTGATTTAAAAAATATATACACTGTATAAATATAAGTGGTATATAAATATAAGTAGTAAGTTTTTGTGTTTTACTTTTATTTATTTCAGTTTTAGAAGCATATTTTTCCAGAAAAATTTGTTAAATGGAAAAAATACGTTATTTTGCGATGGGTAAATGTGTCATACACATTTAAATATGCATTTTTTAGTCAGCGTTTACTCCACTTTACATTAAATCAGTTTTAACACATACTTTATTTTTAGTTTTTAATTGATCTTACATTTATTTATTTCAATTCATAGTAAAATGAGTGGTGCAAGCAAGAAAAAAAATCGTCAGTATTCGAAGGAATATTTAAAATTTGGTTTCATACCCGGTCGCCACGACAGACGGTCACCGTTTTGTCTTTTATGCCAACAATGCTTGGCCAACAAATCAATGAAACGAGGTCGTCTTGAGGGGCATTTGAAGATGAAAAATAGTGATCATATTAATTCAGATTTGAATTACTTTCGAATTTTAAACAAACATTTTGAATAAAGAGCAACATTAAAAATATATTTACTGCTCATACTGCAACTGTTAATCGTTCTCTTGAGGCTAGTTATCAAGTTCCCATACTTATCGCTAAATCTGGGGAAAATCATACAATAGGAGATAATGTAATCAAACCATCAATATCAGCATTTCTTAAAACGGTTCTGGAAAAAGATGACAAAGACGTGGAAGCTATGCCACTCAGTTACAATACTGGTAGCAGAAGAATAGACGAAATGAGTGAAGATATTGAAAAACAACTTGTTGAAAAGCTGAAAACAAGAAAATTCTCAGTGCATATGGATGAATTAACTTTGACAGACAGTGAGGCCGTATTGGTAACTTACGTAAGATATATTGATAAAATGGATTTTGCTGAAGAAATGTTGTTCTGTAAATCATCAGAAAGCACCACTATCTCCAAAGATATATATAATAAGGTAACAAATTACTTAAATGTCAATAACATACCAATAAAAAAAATTGTGGGCAACACATGACTTTCCTTATATAATGTAACGAATTTACTATTTTTACAGTAAAAAAAACAGGTTTTTCTTATAGTAGATACTAATATTCTTTCCAAGATATTGAATTTTCGACAATTAGTCGTCATTTTCATTGATTTAGAGTCATTTTTATCCATTTGGCGAGATTTTCGTTAATTTGGCAACATTTCAAAAAGTCGCCAAGTTGGCGGCATACCGCCAAATTCGTCGCCAAAATCTCGCCAAGCATTATGGACGAAATAAGTTATTCTTACAGCATATAAATGTCTATTGGCGTTCAAATACAAAAGTATTACTTAAAGTATCTTTTTTCATGAATGGAACGAGCTAGTTCCACGAGAATGATGTCACCCAATTTATCGCATGATATTAAATATATGAAAAGTGAACATGTGTCCCAATAGGAAATATTTTCTTTTTATATTATGACTTTTTGATAATTTTTTTGAAAAATGTAAAATATCTCGAGAACGGTTCATGTTAGCGTTCTAAAATTTATGTTAATCGTTTTCTAATGAAAAATTACATAAGAAATGTCTATTTGCGTAACTTTATTAGCGGCTTTGATTTTTCGACGATTTTTTCAAAATTTCATTCGAAAATTTAGGAGGGTTCTGAACATTCGATTACGTATAAAAACAATTGGCTTCCAGTGTTTACGGATTGTGATTTTTGCACCGAATTTTGTTCGAATCTTGTCCATTCGTTCGTCAGTTATCGTCTCCACAGGCTCACTGACACATACACACACACACACAGAGACATCACTTCGAAAATGTTTGATTCGTGATCAAGGATGCTTGAAACGTGCTCTCCCGTCGAAAACTCGAATTCGAATTTTCGACCCCGTCACAATACCTTCCTTATACATTATGTATATAAGGAAAGTAATATAACATCTTGTGCTGCAGATGGTGCTCCTAATACGATGGGCAAGAAAAATGGCTGCTTAAAATTGATGAAAGATGAGAATCCAGAAATCTTCTTGTGCATTGTGTTCTTCATAGGGAAAACTTGGTAGCTAAAAACATTTCTACTGTTCTAAATGAAGTACTAAATTCAGTTATAATGTGTATCAATGCTATTGGAGCTAATGCCAAATGTAAACGTCTCTTCAAGCTATTTTGTGAAGAACAAAATGCAGATCACGTAAGAATTTTACTTCACATTGAAGTAAGATGGCTCTCGAAAGGGAACTGCTTGCAAAGATTCATGGAACTATTTGATACTCTATAATTTGATAACTATTTGATACTATTTGGAACTATTTTTAAGAGACAAACCTGAAATGAAGTATCGTTTAACGGTCGATGGTAAGGTAAAGCATTTGCGAGTTATTTAGCCGATATCTTTGAAAAACTAAATATATTAAATAATCAACTTCAAGGAACACATAAATCTCTTGTCGATGCAAAAGCGGAGATATTTGGTTTCATTACCTTTATTGAATTATGTCAGAAATATATTTACAACAAAATTGTTGAAAAGTTTCATTGGCTCCAAAAATGTGAAGTGACTGATACCGCTATACTTGTTATTGCCGATCATCTGAAAATTCTATCGACTAATTTAAAAGAAAGATTTTCTAATTTGAAACAACTTGATTTTCCAACTTGGATGATGCAGCCAATGTTCGTGGATTTGTCTGATATTTCAAATATGCAGTATCAAGAAGAACTCGCAGAAATGCAAAATGATGAGTCGGTTAAAACTTTATTTAATATAAAACGAGCGATGACATGGCTTTGTGAGGAAACAGAAATCAAATATAAAAATTCAACAAAATGTGCAAGAAAACTATTGTTACCGTTTCCATCTTCATATTTCCATCTTCATATTTAGCTGAATGTGGATTTAGTGCCATAAATGATTTGCTGCTAAAAAAAAAAGAAATCGGCTAGATATAACACAACGGGGAGACTTGAGACTGAAGCTAACTAAATTGGAACCTAACATAAAATCTCTTTGCAGCAAGCATCAAGCGCAAGGATCTCACTAAATTTAAATAATAAATAATTACTAATAATTAAAATAATATAGAAAAATCTTTCATTAAAATTATTTCGTACTCGAATTTTAGTTCTACATTATATGTTTTGAAAATTTACTTACTGTGTTTCCTCAACAATTTCCTAGTGATTTCTTCCTAAAACCTATCATTTAAGTTTCTTCAGTGAACAATTCAATTTTTGAATATTAAAAATTATGTATATATTACATACGGGGCACAAGAATTTTAGAAAGGCTTAGGTGGGGCATGGCACAAAAAAAAGGTTGGGAAACACTGGTCTACATCAAGTTTTGTGTTCAACTTAAGATCAGTATATTAGTGTGTAAATTGGATTGGATAAATTTTTATGTCAATAGTATGATTTGAGGATATGTTCCACCAAAAGCAAGTTTTACGCCAGGAATCTAAAGTACGTTTTCAACCTAGAGTAGGCACTACACTTGTCACCAATTGCGTCTTTATTGTAAGTACAAATGCACATCATATTCATATTTCAACCTGATTTAGTATATATATATATATAAAGATGTATTATATGTTAATTATCAGCAAGGTTGAATTTGCGTGCTCTCCATAAAATCAATTGTTTGACTTGGTATATTTGCCATATACATATTTTGTTAGTGTGATGTATTTTGTTAATCTTAATCTTTATTTAGATATTGTGTTACTGATACTGTGTCATTCATAATTAATTAAGCACTGCATTTTGTTTAATTTTCCTTCTAATGCTTTACTTTTATCTATTATCGCCGTAGCAGGGTCTTGCTATATCCAGTCCTCTCCAATTCTCTGTCCAAATAGTATTTTGGGTTTAACTTATTCTTTTTTTATGCATTTTTAATGTACTTAACGCGATTTGACCACAATTGGGCCACACTGCTTGCTGAAATGAAGCTTTGCTGCAATACAGGTTCCCCTATTCATCAAACTTTTACTTCACCATATTTTTACTTCGTCAGACTTATACTTCATCAAATTTTTACTTCATCAGTCTCTTACTTCATCAAACTTTTACTTTATCAAAATTTTACTTCATTATAAATAACGCAAAACAGTTCTAAGGATGCGCTACAATGGAATCGTAATTTTAATTTAATTATTCGCTAACTATGTATAATCTTGTATACATTACGATATATGCATATTCTTAATACACAACAGCAGAATCATCTGACACGTTCCGAAAACATAACTTCGTAATCCATACATAAAACATCATTTATCACGACACCCAAAATATAAAGACATGGCCTATGAGATAAATACATAGAACTGATAATTCTGACAGAAAATTCTTTTGTTTTTCTTATATTTTGAGTAAATGCTTTTATCTACTTACAGTGGTGGTGTCTTATAAGAAGACCTGTCAAAAAGGTTCATCCCTCTAAAAGGTGATTAGAATGACATTGATAGATGATTGTAATTTATCATAAAGGTCTATCCCCTGTAAATTACGATCATACATTAATTGGAGTGTGATTTGACTCTGTTTTCTCATATCAGAATACATTTTTAAACAGATTATTTTTTGTCACCAAGAAAATTTTTGAAAAATCTGTATTTTGGGGCCAAATGATCGCAACTACAGCATGTTACAACTAATTTTAAAAGGCTTTCGATTGATGTTAAGTTTCATAATGTACCTTCTGGGGGGAACATTCCCCCCCCCCCACACACACACATCGAAGAAGTTATAATAACGTTACGAACACGACAATTTTATCGCGGTTAATTTTCACTAGAAGTATTGAAACTATTAACTTCACGATCATTGAGCCTTAAATAACTCTTTTTATACATGATTACTTTACATTTTGTGCTATGCTGCCATGTTAAGCAAATATAAAATTTCGAAATTTTCTCTCGAATTAAAAAAAAAATTCTATGTAGCTCTATATTTTTAGTTAACAAAGCGGAATATAAAGTTACTTGGAAATCCATTAATATTTATGGCAGCTATCGTATGCATGTATTTATATGTATCGACATATATCTATGTATCGACAAAAAGATAAACGGTCATTACTCCAAAATTAGTCAAATCGTGTTCAAACAGTCTTAGAACGTATATTGGTATTATAATCTCGAAATCGAAATTTTTCGTGAAAACAATATTATCTTAAAACGTAACATTTGTAGTCATTACACCGGAAACCAGTGAGATCGGAGGTTAAAAATGAAAATATTCTGAATGCAGTGAATTTTTCTAGTTTCTGTTGTAATAAAGTTCACAATACAGTGCACAGTGTTCTTATAACAGTTTTTTTGCTTCTCCTGTAAAATTTGATTTTAGCCACTTACCACCTCTTCCATATCAACGCCTCGTTCAACAATATGGATGAATGTATTTTGTGTTCTAATGAGTTTATAAGCTAAGTTTTAAGTACGAGCCGAAATCTAAACTCGTTTCAATTTTTTAGTACCGAATTTTCGTTTCGTGGTTTTATGGAAATATTCCAAAAACTCAATTTGCGGGGGTGTCGGAAAAAGGTTTCGATTATTTTGATAATATTTTTTGTGCAACATATATGGCCCATTATGCAGCTTTTTCTCACTAGCTATGCTTGAAGATTGAAAAAGAATTTTTTTTTTCTTTCCGGCCAAATCAAATATTCGGTGAGACACATATTTTGTCAAATATGTGTCTCGCCGAAAATATATTTCTAGGAAATTTTGAAAAATCTAGGCAATACGAAACGTGTTGTAACATAGCTGATTTATCTAGTTCATTTTTATAGGTAATCAAAAGTACTTAAGGAATGAGATAGTTATTTTTTCCATACGGATTTTAAGTTTTGTGAACAGTCCAATTAGCACCCATTAAAAGTAATTTGAGAATTCAATGAAACGAAATTCACTACGTGACAGTGAAATTGAGACACCAAGAAGAAGTAGGCAAAAAATATGCAAATTGCCGGGTGGACGCAGCTCACCGAGACGCACCATGTTGCGAAATGAGCAAATGTCCGCGCACGTCCACGCAAATGCGCACGTTGAGTAAGATATAAGGGAAGAAACCTGCCGAATTGCCAATAGTCTCGCCGCTATATCTGTCATGAAATCATTTAGATTTTTTTTGTCTCAGAGGAAACGAGTAGTTACAGAGAATATCAGATCGCCGCCAATCGAGGCAGTTTCAGTAGACAGACGATTTCACGAGAGGTGTGGTGATAGAACTCAGAAGGCCAGGTTGGTTCATACGTCAAATCTCAGGGGACAGCAACCTACACACGTCCAGGGTGCACCGGCTGCGGCGAAGATGGTTGGGACAAGGGAGTGTGGCGCGTTTAAAAGGTGCTAGTATGGCCAGAGCGACGTCAGCACGCGTGGAGCTACGCATTTGCCGGCAAGAGTTGGTGGCTTCGCAGGTCACTTCCGTCATTCTTTTGCAGCACGTGCAGGACATCCTTGATGCTTCAATATCGACTAGGAACATTATCCGTCGGTTGGTTGCCGGTGACCTGTACTCATGGCGCCCGTTAAGGAGGCCGCCATTGACCCAACAGCACAGACGCCTCCGTTTGCAATGGTGTCAGGATAAAGCTACATGGACGGCGGAATGGTACAGGTTCTTGTTCTCAGACGAGTCAGACTGCTGTTTTAACAATAACAGTCGTCATGTGTCTGGCGCCGAAGTGATGACAGGTCTAATCTGGCCGCATCTGTGGAACGAAACCCACCGTGACAGAGCGTCATCATGGTTTTGGGGCGAAATCGTCTTCGATAGCAGATCATCCCTGGACCGTATTAAGTGCACTATGATGGTCCAACGATACAAGAATGACGTGCTTTGGCCGGTGACACTACCCTTCCTTCAGGGGGTGACCAATGCCATTTACCAGCAGGATAACGCCCGACCACCCACGGCATACATCAACCAACATGCCCTTCAAGGTACTCAAGCGCTTCTCTGGCCACCAGTCTCCCCTGATCTCTCACCAATGGAACACGTCTGAGATGTGATTGGACATCGCTTGCGTGTTCTGCCACCATCGCGTTTAGAAGACAAACTCTGGCAAATGATTGACAGGGAATGGGCAGCTATCACTCAGGACACCATCAGTACACTCATTGACTATGTACCTAGACGTGTTGCTGAATATATCGCCGCCCGCGATAGTCCTGCAACCTACAGATAATGCGGTGTTGTCGTTCAGTATATAGATGTATCATGTTGCGATAAACATCACTTATTGTTCTTTGCTGTCTCTCTCTGTTTGCTGATTTTCATCACTTTCTGCCCATTCCTTCTTGGTGTCTCATTTTCACTTTCACGTAGTGTACATATACTCCTGTTTGTAAAAATTGGTTCACCATGGAGGAATCATCAGAATTGAATGAAATTGATTCCACAAATCCGATCTGTATTTCTAAAAATAGTTAATAAATTTACAAAGCAAAAAACAGTATTAAATGTCGAAAATCAATATTTTGTGAAGTCACCTCACGCTACAGTAAGCGCTTCTATACGATGTGGTATCGAATCAAACTTATTTTGAATTTGTACCTGAGGAAGAGCATTTCAGATTGCATTTATCCGAACCCAAAGTTCCGCTATATTACCTCAGGGACGAGAGTCACAAGCAAAATCCCTACCGACGAAATCTCACGCATGTTCACTATACCACATATCAGGTGAATAGGTAGACCAAGGAAAAAGCTGTATGTGTTGCGCTGAAAATAAGTTTTGACCATTAGTAGCAACATATAGACGGACCTGTTGAAAACCAACATATCCTGTTGAAATACTGCTCCAGCAATGCGGTGAAGGAAGGGTACGACTGCTGGCTCCAGAACTTCTCGGATGTTGCGGTTGCTGTTGAAGTTACCCACAATTCTTAGCAGCTAAAATCGTCCAAGATACCCAATGGCGCCCCAGACAATCACGCTTGGCGTTCTCCCAGTATGACTTTAGAAAACACACTCTGGAAAAGGGCGTTCAACGCTATAGCGTTTAATGTGGATATGGCCATGACTGTACCACAAATTAAAATGAGATTCATCGAAAAAGACGACTTGTTGTCAATCGGCATGTCAGTGTCAATTTTGATTAGCCTATTGTAGCCGCAGGCGTCGGTGGTTTTGCGCTCTGTACAGCGGAATTCTTGAGCGCAATACACAGTATAGCAGGTGTCGACGAATTGTTGGAGCAGACAATGGGTGAGTCGCTTGCTCTGGGTTTCCGACACCTACTAATGGCAGTGCTATAAATTTCTTTCAACTGTCAAGATGAAGTTATACGGTCCATCACTGCCATCCGGATGATATATCTCTCATCTCGTGCTGAAGTAACATTTCATTGTCCACTATCGGATTTGCGACTCTTTCGATTATCTTAGTCCTCTGCTTCCACACTCGCATCACAACAGTGGTAATACGCTCCATACGAGCTGCTATTGCACGATAACAAGTCACTTCAGGAAGGCCGATAATTCGTTCCCATTCAAACTTCGCAACTTGTTCATATGGCGAACTCTGTCATCATAGAGGCATAATGATGTCTCATGAAACGCTTAATACTGGCAGGCAATCACAGACTATTTTCAACGGCCCGCTACAGCTCTCTATTTATACGGCTAAACCAGTAGTTCAGAGGGCGGTGCTCAACCCAAGCATACTCGGTCACTCTAAAAGTCTAATCATTTGCACAGCACACCTCAATTTCCATTTGCAGTAAATTTCAGCTGAATCGCGTGATTTTTTCATGGTGTTACAATTTTCACAAGCATGAGTTTATGTTATATCTGTAATATGTTTGTACATGCGTGCGCAATTTCGTGTATTTGCTTGAGTATATACTTTCGCACGCGCATTCTTTTTACGTATGACCAGCGGTTTCAGATTGCTGCTCTGCACATCGCATTACCTCATAGCCGACCTGTATAGAGTAGACGATCCAGGTTCTGCCTTTTTTCGTTGGCCGCAACTTGTCTGGCGCAGCCTTCTGGATGGCAAAATTAAACAAAAGAAATCAACAATTGAACGACACCATTCATCATATAAAACACATTTTTAAAATAATATCGGTAGATATTTACAGCCTGCAAATATATTTCCAATTTTTTACCGCGGACAGATCGAGTAATATTATCCGTTTTGTGTATAGCTAACGTCTGTCCAAATGACTGTCATCGAACAAATTTCCTATCAGCTATTGGGCAAAAATTAAACAAAATGAAACTTAAACTTAAAATGTTATAATTAGTACCGCGCGCATCACCTTCCCTCATAGCCAACTGGTATGTGATTAATGATTCTGCCTACTTAGCTTAGCTGCGGCCTTTATTAGGTGCAGGATTTTGGATCGGTAATTTTTGCTGTGTGCGTTTGATTGAATGAAATCAATCGTTATATATGCTATACTTCTTAAAAATACCAATATCTGATGGCGGTACACAAAAATATGTACTTTTTAATTTTTCACAGTTTCCTACGCTGGAAGAATGTTATTCATTTTCGGCATAGTTAAGGACCATTAAAATTACTATCATCGAAAAGAATCACCTATCGTCTATCTGGCGAAAATTAAATAAAAAATTATAGTTAGACTTAAAATTGCAAAATTAGTACTTATATGAAATCCGCACCAAAAAAAAAATCAATTTCTGCATTTTTCTTTGGTCATTTTAACGCTTGCTGAAATAGTGATTTGGAATGAACAAGTTGTTTAAAAATGTACCCCCCTTATTACTTTCCTTATATACAAAATCTATAAGGAAAATATTGTGACGGGGTCGAAAATTCGAAATCGAGTTTTCGACGGGAGAGAACGTTTCAAGCATCCCTGATCACGAATCATAACACTTTTGAAGTGATGTCTGTGTGTGTGTGTGTGTGTGTGTGTGTGAAAGTATGTGTGTGTGTGTGTGTGTCAGTGAGTCTGTGGAGACGATAACTGACGAACGAATGGACCGATTCGAACGAAATTTAGTACAAAAATCACAATCCGTAAACACTGGAAGCCTATTGTTTTTATACGTAATCGAATGTTCAGAACCGCCTAAATTTTCGAATAAAATTTTGAAAAAATCGTCAAAAAGTCAAAACCACTAATAAAGTTACGCAAATAGATATTTCTTATGTAATTCTTCATTAATAAACGATTGACATAAATTTTAGAACGCTAACATGAACCGTTCTCGAGATATTGCACATTTTTCAAAAAAAATATTAAAAAGTCATATAAAATGAAAAAAAAATATTTCTTATTGAGAAACATGTTCACTTTTCATATGTAATACCATGCGATAAATTGGATGACATCATTCACGTGGATCTAGCTCGTTCCATTCATGAAAAAAGATACTTTGAGTAATACTTTTGTATTTGAACGCCAATAGTCATTTATCTGCTGTAAGAACAACTTATTTCTTCGTCCATAACGCTTGGCGATATTTTAGCGACGAATTTGGCGGAATGTCGCCAACTTGGCGACTTTTTGAAATGTTGCCAAATTAACGAAAATCCAGCCAAATGGATAAAAATGACGCTAAATCAATGAAAATGACGACTAATTATCGAAAATTCAATATCTTGGAAAGAATATTAGTATCTACTATAAGAAAAACCTATGTTTTTACTGTAAAAGTAGTAAATTCATTACATTATATAAGGAAAGTCATGTGTTGCCCACATCAGATTTTTTTATATTTATTGCAAATAAAGATTATTTCAATGTTCCAAGGAAACCCCGTAGCTTGAATATGGGAACGTTTAAATATAGGCATGGTTCTGTACATACAATTGAAACATTTCTCTTTTATTAACATATAAATATTTTAGATATTTTCTAAGTAAGGAATGTTTTATTATTCAATATATTTGTTAGGATTAATTTATTATAAGATGCGCATTCACCACAGGTCTTGCCATCGCTCCAATATAAAAGTACCAGGTCATCTTTTCAATTACTAGAAGGGATATGTGAACGGCACGAAAATGTTAAACACGGAACGCTGAATCGAGCACAATTCATGAAGTTCTGCACTGATTGACATCAAATTTCACAGGAAAATACTATAATGAGTTATTTAGACATACAATTAGGTATACAATTTGAACATATTTAGACATAATAATGCATAAAGAGCATGGGCATTTTGAATGATGCACGGGCCCAGTGATGCTTAATATGAAATATCGCCCCCTCAGAAACAGATACTGGCTTGACACCAGCGATTCATTATCCAATAAAATGATCCTGGGTGACAGAGGGTAATTATCATCATTCCTGTATAACAGTAGTTTGAAGTTCATTGGGAGTGGGGAAAAAAGTTGGGAGGCAAAGAGGCTCTCCTGAGAGCATCTCCAACATTTCGACAAGTTTCATGCTCGATGAAATACGGTTGCTTCTCCATACGTTCAACACCTTCACTCAGCCATCCTCCCTTGGGTTCGTTCAATACCGACAAGCGCGTCGTCCTTTACACAAAAAGACGAACAGACGGAAGCAACATAAAGTCTGACATAAGCATCGTCGAGACACTTTTGCGTTGTTCTTAGCGCCGTCTGTGAAAACATGCTGGATGTTGCTACATCCCAAGGAAAGGACAGCTCATACCCCATCATAGTATCATTAACAAATGCAATTTACTGAACCTTGTTACGGTACTGGTTGCATGCTGTTCGTTGTCTCCTGACTTAAGCACGTCTACTGTCCGATTGCAGAGCAAATCTCGATTTTACTATGAAGAACATATTTTCGTATCTATGCATGCAGGCAGGGTGTTTCAAAAATATTTCTGGTATATAGCTAAAGTATTATAGCTTGAACGATTAGTCACAGACCCATAGTTCTAATTTAAGAAATGCTTTAAATTAAGTATATACTAAGGTATATCTTACTGTTTTTTTTAATGAGAAAGCTTTGTAAATAACTTTACTGCCCCTACCAAGAATCCATGTACTGATTTTCGTACTGGCCTGGCCAACAGACGCTCTACTGTTTAGCCACTGGCAAGGAATTGCAGGCTGTTATCGTTGAAGTGGTCTCTACCTTCTCCACTCTCTAATGCCAGATTGTTTTGACACTGACAATCTAACTGACCACCTCCTGCTCTGCTACTACTGATTTTATCCAGGTTAGTATCATGCGTGATCGTTGGCCTCATAATTTGAAATCTTCGCTCAATATACCTGAATCTACTGAATCCATGCTAGTCGTAATAGGGTCACTTTCAGACCTGCGACAGTTTTGCACTAACCTATAGCATTGATTCGTCCAGGTACCATTGTAAAGACCGTTGTTGCCTCAATCAGGAATTGAACCACGAATCTTCGTATTGTTCTTGTATTGAGGTTCAATTGTTGAACTACTTGGACGGAATTGCAAGTTCTTATCGTTGAAGTGGACTATGCAACTTGAATTTTTATAAATTTCAATTTTTTACAATTTTAATTATTGCATTGAAAAAGTTTTAGAATTTAAAAAATTATTCTCCGTTGAAATTCAATTTAATTTTTTCATTTTAACATTTTGGACAACGTTTTGGAACTTACCATGAATAATCGGTGAATTATTTTTCGCCACAAAATCCCTGTCCAAGTTATAATAACCCAACAGTAGTAACATTATTTATTATCATTATTTAAATCTCTATAAAATCTCTTGAATATTGCAGTCCGAGTGACAACACTGAGGGGGAAGGGGGATAATAAATATTTCCGCATGACATTCTAGACCACGATTTGCCACTGATTATCTTCTGCAAATTTTGATCATGTGGCACACTTTATTAAAATATCTGATATGAGCAGCACATGATTTTCCATATAAAAAGCAATGGATTTATTCCTTTTACAGTAAAAAAATAATGTATAAGATCCACAGTACTGTGATCTATTATCACTTTTATCTATCACTTTTATCGTTGAATTGTACATTTAGAAATTTTCCTGATGACAACATGTAAAACTATTTCAAAGTACCCAATTAACTTATATTTCTCGCAACTCAAAATAAACAATTATCAATATTGATAGAGTCCTCAATAAGCGATATAGCCCATATATTAAAATATATTAATAATTAATTCATCACTTAGCGTCATCTTTGCAATTTTGTTGACAATTTTGTCAATCTGGGGCGAAATATCGCCAAGTTCGCGATATTTTGCTAGATTATTCTCCGAGTTCGCCAAAAAGCATCATCAAGTGGTACAGATAAAAGGAGAGAAGAGCATTTTTTATATACTAGAAGGTATGCCTATTTTATGAAGGAAATCAAAATTTGTGAAATATTACTTCCCATTTGGCGTCATTCTGATCAATTTGTCGACATTTTTGTCAAATTGGCAACATTTAAAATAGTTGCCAAGTTGGCGACGTCCCGCTAAATTTCTCGCTAAACATTACGGACTTAGAAATGGGTGATTCTTAACTCATATGTACTTTCTTTTAAATGATGAAAAGGGTTCAAGTCCTTCTGACAATTTTTAATGGCCAATGTTAGAGAAAAACTCTATATTTTTTCTAAATTTTTCCAATGAATAAGGAATAATTTTCTAAAAGAGACTTTCTTCGCAGAGGTCTCGTATAAAAAGTTAAATGTCTTTTTTTTAAATAGGGTTTTAATGAATAAGGGATAATTCTCTAATGGAGACTTTCGTTGTAAAAGTCTCGTATAAAAAGTTAAATGGAACTTTTTTTCGCAAAATGTCTTTAATTGTGTAAGGAACAATTTTCTGATTGAGACTTTCTTTGTAGAGATCTCGTATAAAAAGTTAAATGTTGTTTTTTTTCAAACTAAATCGTATCACATAACTAATATTGTCGTAGTCCAAAACTTATTTGAAGCAGTTAATAATTTGGAACCATTTATCTGCGATCAATCGTTCAAAATATCAAATCATGCGTTTTGAAATATCTTACATACATATTCATATGTAAGTTTGTATATATGATATATTTTCTAACAAGTACTTACCAAAAAATGTTGAAATCTGTAAATGTTCGCGGGTGGTAAATGATTGTGGGCCACTTCATTAGTGAATGACATCATATATTACTTTAAAAATATATCTTATTAGAATGTACTATTTATGACTATATAACAAAAAGTAAAATGACTTTGAATAAATTTTAAAATAATAAATGCAATAATCTGTTTCAGAAGCATCTTACTTCCACAAAGTATATCATTTCTTGTGTGTACCTAGTTTAAATAACATTTTGGACAAAAAGTTCCCATCGTGGCATATTTCTTCATATTCAAAGCAAGAAAGTAAACACTGAAACCCGGACAATGCCCATATCAAAAACATTCGCCTCTAACTCTTGAAGTTTTTACTCTTTAAAATCTAAGAATTCTTGGAGCAAAATTCGAATTAAAGAATATTCAAAAGTGAAAAAGTAAACAGACTTGAAAATTCACTTTTCTTCTCTAAAGAGTGAATCATATCTTTTGGATACATTTCATGGAATATCACAAAGGATGTTTTCTGAGAAAAAGTTTCTATGTCAGCGTTATTAATCATATGGATTTAAAATATTAGAACATGATTAGTGAATGTATTGCTTATGGAAACTTTTTTCATATTATTTATATAAATAACAGTAATTTTCTGTTCAATATTAAAGTTGTACTGAAAAATTTGAGTATTCTATCTGGATAGTACTTTATAGTAGGTTTTAAGTACTTACATTAGAATTTTTTTACTTTACCTACAGTAAATGGTAATTTACAGGGAAAGTATTGAAATCGTATTGAAAATCGCAGCTCGAGTTTTCGACAGATCTGTACGATTTGGGACCTCTAGAATACGAAAAATATCTCTTTAGCGTGACGTCTGTATCTGTGTGTGTGTGTGTGTGTGTGTGTCTGTCTGTGCAGATTTTGTATCCACTCTAACTGAAAAACTAATTGACTGAATTTCACAAAATTTTGTAGGTAAGTTCCTTGTGGGTGGCCTGGTTAGATTTTAATGAGATTCGGAAAATAAAGAACCTGCTTTTTTCTGCGAAATGTCATGCAAAAAAAAAAATTATACTTAATTTTTGTTTACAATTATTTTATACATTATTTTTTACACCGAAAAGAATAAGACCAACCCAATTGCTCTAGGATTAGGCGTTCTCGAGATATTTTGGTTTCTTCGCATTTTCGTTACACCATCTTTGAGTTACCAAATGAAACAGAAAATTGAGTTAAAAGTGCAATTTAAGTCTAATCTGAAACAATTATGGCTCTTTTCCGTGTAATTAAATACAATTTAATTAATTATTAATGAAATAAAGAGAATGTGAATGTAAGTCTACGGGGAAAGTCATGTTCTGCCCACACCAGATTTTCTACTTTCCGTGTAAATACATGGTAACGTATAGGGAAAGTATTGAAATCGTGCCGAAAATCGCAACTCGAGTTTTTGACGGATATACACGTTTTGGGACTACTAGAATACGAAAACATTATTTTTATCTCGTCGTCTGTGTGTGTGCAATGTATGTATCCACTCTAACAAAAAAAATTAATGGACCAAATTTCATAAAAATGTATATGTTACTTGTGTGCAACCCTGGTGCTAATTAGATTTTGGCACGATACAGCATGCAATTACCCTTTTTTTTCTCTTTTTTTGCAAAATGGCCGGAAAAGTTTCATGTCTCTACTCTAGTTTAAAACAATAATCAACCAAATTTCACAAAATTTGGGACAAATTTCACTTGTGATATATCCTGCTGCTGATCAGATTTTGATACGATTCGAAAAAGAAAAAAATAAGACTAATCTAATTACTCACAGTTCTCAAGATATTTTAGTTTTTTCGCATTTTGCTATTACCGACTTTGAAAATATGGATATTTAACAATAAAATCGAAAAGTTAATTAAAGGTGCAGATTCAGTGTTATTTTGTGCAATTAATTTAAGTCATCAGGGTTTGTCTTATGCTACGTACATCATTTCTTTGTATTTTAATCAGAACATTCAGAATTAATCCGTTCTGTAAAAATTTTCAAAATTCTATCAAAACATATATGCAATCAATTAAATCATATAATGTGAATTTTCGAAATGAAATAACTGTAGTTATAAAATTTAACGGTTTTGGGATTAAAACTAGTTCGATCTAATTAGAAATATAAGTCACTCTTGAATTATTTATCTTTCTTTAAAGGGACAGTTTTGGGACGTCGGTCAAAACTCAGTTCAAAAATCTCTAAATTAGAAATATTAAGAATCTCGAATTTCGAGATTTATCTCAGTTATTTAAATTGATGAATTGCTACTTTCTCAGTTATAAATTTGCATCGGGGGTATAATAGAGAGCAAAGACATCAATTTTATGAAACAAAACTCCATCAGAATAGAATATACGTTTTCGCAAATTGGATGATATAACGTTCTCAATTACAATTTGATGGAATTCATATCAGTTATATCCTTGAAATAAAAGGAAGTTTTGAAATTTAAATTTAAAAATAATTCAACATTTTTTATATATTTACCGTCTATTATTTATATATTTAGTGTCTGTTATATACCACACTGAAATTTTTAGAGACAGGAGCAGACGATATGCGCTAGAAAAAAATTATTGGTCAGATATTTAAATACGAACTCTTTTATGTCTGCAGACGATAATTTGTGGCAACAATTACAATTTAGCTATCGTAGAATAAATTTTGAAAGATAAAAAAATGGAGTTGACGGGAGAGCATTATCGAGCTATGGTTTTCTATGATTTTAAAGTGGATCTAAATCAAGAATTGTGTCTTCAACGTCTACAATTAGCATATGGAAATGATTCTCCATCTCGTGTCACTGTATTCAGATGGTTTACAGAGTTTAGAAGAGGAATTACAGAGTTTAGAGAAATTCTCTCCTGGATGAAGAACACACAGAAAGACCCTTGTCAGCTGTAGTCCCAGAAAATGTGTAAGCCATTCGAAAAATGTTAATTGATGATAATGGCTGAACTTACCAAATGATACAGAAGGAACTTAACATTGGATCCACAGCTATACATAAAATTATTCATGAAGAACTTCATATGAAAAAATTAGTTTGTCATTGGGTACCTCTATAATTTAAGAGAACACCAGAAAGCGGAGGGTGCCAGAATCAGTAAAGAAACCTTAAAATTACTTAATGATGGTGGACATCGCATCATCACTAAAATCGTAACTGGTGATGAAACGTACATACCGTTTTTCGACATTAGAACTCGTCAAGAAAGTGATGTATGGGACTTTGAAGATTAATTCAAACCAACAATGGTGAAAAAACAACGAGCAATGAAAAGAGTAATGTATGCCGTGTTCTTCAGAAGTGCAGGTCTGGTCAAAGCCTTAAAGCTAAAGAGACAGAAGCCAGTTACAGCTAACTGGTACACCACTAATTGTCTTCCAGAAATTCTTTAGGAAGTGAATGTCAGGGGACTCATGCTTCACCATTACAATACATCTTCTCATTCAGCAAGAATAACAGTCGAATTTCTTGAACAAAAAAACATTAAAGTGATAAAACATTATCCCTATTCTCCTGATCATTCTATGTGTGACTTTTGACTATATTTTAATTAAGAAAAAATTAGGTGGGCTTCGTTTTCATTCCGGAGATGAGATTGATGAGGCTATGAAAGCATATGTTTCATCGATTTTAAGAATTGGATGGCTTGAAGCATTTAATATTTTGACAATTCGCCTACAAAAGTGCATTGAGGTTGGAGGGGAGTATACTTTGAGCACTCTTAAGAGTTGGTAAGTTTAACTTGTACAATCTAACCATATCTCAAAAATTTCAGTATGATCTTCGTATTTACTGTTTTTTTTTATATGTTTATCGTTTTCTGATCCATGTCTATCTATTTTGAATAAAATTAGCTAGTCTAGTTCCCTAAACACAATTTCACTTTATATCTCATCCATATTATCTCATTCCGGACAAATTTACCGCACTTACTTTCCAAAAGCAATTTGTTCATTTTATATTGTTACGAAGTATTCCTTGGAATCGTAGATGTACACTCTGGATACAAGAATGAGGCCAAATTCTTAGCACATCGTAAACAGGAACAACATACAGTAAAACAGCATTTAAATGCCAGAGTAATTTCATAAAACTCTCTTTATAGAAACATCTAGAACTATCTCATATCTCGTAGATCATTCGTTATTTCGAGGTGCTTCTCGAACTTTTGGAAAGTCGCCATATTGGCGATAAATCGCCAAATATGACAACCTCTGTCCAAACTTCGGAAAATGGCAACCCTAGATTCACGTCATGGGAAAGGATGCATGTATGGGGGTATTCACCGCCTGGTTTTCAAAAGTGCTTCCAGTGAGGACATTTTACATGTTCGCAAGAAAATGTAGTTATTTTCTTTACTATTCCAAATGATGTAAGCTTTATTAGTTTTTGAAAGAGGTAGTATATTTCATATGTAACTAATATAATTCTCCATTCAGGTTGAGGTAAACTAATTTAGTTTCGTAAACGATTATTCATTTTATGTTTAATTATATGCTATTTAATTGAATAGTTTTGCAAATTCTCAATGTAGTTTCACAATAGTTTAAACGAATTATATGCCTCATTCTTCACAACATATTTTCATTTGATTATTCTAGTTTCTGGTTTTGCTACACTTCTTTTACTGAGATATAAGAAAATTATCTTTTAATGGCGGTTCTATTCATTTGTTGGCATGACTTCTCTGTCTGTTATCCTCGTTCTCCAATAAAATTGGATGGTGTGCTCACATTTTTTATTTATTCTATGATTTTTTACTAATAAATGTTCCTAACCTGATATATTTACATTCACTACAATACGTTACCTGGTAATGTATAGGGAAAGTATTGGAATAATGTAAAAAGTCACAAATCTAGTTTTCGGTGGATCTACACGTTCTGAGCACTATAGAACACACAAAAACTATTTTTAGCGTGGCGGCTGTGTCTGTGTGTGCAATGTATGTATCCACTCTAACTGAAAGATTAATTAGACTAATTGACCCAATTTCACAAAATTTGGTCGATAAGTCACTTGTAGATTAATTATCTTGGTGCTGATTAGATTTTGATACGATTCGGGATAAAAGAACTTGCCTTTTATCGTGAAATGGCGCGCAATAAGGTATGTATCCTCTCTAGATAAAAAAACGAATTGATATAATTTCGAAAATTTGGTAGATAAATCGTATGAGGGATATTCTAGTACTGAGTTGATGTATGTATAATTCGGAAAGATTTATACCTAAATCAACGAAAACTGCTATTTTTTATGTGAAAGAGGTCCGTAAAAAATTCTAAAATTTAATTTAAAAGACTACGTATGCTCAAATGTATCAAGTAAATGCTTGTTTTATACATAATTTCGGACGACGAAAAGAGAGACCAATCCCACGACTCTAGAACTATCGTTCTCGAGATACTTTAATTTTTCCTCTCTGCTACGTTACCTTTGAAAATACGCCCAGTCCCTAAATGAAGCCAAAAATTGAATTAAAAATACAAATTCAGTGTGATTTCAGTATAATTATGCGTGTTATTTTGTGAAATTAAACTCAGTTTAATGAATTAGTAAAGAAATAAAAAGAAGACGAATTTGAGTCTGTAGGGAAAATCATGAGCTGCCCACATCAGATTTTATACTATAGTAATAGATAAAGAATAAGACAACAAATCATAAAATGTGGATATCATTTGAAGAAATAATGACAGATCCATAAAGTTTTTAATATCCCACTACAAATACGGATTTTTTCGCTAGTACGAAAGATCTTCTTTCTCCTTTAACCTTTCCCAACCGTAAGAAAAAGGTTAATGGCAGAGAACGCTGGTTTTAGACAAAACTTTCTTCCGGATAAGGCCATAGTGACAAGGAAAAATGTCATTGGTGGAACTATTTCCTCCTCTTAGGGAAGAAAACCTTCCCTCCCCCCGGGCATCATACAGGGTGGTGTAATGAGCTTAGCTCCTTATAGCTTCGGTCCTACATTCTTGGGGATATACAAATTTGCTGTCTTTTCCCACGAAGCAGGCTCTTTACACGTTGGGAAGAGGGACTGACATTAAAGACAATAACCTCAGATTCGTAGGCGACTGGAAACGATTCCCCTCGGAACCACCTTCCGGCTTCCATCAGGCGAATGATTCCACTGGCTTCGCTCCCCTGCTCGCGGTATTATCTGATTGCGGACAAAAAAAACCCCTTGATTCTTCATCCCTAGTCGGCATAAATCCCAATGTTGCCGCGGACGTTCCAACTGAAGCTTAAAGAGGATAAAAATAATATACAAGCAATATGTGATGCATTTCATAAAAAGAATGAAAAATAACTCTTGTTTGGAAAGAAAAGAAGAACGCAGTCGGAAACATTTTATTCATTTGGGTAGTTGTAATATAAAGGAGATTGAGGATCACCATTGGTTTAAGAAGTAGGTTTATTATTATCAGGAGCATCACAGGAAAATAGCTTTCAATGAAACATTAATCATTTCAAACCTCCATAAATGCATAATGTATATATGTAGAAAATATGTTAGGATGCAGTTAATAATTATAGATTAAGACTTTGATATATGAACATAATATGGGCACGACTGACACACAAATCGAATGATTTTGAAGCAATGTGTGTGTGAACAACATACCTCTGAAACACAATAAGCTATTCAAATGGTATTTATGATTGATAATTACAGTAATGTAAATAAAATCTGAGGTGGGTAACATATGACTTTTTCTACAGACTTATATTCACGTTTTCTTTATTTCAATTCAATTGAATTCAATTTTCGTTCTCATTTGGTAACTGGACTTATTTTCAAAGGTGACGTAACGAAATACGAACTGCATGGAGAACGGCTAGTTCTAGTCTAATGGGATTGGTATTATTCATTTATCGTTAAAATGAACATATAAAACAAAAAAGATCAATTATGAATAAAGCATTGATTATGAAACACTTTCCAACTTCCATGCAATTTTATATAAACATCTCTAAAATATGGTACATTCCTCGGTAATATTTTAAAAATTATCACAATACTACATTGATTTATTATATTTAAAAACATAGAGCTTCATCGAAAAAATTGAACTTCATTCAAATGACGGCAATGAAATACAAATTGCCTGGTTTAAACATCTCTAAAATGCGATACATTCCTCGGTAATATTTTAAAAATTATCATAATACCACAATAATTTATTATATTTTAAAACTTCTTCGAAAATAAATGAACTTTTTCAAATGAAGTCATCGAAAGAAAAAAATCCGCTATATAAAATCAGCATTTCATTCATAATTTTTTTAAATTCCTTTCATTCATCACAATACTATAATAGTTTATTTTATTTAAAAACTTAAAATGATGAAGGTACGAGTAACTTTGCTCTGGGCTTAAAACTTCATCGAAAAAATCGTCTGGTTGATTCTCTGTGTAAAATAAATGAATATTTCATTCATATCAGCTATATTACTGACTCCAGGAGCTAAATAATTTTGCGTTAAAGAAATGCAGCAATTCTTATACAATTCATTCTACATCTTTTGGTGTTTACATTTTTCATAAGTGAAAATTACGCTTCGTTGTAGAAATAATCAAAGTTTGATGATCATTTAAACTGAAATATATTGTAATTGCGCTGTTTCAGAACATTGATGCACAGAATTTAAGCAAAAATAAAACTGTTTTAGGACGGATACAATACTAAATATGAATTAAAAAATACTTTAAAAATCACGATTTTGATACAAGATGGATGCCATATTTATCTTGAAGTGAATCACGTGGTCTCTCCATATAATGGTCACGTGATATTTCCATATAAAGGATGTAATTATTATTTTAATTTTTATTTATAAAACTACTGAATATATTTTGCTGAAATTTTTTTATGTATTTTATGGGATAATTTGAATGTTTCCAAAAACTTTCGAAGGAATTTGTGAATTTCAAATTCGCTTAAAAAATGTTTGAAAAATTAGGTCCCATGGGGCTCAATGTATTTCATTTTCTCAACCCGGGTTCAATCCAAAACCAATTGGGAGATACTATTTATTTGAATTCCTATAGGTCCCACAGACCATCTGAACAACATACTAAAATTTCATTTTGATAAAGTTTTACGGCAGTTATCGTGCTAACGGACAGACATGCAGAAGGAACAAATTCATACACACTTTTTAACTATGTTGTAAAGTGTTAATAAGCATTTAATTCATATATTTGAGCTTACGTAGTCTTTTATTTTTATATTTAACGATTTTTGTAGGCCATTTCGCAAAAAAAGGCAGGGTATTTTTGTCCGATTCATACCAAAATCTTATCAGCAACAGGGTAACCTCGTATAACTTACAAGGGACTTATATACCAAATTTTGTAAAATTTGATTGATTAGTTTTTTAGCTAGAATAGATACAGGCAATTTTTGCTTTCCATTTTGCAAAAAAGGAGGGTTCTTTTATCCCGAATCAGACCAAAAACTAATCAGCACCAGGGTCACCCACAAGCGAAATTTGGTCCATTAGTTTTTAAGTTAAAGTGGATACATACATTGCACAGACAGACACAGGGACAGACATAAACACACACACACACACATACGTCACGCTGAAAATAATTTTTGTATTCTAGAGTTTCCAAAACATGTAGATCCGTCGAAAATTCAAGTTGCGATTTTCGGTATGATTCCAATACTTCCCCTATATATTACCATGCATTGTAGAGAAATTAATAATATTTAAGAACCACCTCTGCGGTATAAAGTATTATATTTTAAAATAATCAAAATTAGTATGTTTAATAAACAATTATTAATTTTCTTATATACATAGTATAATGTACAATAAGGAAAGTATTGTTTGTTTGTTTGAGGCCCAGACCGTCCGACCTACCAGAAAGGTGTAAGGTAACCATTTGAACGGCCGGGAAAGGAAAGTATTGTGTCGGTGTCGAAGATTTGAATTCGAGTTTTCGACTGGAGAGCACGTTTCAAGCATCCCTGATCTCGAATCGAACATTTTTGAGGTTATGTCTGTGTGTGTGTGTGTGTGTGTGAAATAATGTGTGTGTGTGTGTGTGTCACTGAGACTGTGAAGGCGATATCTCACGAACAAATTGAGTGATTCGAATGAAATTTGGTACAAAAATTACAATCCTTGAAAACTGGAAGCTTACTGTCCTTAAACACGATCGAATATTCAGAACCCACCTAAATTTTCGAGTGAAATTTTAAAAAATCATCAAAAAAATCAAAAGCTTTAATAAAGTTACGCAAATAGGTAATTTTTATGTAATTTGTCCTTAGAAAACGATTGCCAAACTTTAGAAGGCTAGCATGAACCGTTCTTGAGATATTACGCATTTTTTATATAAATTTATCAAAAAATCCCATAAATTAAAAAAATAGTAACTGTTGAGAAACATGTTCACTTTTCATATGGAATATAACGCGATAAATTTGGTGACATCATTCTCGTAGATCTAGTTCGTTCCTTCTAAACGGACGTATTTCTGAAAATCGTTTAATCGTGTTCTAACATCCACAAAATATGAAAATCTAACAAAAACCCGATTGCAAATACTCGACTCTGTTATAATACTTTTTCCATCACATTATTATGACCGCCTGCTAATATCCAGAATTATCGCTTCTGGTAGCACGGATTACAGCCAGACGCCGTGGTACTGATTCAATAAGGTGTTGAATGTTTGTTAAAGCTATTTGAGGAAATGCAGATACTTCGTGGTGGACCCAGTCACCGAACATATCGATCGAGGTGGTCCAAAATGTTCTCATATCTGGGGAATTTGGAGAACATGGAAGTAACTTGAAATCTTCGTCGTGCTCTTCGAACCACTTGCCAATAAGGCAGGTCGCATTGTCCTGTTGAACGATCCCATCGGCAAGAAGGAAGACCGTCAGCATAAATGGGTCCATTTGATCGGTAATGATGGAGAGATACCCAAATCTGTCGAAAGTGCCTTCTATAGGAATCAAGGGACCAGCTTGTTTACGTCCAACAATAGTTGCTGGGTGCTTGTTCTCGCTGGTTTCATGCCTTACACGCCAACGTCCATCCACTCGAGTTGAAAACCTGACTTGTCAGAGAAGTCCAGCCTTTGCTAGTCGGTACAAGACCAATTTCGGTATTCCTGTGAAATTTTCAGCTGTTGTTGGCGATTAACCTTCGTGAGCATGGGTGTAGTCATCAGCCGTCTGCTCTGGAGCTCCATTCCCCACAAGGTTCGCTGCACAAATGTTTCGGACACACATCTGGAAGCCCCTGATTCGTTTATATGGTGAGTTAATCCACAGTAGCTTGCCGATTTGCCCGCACTAACCTACGTAAACGATGTTCACCTCTCACATCCATGGCTTATGATGCTCAATCGTTACCACGTCGTGTCTTCGAAATTGCTTTATTCTTCCCTTAACGGTATATGTTAGCCACACTAGCTAGTGAACAGTTCACAAACTAAGCTGTTTCCGAAGAGATACCGTCCTCGGCCCTGTAGCTAATGATCATGCCATTTTCCACGTCTGATAAATCGCATCGTTTATCCATAACAGCTACTGTTGTTATCCTGGCATGTTATTGCCGATATTCTACCTTATATATCCAAGAAGTTTGACCTTGACACGTGCATTTATTCATTAGTAATTCGTCTTTGAAGTCAGAGGTAGGAGGTGGTCATAATGATATGAATCGACTTTCTATGTACTTGAAAATGTGCCCTGCATTATTCGTGATTTAAGAGGTAAAATGACACCAGAATCAAAGAATATTTAAACAATACGCTCGTTTATAACAAAGTAAATTTTAAGTAAACAGTGCGCAAGCGCAAGCTCGACTGTACTTTTTTATAAACTATTAACTGCAATTGAATTTTTGTAACGACTCGGAAGTACATGACTCTATATGCAAGCATCGCATACCCTCACAGCCGACCGTTCTGTGATTCAACCTACTTAACTTATCTAGCCTTATTTGGCATAGCTTTCGGGATTCAGGTTTTCCGTTGTGTTTCTGCCAATTTAAGGAAAGCATTTATTATATAAAATATACTTTCGAAATAATACAGGTACCTATTGTCGGTATATAAAAATATTTCTTTTTTACAATTTCGTTCTCTACGGGGAAATAACATTATCTGTTTTGACCACAGGGCTTTCAAAATGGCTATCATAGTAAAAAATTACCTATCACCTGTCCGGATAAAAATAAAATGAAATGAAACAGACTTAAAGTGGTAAAATTAGTGCGAATATAAATTCGTACCTAAAAGATATTTCAATTTCTCTACTTTTCCCTGATTATTTTAGCACCTGCGGAGATTGTGATTTAGAAACTATCTTCTTAAAAATTTACTTCATATTTATTTCAAATCACAAATTTCAACGCCTTAAGAAAATTCCTAAGGCGAAAATTGAGTGTATAAATGTTGGTGTGGCCATATATACACGGCCCATAAATCTGTGAAAATAGAGGAAGATAACTGTGCGTTTGTCTGTCTGCTTGAGTCGTCTGTAGCGGAATATCTAAACGTCGTACGGACATGAAATTTTATATACAGATACGTCAGAACTTGGTACCATACGCCTTTGTGAGATTTTTTTTTTATTCGAATTAATTTTTATATATTTTATGTTTTAGCATGATTTTGATCGATTTTCACACAAATCGGTTAATATGCGATTCAAAATATTATCACAGATTTTCTGTTTTAACACCACACGAAAGATCGCGAAATTCTCTTTCAGACAAATTTTGAACATAAACCATACACCTAACAGACGAATTTTCAAGAATTTAAAACATGCATATACTTTCCGCGTGTTTAAAATTTTCCCGATTGCGATATAAAAAATTGACTGACAATCCCACCTTCCTAATTTACCAAATGTTTCTTTGAATATCACACACTATTCCAATCAAAAAATTATGTTTCTGCTGTATTCCGTTCATTAATTATAAATTTTTATGTAAAACCTCATACTTTTTCAAAGGAGTTCTAACGGCGCACTGGACGAGTGATAAAACATATTCCCCCCGTCTATGTATGCACCTTATAGAACGGGGTCACGAGTTGGTATTGCGATGCGACGTCATCAGCAAAATTGGCGTCATCTGTTTAGGGACTTATTTGGATTTCGAGTTCGTACTAGAATCTAAAATATTATCAGAGTTTACAAGAATTTTTATTTAGAAAACGTGCTATTGATATACATTGAAAGAGCTCATGTAGCTCATGCAATGAATCAAAGGAGCTAACTGGGGCTATTTAAAAAAGACGTATTTAAAACGTATTACGCTCACAAAGTCCGTGAAAGGCGTATTTTGAGTCTTTCAGCTAGAATCAAGCTAGGTTTCAAGTTTTTCAGCTAGAGTGGATACAGGTAATTTTTGCGGGTCATTTCGCAAAACAGGCGGGTTCTTTTATCTCGAATCAGACCAAAAACTAATCAGCACCAGCGTCACCCACAAACGAATTTTGGTCCATTAGTTTTTAAGTTAGAGTAGATACATACATTGCACAGACAGACATACGACAGATACACACACACACACACACACACACACACACACACACACACACACACACACACACACACACACATACGTCACGCTAAAAATAATTTTTCGTATTCTAGAGTGTCTAAAACGTGTAGATCCGTTCAAAACTCGAGTTGCGATTTTCGGTATGATTCCAATACTTTCCCTATACAGTACTATGCATTGTAGGGAATTAGTAATATTTAGGAACCACCATTTCGTTATAAAGTAATATATTTTTGAATAATCAAAATTAGTTTGTTTAATAAACAATTATTACTTTTCTTATATACGTAGTATAATGTACTATAAGGAAAGTATTGTGTCGGTGTCGAAGAGTCGAATTCGACTTTTCGATGGGAGAGCACGTTTCAAGCATCCCTAATCTCAAAACGAACATTTTTGAGGTGATGTCTGTATGAGTGTGAAAGTATGCCTGTGTGTGTGTGTGGGGGGGGGGTGTATGTGTGTGTGTGTCAGTGAGTCTGTGAAGACGATATCTCCCGAACGAATGGAGTAAATCTAATGAAATTTGGAACAAAAATTACAATCCTTGAATACTGTACACTTACTGATTTTAAACACAATCGAATATTCAGAATCCACCAAAATTTTCTAGTGAAATTTTAAAAAATCATCAAAAAATCAAAACCTTTAATAAAGTTACGCAAATGGGAAATTTTTATGTAATTTTTCTATGGAAAACGATTGACATAAACTTTAGAACGCTAACATGAACCGCTCTTGAAATATTGCACATTTTTCATTCAAATTTATATAAATATCCCATAAATTAAAAGAAATATTAACTGGATAGAAACATGTTCACTTTTCATAAGTAATATAATGAGATAAATTTTGTGACATTCTCGTGGATTTAGTTCCTTCTGAACGGATGTATTTCTGAAAATAGTTTAATCGTGTTCTAACATCCACAAAATATGAAAATCTGACAAAAAATCGAATTCGAATAGTCGATTCTGTTCTAATACTTTTCCCATACATTGAATATTAAAAAATCGAATTACGTTATTATGACCGATTGCTAATATCCAGAATTACCGCCGCGGGTAGCACGGATTACTGTCAAACGTCATGGTAGTGATTCAATAAGATGTTGAATATTTGTTAGCGCTATTTGGAGAAATGGAGACTGCAATGCGTCCGACATTTGCTGACAGATATTTTGTGCTGGATCCAGTCACAGAACATATCGATCGAGGTGGTCCAAAATGTGCTCAAATCTGGAGAATTCGGAGGACGTGGAAGTAATTGGAAATCTTTGTCGTGTTCCTTGAACCACTTGCCAATAATTTTGGCCTCATGACAGGTCGCATTGACCTGTTGATAGATCCCATCGGCCATAAGGAAGACCATCAATATAAACTTATCTATTTGATCGGTAATTATGGAGATATACCCATACTGTCGAATGATGGAGAGATATCCGCACTGTGCCTTCTATAGGAATGAAGGGACCAGCTTGTTTAAGTCAACAATAGTTGCTGGGTGCTTGTTCTGGCCGGTTTCATGCTTTACACGCCAACATCCATCCGCTCAATTGAGTTGAAAACGCGACGTGTCAGAGAAGACAACCCTTTGCCAGTCGGTACAAGTCCAATTTCGGTATCCCTGTGAAAATTTCAGCTGTTGTTGACGATGAACCTTCGTGAACATGGGTGTAGTCACCAGCCGTCGGCTCTGGAGCTCCATTTTTAACAAGGTTGCCTGCACAGATGTTTCGGTTACACATCTGGAAGCTCCTGATTCGTTTGTATGGTGAGTTGCTCTACAGTAGCTTGCCGATCAGCCCGCACCAATCTACGTAAACGATGTTCACCTCTTACATCCATGGGTCGTGGTGCTCAATCGTTATTACGTCGAGTCTTCGAAATTGCTTCATTCTTCCACTCACGATATACGTTAACCACACTATCCCTTGAACAGTTCACAAAACTAAGCTGTGTCCGAAGAGATGCCTTCCTTGGTCCGGTAGCTAATGATCGGCCGATATTCTATCTTATATACTCACGAAGGTTGACCTTGACACGTGCATTTGTTTATTGGATATTCGTCTTTGACGTCAGAGGTAGGAGGTGGTCATAATAATGCGACTCGACTCTTTATGTATTAGAAAATGTGTCCAGCATTATTCGTGATTTAAGAGTTAAAATGACACCAGAACCAAAGAATATTTTAACAATACGCTCGTTTATAACAAAGAAAATAGTAAGTAAACATTGCCAAAGAGCACACGCGACTGTACTTTTCTATAAGCTTTTAACTGTAATTGAATTCTTGTAATGGCTCCTAGGTACATGTTACTGCAAGCACCACATTCCCTCATAACCGACCGGTCCCTATTTAGTTCAACCTACTTAACTTATCTGGCCTTATTCGGCACAGCTTTCTAGATTCAAAGACTGGGATGTCAACCGTCTGATTAAGCGAAATCATTTATTATATGGAATACACTTTAGAAATAATACCGGTTTCTATTGACGGTATATAAAATATTTCTTTTTTGCAATTTCTTACTCTGAGGGAAATAACATTATATGTTTTGAGCATAGTTTTGGGCTGTCAAAATGGCTATCATCGAAAACAATTCTCTATCACCTGCCCGAATAAAAAATAAAATAAAATGAAACAGACTTAAAGTGGTAAAATTAGTGCCAATATATAGCCATAACTAAAAGATATTTCAATTTCTCTACTTTTCCTTGATTATTTTAGCACCTGCGGAGATAGTGATTTGGATACCATCTGCTTAAAAATTTACTTCAAATCAAAATTTTCAATGCCCTAAGAAAATTCTTAAAGGCTAAAATTGAGTGTATAAATGTAGATGTGGCCATATATACACGGCCCATAATATGAAAATAAAGGAAGATAACTGTGCTTTTGTCTGCCTGCTTGTGTCGTCTGTAGATGAATATCTAAGCGTCGTATGGACATGAAATTTTATACACAGGTACTTCAGAACCTAGTACCACACGCCTTTGTGAGATTTTTTTTAAATTCGAATTAATTTTTAAATATTTTATGTTTTAGCATGATTTTGAACGATTTTCACACAAATTGGTTCATATGCGATTCAAACAATTATCACATAGTTTCTGTTTTAACATCACCCGAAAGATCGCAAATTTCTCTTTTAGACATATTTTGAACTTAAACCAAACAATTAACAGACGAATTTTCACGACTTTAAAACATGTATTTACCTTCCGCCTGTTTAAAATCTTCCCGATTGCGATGTAAAAAATTGACAGACAATCCCATCTTCCTAATTTACTAAATGTTTCTTTAAATATCCCACACTGCTGCAATCAAAAAATTATGTATCTGCTGTATTCCGTTCATTAATTACGAATTATGTAAAACCTCATACATTTTCAAAGGAGTTCTAACGGCGCATAGGACGAGTGATAAAACAGGTTTCCCCCGTCTATTTATGCACCTTATTGAACGGGGTCAAGAGTTGGTATCGCGATGCGACGTCATCATCGACATTGCCGTCATCTCTTTAGGGACTTATTTGGATTGCGAGTTCGTACTAGAATCTAAAATATTATCAGAGTTTGCAAGAAATTTTATTTAGAAAACGTGCTATTCATATAAATCGAAAGAGTTCATGTTGCTCTTGCAATGAATAGAAAGAGTTTATTGAGGGTATTTCAAAAATACATATTTAAAACGTATTACGCTCACAAAGTCCGTGAAAGGCGTATTTTGAGTCGATGCAAGGAAGCTAATTAACTGCGTATCAAATTATTAAGGACGCATCAAAAGATCTTATTTAAAGTGTATTAAAATGACTTAGTTAGGGCATTTCAAAAGAGCTTATTCAGGACGTATGAAAAGCTCTTATCTAGGGGGTATCAAAAGATGCACCTTATCGCGCAGAGAGCAAAAGGCTTATTTAGAGAGTAATACGTAGTTGTGTTAGGGCGTAGCATCATATGTGCCCAGAGCCGGGACAAGGCGTATTACGTACCCGAGCAGCGTTCTAAGGTGTGATTAGTTGCTTATTTAGGGTCATCATGTGTTCTCATGTGTTTTGCAATTTAAACGTATGCTTGCTCTTCGGGCGATTAAGCCTTTCAAAAAGTAGATTGCAATACCGTCCCCGAGTATACACGCAAAAGAAATTAGAATGCGATTACAAAATACAATTACAGCAGAAAAAAATTTCAGATTATGAAATATGATTACGATTACTTTTCAATCCCTTCTTTAAATCCCGAGCAACGGCGGGCACACTTTCCAGTTAACAACTAAATCATGTACTTGAGGCAAATAATTTGGCGTATTTATATATTGTACCATAAGTAAACTACACCTTTTTAGAGGCTCCAAAAGACCGGATCCTACAACATACATTTTAGATAAGATTTAGGACCACTTTATCAATGTAGATAACAGTACACATAGATCGGTTTTACGCTCATCAGAATGGTCTACCTGTAATGACCGCAACAAAACTTGCTATGAGCCACAGTTTTGGGAAACTCTATTGGGTATGATAAATTCACTTTCACCATGTAGCCGACTTCAAATTTCTTACATATCGAACTCATCCTGCGCGAAGTTTCGACATGCATGGAGTATATTGACCGTTGGATGGAATTTAATGGAAATTGCTTTTCTTTTTCGAGAAATATAGCACGTCCTGAATAGAACTCAAATATCTGCCATTTCGAGAATGGAATGGTTCAAGCTTAAACAATTAAATACATTCATTTAAGGTTAAAATAATTACAAAACAGTTACTCTTATGATTAACGTAAGCATATTGTTGCGACAAATCCTCTGAAATTGTGAGTGTACTCTCAGGATAAAATAATGAATCCAAATTTCTAAATAACTAACACGTTTATTTAAAAGCACAGCGCAAGCAGGAACAATATTCAACAAATAACTTGATATATATCCCACAAGATGACTACACAACTCTCAGGTACACTAAAAAGCAATTAAATGCTACTACTATTCACAAAACATCTCATAATTTAATGTAGCTCGTATTACACAAAGTGCTGTCTATCTGAACGACGACTCCATTTATATACCCTCCGTAAAAACTTCCAGAAGGGCATGGTCTCTCCAAGTATATTCATTATTTTGAGGAATATCTTGTACCTTCGAAATGTTGTCGAATTGATGATAAATAGTCAAATATGGCAGCAATATTGACGTAATGGAAATGGTAGCTTATAAAAGTGTTTTTGCTTTTCGGATAAAAAAACTTGCATCAAGTGAAAGCATTTTACATGAACATTTTACAATATTTAATATTTTATGGCATTTCCATTTCAAATTAGAACAAGAAAGATCAATCATACATAAAGCAGTGATTATAAAACACGTTCCAACTTCAATGCAATTTTATTTAAACATCTATAAAATGCGATACATTCCTCGGTAATATTTTTAAAATTATCACAATACTACATTAACTTATTGTATTTGAAAACTTTAAAAATCACCGAAAAAATGAACTTCATTCAAATGACGGTATTGAAATATACATTGCTTGGTTTAAGCTTCTCTAAAATGCGATACATTCCTCGGTAATATTTTTAAAATTATCATGATACTACAATAATTTATTATATTTGAAAACTTCATCGAAAACAAATGAACTTTATTCAAATGACTTCATTTAAAGATAATTCACCTCTATATAAAAGCAGCATTTCATTCATAATTTTTTTTAATTTCTTTCATTCATCATAATACTATAATAGTTTATTTTATTTAAAAACTTAAAACCATGGAGGTACAAGTAATTTAACTCTATGTTTAAAACTTCATCGAGAAAATCGTATCGTAAGTTCTCTGTGTAAAATCAATGAATGTTTCATTCATATCAGCTATATTGCAGACTCCATGAGCTAAATAATTTTGCGTTAACGAAATGCAGCAATTCTTATACAACTCATTCTACATCTTTTGGTGTTTACATTTTACATAAGTGCAAATTAGGCTTCGTTATAGAAATAATCAAAATTTTAATGATCATTTAAACTCAGTTAAAATATATTGTAATTGCGTTGTTTCAAAACTTTGATGCACAGAATTTAATCAAAAATAAAGCGACTTTAAGACGGATACAATACTAAATATGAATGTAAAAGAACATTAGAAATCACGATTTTGATTCAAGATGGATGCCATACTTAAGTGGGTCACGTGGTCTCTTCATATAAAGGTCACGTGATCCATCCATATAAAGGGAGTACTTATTATCTTAATTTTTATTTAAAATAAAATACTGAATATATTTTGCTGAAATTTCTTTATATATTTTATGGGATAGTTTGAATATTTCCTAAAACTTTCGAAGGAATTTGTGAATTTTAAATTCGATTAAAAGGTGTTCGAAAAATTAGGTCCCATAGGTTTCAATGTATTTCATTTGTTCAACCCCGGTTCAATCCAGAACTAATTGGGTGATATTATTCATTTATATTCCCATAGGTTCCACAGACTGTCTGAACAACATACTGAAATTTCATTTTGATAAAGTCATTTTTACGGCAGTTATCGTGCTAACGGACAGACTGACAGACAGACAGACAGAATGAACAAAGTCATAAACACTCTACAACTATATTTTAAAGTGTTAATAAGCAATTAATTGATATATTTCAGCTTACGTAGTCTTTTATTTTTAGATTTAACGATTTTTGTAGGCCATTTCGCCAAAAAAAGCAATTTATTTTTGTCCGAATCACACCTAAATTTAATCAGCACCTGGGTAACCCACAAGTGAGTTATATACCAAATTTTGTAAAATTCAATTAATAAGTTTTTCAGCTAGAGTGGATACAGGTAATTTTTGCGGGACATTTCGCAAAACAGGCGGGCTCTTTTATCTCGAATCAGACCAAAAACTAATCAGCACCAGCGTCACCCACAAACGAATTTTGGTCCATTAGTTTTTAAGTTAGAGTAGATACATACATTGCACAGACAGACATACGACAGATACACACACACACACACATACACACACACACTCACACACACACACACACACACATACGTCACGCTAAAAATAATTTTTCGTATTCTAGAGTGTCTAAAACGTGTAGATCCGTTCAAAACTCGAGTTGCGATTTTCGGTATGATTCCAATACTTTCCCTATACAGTACTATGCATTGTAGGAAATTAGTAATATTTAGGAACCACCATTTCGTTATAAAGTAATATATTTTTGAATAATCAAAATTAGTTTGTTTAATAAACAATTATTACTTTTCTTATATACGTAGTATAATGTACTATAAGGAAAGTATTGTGTCGGTGTCGAAGATTCGAATTCGAGTTTTCGATAGGAGAGCACGTTTCAAGCATCCCTAATCTTAAAACGAACATTTTTGAGGTGATGTCTGTATGAGTGTGAAAGTATGCCTGTGTGTGTGTTTGGGGGGGGGGTGTATGTGTGTGTGTGTCAGTGAGTCTGTGAAGACGATATCTCCCGAACGAATGGAGTAAATCTAATGAAATTTGGAACAAAAATTACAATCCTTGAATACTGTACACTTACTGATTTTAAACACAATCGAAAATTCAGAATCCACCAAAATTTTCTAGTGAAAATTTAAAAAATCATCAAAAAATCAAAACCTTTAATAAAGTTACGCAAATGGGAAATTTTTATGTAATTTTTCTATAGAAAACGATTGACATAAACTTTAGAAGGCTAACATGAACCGCTCTTGAAATATTGCACATTTTTCATTCAAATTTATATAAATATCCCATAAATTAAAAGAAATATTAACTGGTGAGAAACATGTTCACTTTTCATAAGTAATATAATGAGATAAATTTTGTGACATTCTCGTGGATTTAGTTCCTTCTGAACGGATGTATTTCTGAAAATAGTTTAATCGTGTTCTAACATCCACAAAATATGAAAATCTGACAAAAAATCGAATTCGAATAATCGATTCTGTTATAATACTTTTCCCATACATTGAATATTAAAAAATCGAATTACTTTCTTATGACCGATTGCTAATATCCAGAATTACCGCCGCGGGCAGCACGGATTACAATCAAACGTCATGGTAGTGATTCAATAAGATGTTGAATATTTGTTAGCGCTATTTGAAGAAATGGAGACTGCAATGCGTCCGACATTTGCTGACAGATATTTTGTGCTGGATCCAGTCACAGAACATATCGATCGAGGTGGTCCAAAATGTGCTCAAATCTGGAGAATTCGGAGGACGTGGAAGTAATTGGAAATTTTTGTCGTGTTCCTTGAACCACTTGCCAATAATTTTGGCCTCATGACAGGTCGCATTGACCTGTTGATAGATCCCATCGGCCATAAGGAAGACCATCAATATAAACTTATCTATTTGATCGGTAATTATGGAGATATACCCATACTGTCGAATGATGGAGAGATATCCGCACTGTGCCTTCTATAGGAATGAAGGGACCAGCTTGTTTAAGTCAACAATAGTTGCTGGGTGCTTGTTCTGGCCGGTTTCATGCTTTACACGCCAACATCCATCCGCTCAATTGAGTTGAAAACGCGACGTGTCAGAGAAGACAACCCTTTGCCAGTCGGTACAAGTCCAATTTCGGTATCCCTGTGAAAATTTCAGCTGTTGTTGACGATGAACCTTCGTGAACATGGGTGTAGTCACCAGCCGTCGGCTCTGGAGCTCCATTTTTAACAAGGTTGCCTGCACAGATGTTTCGGTTACACATCTGGAAGCTCCTGATTCGTTTGTATGGTGAGTTGCTCTACAGTAGCTTGCCGATCAGCCCGCACCAACCTACGTAAACGATGTTCACCTCTTACATCCATGGGTCGTGGTGCTCAATCGTTATTACGTCGAGTCTTCGAAATTGCTTCATTCTTCCACTCACGATATACGTTAACCACACTATCCCGTGAACAGTTCACAAAACTAAGCTGTGTCCGTAGATATGCCTTCCTTGATCCGGTAGCTAATGATCGGCCGATATTCTATCTTATATACTCACGAAGGTTGACCTTTACACGTGCATTTGTTTATTGGCTATTCGTCTTTGACGTCAGAGGTAGGTGGTGGTCATAATAATGTGACTCGACTCTTTATGTATTAGAAAATGTGGCCAGCATTATTCGTGATTTAAGAGTTAAAATGACACCAGAACCAAAGAATATTTTAACAATACGCTCGTTTATAACAAAGAAAATAGTAAGTAAACATTGCCAAAGAGCACACGCGACTGTACTTTTCTATAAGCTTTTAACTGTAATTGAATTCTTGTAATGGCTCGGAGGTACATGTTACTGAAAGCACCACATTCCCTCATAACCGACCGGTCCCTTATTTAGTTCAACCTACTTAACTTATCTGGCCTTATTCGGCACAGCTTTCTAGATTCAAAGACTGGGATGTCAACCGTGTGATTAAGCGAAATCATTTATTATATAGAATACACTTCAGAAATAATACTGGTAACTATTGACGGTATATAAAATATTTCTTTTTCACAATTTCTTACTCTGAGGGAAATAACATTATCTGTTTTGAGCATAGTTTTGGGCTGTCAAAATGGCTATCATCGAAAACAATTATCTATCACCTGCCCGAATAAAAAATAAAATAAAATGAAACAGACTTAAAGTGGTAAAATTAGTGCCAATATATATCCGTAACTAAAAGATATTTCAATTTCTCTACTTTTCCTTGATTATTTTAGCACCTGCAGAGATAGTGATTTGAAAACCATCTGCTTAAAAATTTACTTCAAATCAAAATTTTCAATGCCCTAAGAAAATTCTTAAAGCCTGAAATTGAGTGTATAAATGTAGATGTGGCCATATATACACGGCCCATAATATGAAAATAAAGGAAGATAACTGTGCTTTTGTCTGCCTGCTTGTGTCGTCTGTAGAGGAATATCTAAGCATCGTATGGACATGAAATTTTATACACAGGTACTTCAGAACCTAGTACCATACGCCTTTGTGAGATTGTTTTAAAATTCGAATTAATTTTTAAATACTTTATGTTTCAGATTGATTTTGAACGATTTTCACACAAATTGGTTCATATGCGATTCAAAATATTATCACATACCTTCTGTTTCAACACCACCCGAAAGATCGCAAAATTCTCTTTTAGACAAATTTGGAACTTAAGCCAAACAATTAACAGACGAATTTTCAAGACTTTAAAACATGTATTTACCTTCCGTATGTTTAAAATCTTCCCGATTGCGATATAAACAAGAAATATCAATCATGCATAAGCATTGATTATGAAACACTTTCCAACTGAAATGCAATTTCATTTAAAAATTTTTAAAATGTGATACATTCAATGGTGATATCTTTTACATTATCACAGTACTACAGTAATTTATTATACTCAAATATTTGAAACTGTATCGAAATATAAATCATCTGATTCTCTATGCAAAATCAATGAATATTTCATTCATATAACTTGTATTCCAGACTCCAGAGCTAAATAATTTTGTGTGAAAAAAATTCAGCAATTCTTATGTAACCCACTATACAATCGCTTGAGATATTTGCATTCTGCATAAGTTAAAATTAGGCTTCGTTGAAGAAATGATAAAAGTTTAGGGATCATTTAAATCATAACTGTTGTAATTGCATAGGCACGGAATTTAGATACACAGATAATACACAGCTAAGCAGATAATATATATATGTGTGTGTGTATGTATTCAAAGTATTGGAATCGTGCCGAAGATCGGAACTCGAATATTCGAAGGATCTACACGTTTTGGCCCTTCTAGAACACGAAAAAACTATTTTTAGGAAGACGTCTGTGTGTGTAAGAGTGTATCTGTGTATGTTTCTGTGTGTCTGTGAGGATATTACATCCACTATAATTGAAAAACTAATGGACCGAATTTCATAAAATTTGGTAGGTATGTTTTTTGTGGGAAATCCTGATGTTCATTAGATTCGTAATAAAAGAATCTGCTTTCTTTGCGAAATGACCGGCAGAAATTGCTTTTATCCACTCTAGCAAAAAACTAATGGAACAAATTTAACAAAATTTGTTGCATAATATTTCAATGACTTACAAGTGATTTATATACCAAATTAAACAAAATTTGGTACATAAATCATTTGTAGTTTATTCCAGTACGATTCGGGAAAAAGAAACGGGCTATTTTTGCGAAATGGCCCGCAAAAATCGTTAAATATAAAAATAAAGGACTACGTGTGTTCAATTATATCAATTAAATTCCTATTTTATACGTGATTTTTGACAACAAAAAGAATAAGACTAACCCCATTACTATAAGACTAGCCGTTCTTGAGATAGTCTAGTTTTTTCGCGTTTTCGCTACGCCACCTTTGACAATAAGTCCAGCTATCAAATGAGAACCAAATTTAAGTTTAACGTGCAAATTCAATGTCATTTAAAATACTTATGGCTGTTATTTTGTGTAGATAAACACAAATTATTATTGAAGAAATAAAGAGAACGTGAATACGAGTCTGCAGGGAAAGACATGTGCTGCCCACATCAGAATTTTTAACAATATTACAACAATGATTTATAGAAGTGAACGGAGATTATTTGCAGGCCATTTCGAAAAAAATGTATGATCTATATTTAAAGATCCTCCATATTTTTGTAGAATAAAGTGTTCAACAAATTTAAGCTGTGTACCAAATTTTAACTCTCTAGGACGTAGGAAATTGCATTAAAAATGCCATCAAATAAGTATGCATCAAATAAGTCGTGATGAGTTTTATAAAATTAAAAAAAAAATTTAAAAATTGTTATCTACCAAATTTATTTTAAAATGCGAATCCTCTCTCATATACAAGAAAATTAAACTTTTGGAAAGATATTTATTATATAATATATCTATTTTTCCTTTCTGGAGGATATCCCAAAGTCAGAATTTAATTGAATCTGTTTTTTTCCCTATATTAAATAATTTTTAATTAAAAAACTACCTACCATATTTTACTGAATTTCTTTTTTATATATTTTATGGGATAATGTGAATATTTCCTAAAAATTTCGAAGCAATTTGTGAATTTTAAATTTGCTTAAAAAATGTTTGAAAAATTAAGTCCCATAGGGTTCAATGTATATCAATTTTTCAACCTGGGTTCAATAAAAAACTAATTGGGTGATATTATTTATTTATATTCCCATAGGTCCCACAGACCGTCTGAAAAACATACTAAAATTTCATTTTGATAAAGTCATTTTTACGGCAGTTATCGTGCTAACGGACAGACAGACAGACAGACAGAATGAACAAAGTCATAAACACTTTTCAACTATGTTGTAAAGTGTTAAAAATAGACAGACAATCCCATCTTCCTAATTTACTAAATGTTTCTTTAAATATCACACACTGCTGCAATTAAAAAAATTATGTATCTGCTGTATTCCGCTCATTAATTATGAATTATGTAAAACCTCATACATTTTCAAAGGAGTTCTAACAGCGCATGGGACGAGTGATAAAACAGGTTTCCTCCGTCTATTTATGCACCTTATAGAACGGGGTCAAGAGTTGGTATCGCGATGCGACGTCATCAGCGACATTGCCGTCATCTCTTTAGGGATTTATTTGGATTGCGAGTTCGTACTAGAATCTAAAATATTATCAGAGTTTGCAAGAAATTTTATTTAGAAAACGTGCTATTCATATAAATCGAAAGAGTTCATGTTGCTCTTGCAATGAATAGAAAGAGTTTATTGAGGGTATTTCAAAAATACATATTTAAAACGTATTACGCTCACAAAGTCCGTGAAAGGCGTATTTTGAGTCGATGCAAGGGAGCTAATTAACTGCGTATAAAATTATAAGGACGCATCAAAAGATCTTATTTAGAGTGCATTAAAATGACTTAGGGCATATCAAAAGAGCTTATTCAGGACGTATCAAAAGCTCTTATCTAGGGGGTATCAAAAGATGCACATTATCGCGCAGAGAGCAAAAGGCTTATTTAGAGACTAATACGTAGTTGTGTTAGGGCGTAGCATCATATGTGCCCAGAGCCGGGACCAAGGCGTATTACGTACTCGAGCAGCGTTCTAAGGTGTGATTAGTTGCTTATTTAGGGTCATCATGTGTTCTCATGTGTTTTGCAATTTAAACGTATGCTTGCTCTTCGGGCGATTAAGCCTTTCAAAAAGTAGATTGCAATAACGTCCCCGAGTATACACGCAAAAGAAATTAGAATGCGATTACAATTACAATTACAGCAGAAAAAAATTCAGATTATGAAATATGATTACGATTACTTTTCTATCCCTTCTTTAAATCCCGAGCAACGCCGGGCACAATTTATAGTTAACAATTAAATCATGTACGTCAGGCAAATAATTTGACGTATTTATATATTGTACCATATGTAAACTACACATTTTTGGAGGCTCCAAAAGACCGGATCCTACAACATACATTTTAGATAAGAATTTTTTAGATAAGAACATTTTATCAATGTAGATAACAGTACACATAGATCGGTTTTACGCTCATCAGAATGGTGTACCTGCAATGACCGCAACCAAACTTGCTATGAGCCACCATTTTGGGAAACTCTATAGGGATCGATAAATTCATTTTTACCGCGTAGCTGACTTCAAATTTCTTGCATATCGAACTCATCCTGCGCGAAGTTTCGACATCCATGGAGTATATTGACCGTTGGATGGAATTTAATGGAAATTGATTTTTTTTCTCGAGAAATATAGCACGTTCTGTATAGAACTAAAATTTCTGCCATTTCGAGAATGGAATGGTTCAAGCTTAAACAATTAAATACATTCATTTAAGATTAAAATAATTACAAAACATTTACTCTTATGATTAACGTAAGCATATTGTTGCGACAAATCCTCTGAAATTGTGAGTGTACTCTCAGGATAAAATAATGAATCCAACTTTCTTAATAACTGACACGTTTATTTAAAAGCACAGCGTAAACAGGAACAATATTCAACAAATAACTTGATATATATCCCACAAGATGACTACACAACTGTCAGGAACACTAAAAAGCAATTAAATGCTACTACTATTCACAAAACATCTTATAATTTAATGTAGCTCGTATTACACCAACTGCTGTCTATCTGAACGACGACTTCATTTATATACCCTCCGTAAAAACTTCCAAAAGGGGATGGTCTCTCCAAGAATATTCATTATTTCGAGGAAGATCTCGTACTTTCGAAAAGTCGTCGAATTGATGATACATAGACAAATATGGCAGCAATATTGACGTAATGGAAATGGTTGCTTATAAAAGTGTTTGTGCTTTTCGGATCAAAAAACTTGCATCAAGTGATAGCATTTTTTTTATGACTTTTCCATTTCAAATTAGAACAAGAAAGATCAATCATACATGAAGCAGTGATTACAAAACACTTTCCAACTTCAATGCAATTTTATTTAAACATCTCTAATATGCGATACATTCCTCGGTAATATTTTTAAAATTATCACAATACTACATTAACTTATTGTATTTGAAAACTTAAAACTTCATCGAAAAATGAACTTCATTCAAATGACGGCATTGAAATATACATTGCCTGATTTAAGCATCTCTAAAATGCGATACATTCCTCGGTAATATTTTTAAAATTTTCAAGATACTACAATATTTTTTTATATTCGAAAACTTCATCGAAAACAAATGAACTCATTCAAATGACGTCATTGAAAGAAAAATCGCCTCTATATAAAAGCAGCATTTCATTCATAAATTTTTTAAATTCCTTTCATTCATCATAATACTATAATAGTTTATTTTATTTAAAAACTTGAAACCATGGAGGTACATGTAATTTAACTCTATGTTTAAAACTTCATCGAAAAAATCGTCTCGTTAGTTCTCTGTGTAAAATCAATGAAGGTTTCATTCATACCAGCTATATTGCAGACTCCATGAGCTAAATAATTTTGCTTTAAAGAAATGCAGCAATTCTTATACAACTCATTCTACATCTGTTGGTGTTTACATTTTCCATAAGTGCGAATTAGGCTTCGTTGTGGAAATAATCAAATGTTTAATGATCATTTAACATCAAATATATTGTAATTGCGTCGTTTCAAAACTTTGATGCACAGAATTTAATCAAAAATAAAGCGGTTTTAAGACGGATACAATACTAAATATGAATGTAAAAGAACTTTAAAAATTACGATTTTGATACAAGGTGGATGCCATATTTAAGTGGGTCATGTGGTCTCTTCATATAATGGTCACGTGATCTCTCCATATAAAGGGTGTAATTATTATTTTTATTTTTATTTTTAAAAAATACTGAATATATTTTGCTGAAATTTCTTTATATATTTTATGGGATAGTTTGAATATTTCCTAAAACTTTCGAAGGAATTTGTGAATTTTAAATTCGCTTAAAATGTGTTCGAAAAATTAGGTCCCAATTAGGTTCTGTGTCAACGCAGTTACAATATTTTTTATTTTAAATGATCCCTAAACTTTAATTATTCCAGCAACGAAGCCTACATTTAATACTATAATATAGCATGCAGAACGGAAACAAATCAAACAATTGAAAGATGAGTTGTATAAGAATTGTTGAATAATTTTTCTCACGTGATTATTTAGTCTGGAGTCTGGAATATAATTGATATGGACGAAATATTCATTGATTTTACATAAAGAAGCAGACGATTCATATTGTGATGACTTCATTTGAATAAAATTCATTTTGTTTTTCTATGAAGATTAAGTTTCTTATATATAACAATTACTGTAGTACTGTTATAATTATAAAAATATCAGCGCTGAATGTATCACATTTTAGAGATGTTTAAATGAAATTCCATTTCAGTTGGAAAGTGTTTTATAATCATTGCTTTAAGCATGATTGATCTTTCTTGTTAATAATAAATATAATTATGCACGCCTCTTAGAGTTCTTTATAATTATAATTTTATTTTCAACACGGACAAGTTTACTATATAGTAAATCTGACTGTTTTTTATCACACACTGTTACTTCACTGTGTGAGACCAGAAAATGTTCTCACATGAGACACTTTTATTTGTGAAATTTATGATGCCCAGAACGGCAAACAAAGCTGTAGTCTGGCTTGCACCAGGGTTTATGAGGACTTGAACTTTAAGGTCAAAAGACTATAAATTTAGGGGTGCAATACCAGAGGGGCTGAGCTGGGCCGTGCTAAATGTGCAATGGTGCCATTTGGTTAAGAAGAACCAATGAGCGCCAAAGAAGTAAAGGCGGAGTTACTCCCCCCCCCCCCCACCACCACCGAGGAAAACCACAGCCTGTGACCAAAAAACGAGATCAGACATGGGAGAAGACAGATGGAATTTTGAGACAAGAGCAGACCAGAAATAAGACAATCATGATTTTTGACTTACGATGCGATATACTAAAATGTCTTAAGAAAAGAGCTGGTGAACAGATGTTTAGAGTTGACTGTTGCAGATATGTTATGATGAATTGTGGATAGAACCGCCTAGTAGCATGAAATAAGTGGAGTGTGTCAGTTAGCAGTATTCAATGAAGTTACGAGTGGGCATTACACTTCGAGTTGATGCGGTAACTACAGACGAGATTGACCAAGTGCTGCTAACAAGGCCCAGATTGAAGGTATGTGTTCATTAATGATCCGCAGGTTAATAAATACGTTAGGTATATGGTTCAGGGTCTCACGTGCTCCCCTCTCACATTCTATCTTTATAATAATTAATAGGAAGAGTAAGGGATAAAATGTATTGGAATAGAATAGGTATTTTGTGTCTTTAATAAATGTTATTGTTAAGTTTAAATTGGTCTAATCTTTATAATAATTAATAATATTCCTTTACAGGACTCACACAAAAAGGTAAAAATAATTGGAGGGTTTATTGCGGCACAACATAGCAATGTACATTAAATAATGAATTCCACTATATATGAGAATCAACGGCCAGGTTATCTTTAATGAATTTAAGAATTAAAAGTGTAACTTCAAGTTCTATTTAATTTCTGTTTCCCACACACTGCATATGTGTATATTCCATTTTCCAATTGATTTGAGCAAAAATCAGTTCATTTTTACAAATATAATAGCTAAGAGTAATAAATTTATTCATGTAAATATTTCAGAATCCCTATCCGTCAAACAAACCTCAGCATTTCTATGAATAAAACATCTCATGTATTTCATAATAAAAGGGATAAAATTTTATCCCTCTATTATTGAGGAAAACATTTTATCCCTAGTACAAAGGAAATAGCAGGATAACGAGGGATTTTTCGATAAATAATGGCTGCCGTCAACATATAGGTAGATAATATATGTATAGTGAAAAGTTCGATGAAAGTTTGGAATCTTTGAAAATATTTAAGGAAATATGATTATGTATTTTGACAGAGTACTTATTGAGAATACGTGGGATTTAAAAGATAGATTTCAATGCGATAGCCAAATTCTACATAAGACTAAAACGAGTCATGAACGAAATAATAAAGGTATGATGTACACAGAACATGACTGCCACTACTTCATGTAATGCCTTTAATTCTGTTGTAGCGAAATAATGGTGTGCAAGGTCAACAGTGCAATGATTTTGGTATTGAATTAACACCACGTGAATTGAAATGAGGCTCTTTTGTCAACTTATTAGTCAGCATAGAGTGGCTTATTAATACTTATGCGTAAAATCGTTATTGGAATGCAATTGGTATTTAATTAATATTCCTTGAAATAAATGACGGTTGGCGAATTCTTTACCGCCAAAATAATAAACTATTACTAACTGTATCTCCTTTCGTAAAAAGAACGACCTAGATCCACCAGCATGATGTATTAGCAGATTTATTACAAATATTGAGTATAGAAAGTGAACGTATATGTTGAAACTTATCATTTTTATAATTTTATGTAAATTTTTTTTAGTCAATTTATTTGAAATATGTTCAATATCTCTAGAGCAGTTCATACTAGCTTAAATTTGTGTCAATCTTTCCTTTCAATAAAAAATTACGTATAAAATGAATATATATTTAACATTATTAAAATTATTGATTGAAGTTTCCTTAAATATTTATTCAAAAATCGTGCAATATCTCGTTCTTGCTAGCATCCAAAAGTTTGCATCATTCGTAGTTTAATTAAAATATACGCCTGAAACGATTATTACTTTCCTTATATACATAATGTATAAGGAAAGTATTGTGACGGGGTCCAAAATTCGAATTCGAGTTTTCGACGGGAGAGCACGTTTCAAGCATCCCTGATCACGAATAAAACATTTTTGAAGTGATGTCTGTGTGTGTGTGTATGAAAGTATGTGTGTGTCAGTGAGCCTGTGGAGACGATAACTGACGAACGAATGGACCGATTCGAACGAAATTTGGTACAAAAATCACAATCTATAAACACTGGAAGCCTATTGTTTTTACACGCAGTCGAATGTTTAGAACCCCCCTAAATTTTCGAGTGAAATTTTTAAAAAATCGTCAAAAAATCAAAACCGCTAATAAAGTTACGCAAATAGACATTTCTTATGTAATTTTTCATTAGAAAACGATTGAAATAAATTTTAGAACGCTAACATGAACCGTTCTCGAGATATTGCACATTTTTTCAAAAAAAATATCAAAAAGTTATATAAAATAAAAAAAATATTTCCTATTGAGAAACATGTTCACTTTTCATATGTAATACCATGCGATAACTTTGGTGACATCATTCTCGTAGATCTAGCTCGTTCCATTCATGTAAAAAGATACTTTGAGTAATACTTTTGTGTTCGAACGCCATTAGTCATTTATCTGCTGTAAGAATAACTTATTTCTTAGTCCATAACGCTTGGCGAGATTTTGGCGACAAATTTGGCGGAATGTCGCCAACTTGACGACATTTTTAATTGTTGCCAAATGAACAAAAATCTCGCCAAATTGATAAAAATGACTCTAAATCAATGAAAATGACGACTAATTGAAGAAAAATCAATATCTTTGAAAGAATATAAGTGTCTACTATAAAAATAACAAATTTTTAACTGTAAAAGTAGTAAATTCATTGCTTTAAAGGAAAGTCATGTGTTGCCCACATCAGATTTTTCGTTTAGACATACACTCATGTTTATGAAAATAGCAACACCTTGATGGAATTGTCAGATTAACATGAAACGTAGGGGACATGCAGAGCAGGCTAGGACATGCACTTGATCAGACATGCAGAGTGAATGCGCATGGCTGGACTCCAAAGAGCCCTCTGAATGGTCGTCGAACGAGGAGTATAAATATAGGATTGCAGAAGAGTCAGACAAGTATGGTATCGTTGTCCGCGAGTTGAAAACTGTTTGTTTTAGTGAAGCCACTATGCCTTGTCAACTTCCGAGGGCGCATTATAAGCAAACTAAAAAGTTCAAACGGGGACGAATAATCGGCCTGCGGGAAGGCAGATTACCGTACCGATGCCCGTATGAGAGAGTCTTTCCTTCGTCGGTGTCTGTTATGCAATGACGCTGACGCTCTCGGACCCTAATTTAAGCAGACGCTTTGAGCCTTTCTCTGATGTGAATGGAAATGTGCAAATCCTAAATTAATTAAGTCAGTATTTTTTCACTGTTGAAGGATCAATGTGGATATGTAAATTTACTCTTTTCTGCCACTATGAGTGAATGCAATCCTAGGTTCCATTCTAAAAATTTTTCGTCATTATGTGTACTACCATTCTGCATACACACACACACACACATACACACACACACACACACACACACACACATATATATATATATACACAAAAGCTATAAAATTTAGAAACCCTACACCATACCAAATGTTAACGAATCATAAGGCGCATTGCTGCCATTACCCTTCGTAAACGACATAGAAATTTCCAAAAAGATCAAAGAGAAATGAACAAATCGAGTACCACAAAGTGGCCGTGGGGGGGGGGGGGTGACCCACTCCCCGATTAAAGCATGCTTGGAGCCTCGGCAAATACTCCCGGAGGCCGGTACCAATTTGAGAAATATATATACCTGAAGATATACACTACAAAACAGTACAATACAAAACAATACGAAAGTGGAAAAAGGCATAAATCCCGATTCAAACAATCAGACACAAATACCAATACCAACTCCATTAACACAAAAATCTTCATTCCCACGTATTACTTATTCTCTTCGATGATATCAATAAGGATACCTACCCTAAAAATACAAATTCCTTGACCTCAAGTGAACAATATATATATATATGTATATATACACTCATGTCTAAAATTTAAGCATAATTCGTAAAATGCGAAGAATTCGGAGTTAATATGGATACAATGGTTCACAATCAGTTGTGAAGAATCGTGAGGTGAAGTTAAATCATTGTGCATATGCAAAACAGTTCAGTCGACATCGACATGCGCGAAGCACCAGCGCACGTCGGAACGAGTTTAAAACGGCCTCGACCGGCATGGCCAATTGAGGCAGAATTTCAAAATTGCTGTGGTAAGGAGCGTTGTTAACAATAAAAAAGGACGAAAGATATCACAAAGATGCCAACAGGACATGTTTTTGAAAGGACGAATTATTGCAATGCTGGAATCCGGTCGATTCCAAACCGAAGCTTCTCGAATTCTGGATGTAGCCTCTAGTGTGTGATCTCCAGACTCTGACAGAGGTTCCAAACCCCTGACGATGTTACTCGACGACCAGTACCAGGTCGGCCAAGAGTAACAACCGCTCGGCAAGTTCGATATTTGGTAATAACTGCGCGACGTTAAAGGAACCGTTCTGCCAGACAACTGGATTCAGCCATGACATCCGTCACTATTTCGAGACATACTGTTTACAGACTCAGACACGTTGGTCTCTATGCCAGACGTCCAGCAGTTTGCATCCTCCTGACGTCTGCACAGAAACGTGCGCGTTTATAGTGGAGTTTGGAACATTGACAGTGGAGTGGACAACATTGTTATAATGTCATGTTCAGTGACAAGTCCAGGTTTAGCCTATAAACTGATTCTCGTCGTACCGCGATCTGAAGAGAACGTGGAACACGTTCTCACCCGGAAACATCACGGAATGACATCGTTTGCAGTTAGGGAGGTCATGGTCTGGGCAGACATCATGATGGACGGCTGCACAGACCTCCATATCTTTGACACGGGGTCGGTTACCATTCAAAGATACAGAGACGAAGTCCTTGAGTCTGCCGTTCAATCGTTTCTAGGTGTTGTTGGTCCTGATTTCATATTCATGGATTATAACGCGCCTCCTCACCGTGCGGTATTGGTCGACGAGTTATTTCAAACTGAAGATATACAGGACATGCAGTGGTCTGCCAACTCTCCTGATCTGAAACGAATGAAGCATGTGTGGGGTATGCTCGGGAAACATCTTCTCAAGGATCTCAAGGACGGGGTTAGCGAAGTACCCAGGAGAGGATAGTACCTCCCTTTAAACTTCGGGCGAATAGGAAAAATAGACAGAAGAGGAATTAAATAAAGGAATTTACAACTAAGAGGTAAGGAGACATCTTGCAGACCTCCGCTACCCACCAATCTCCGTTGAAATCTGTTCTCCGTGAGGCTTGGAACTCTTTGAGCACACAACTCATCTAAACACTTATCGAAAGTATGGGAAATCATTGAGCACAATGCGTGGCTACCCGAGGTTCCTACATACCGTATTAAACACTGCAGCATCACCTTATTTTAATATTTCTGTTTTACTGAGGTTAACACTCGTATTGTGACCCTTTTATTTTCTATCTTTTTCTTTGGATAATAAAAGTTGTTATTATCCTTGTTTACCATTGT